>CM064966.1:6088682-6221762 GCA_032847665.1 Solanum chilense
GAAGGCCTCAGGATCGCCTAATCCATTAGGCGAGTATCTAAATTACCTTATTCTCGCCTAATGTTTAAGTGTGATGAGCCCTGATGGAAAGGATCAAGTCGGCGGTGAAAAGGAGCATTCGGCGTTTCGCCAAGCAGTTCCGTGAAGCAGTACTGTATCGCCCGATCCAGAAAGCGAAGATGTTGAAGGATAAAGCAAGATGGCGATGGAATATACCAAAGGGAGGATCACCGAGTTAATCAGTGATCCCGACTAACTGCGCCGAGTGATATTTCATAGCACAAGTTTTCAAAAAACTATAAATACTTGGATTTTTGTATTCAGATTGTGTGCAACAAGATAGATTTTTCATAATTCTAGTTTTAGTCTTTAGAGTTTTTGGGAGACAATGTTCTTGAGATTTGAAGATTTGAAGGTTTCAACTCTAAGAAATTGGAAGTGGATATTGAAGAATCTTTATCTTTGACTTGTATACAGACATTTTCTATCGTATCAAATTGATGGAAATACTTTTCTATATCGATTTTCTTTCTCTTTACTATGTCTAGCTAAAACCCCAATTCTTGGGATGTGATTATGTGAATATGGGTTTAATTTAATGTTGGGTCTTGCTAATTAATAGTTAATTTGTTGTTTAAATGTGATGTCATTTTGTAGTTGTGTATGAACTTAATGGAATTATAGTTTCAAATATGATTTCATCTTCGTTTCTTTGGCTTGCTCGAGAGAGAGGTCTTAAGACCAAAACTACTTAATTGATAGTCGGTGGTTATTGGATTGTCATGGGTTCAGCTCGAGAGAGTGAGACCTAAACCCCACACATTCATCTCAAGAGAGTGAATGGGCTAAGGCGAGGACTGGGCATAATTGATTCAGGGTAAATTGCTAGAGAAAGAATTTACCCCACTAAAGTCTAGCCTAGTTACAAATTTACAGTGATTTACAATCAATAGCATGTACCCAATTATTTATTTTATCCCATATTCCTATCACATTCCAAGAATTCCGTCTCCATATTCATATCTCTATTTTTGATGTTTTAGTTGATAGTTAGTTGCAAAACCGTCTTTGATAATTGATACTTGTGTCACCCCTTGAATTTTCTATGCTTTCATTTATTAATGTCTTTTAGCTATGGCTAACTTGAACTAATTTGTATTTGTCTATTAATTCTTGAAACCACTCCATGTGAGAATAATCCAAATACTTGATTGAGTATATTACTACTCAAGATCATTGGAACTCGAACTGGAAGTAGTGTTTTGATGAATCGTGAAACTATCAAAATGGTGCCCCTGCCGGGGTGTGGTCTTATTTGTGAAATTTTAGTTACGTTGTATTTTGTTCTTGTTAGTCATAGTTGAACTAACTTAACTTTTAGTTTTGGTTTGCCTGTTTGTATGTTGCAGTAGGAAATATGAGTGTAAACGGTAGCAACGACAGTCAAGTACGCCATCAAGATGGAATCAGAAACCTTAACGATGTTAATGACCCTCATCTCATGGGCGGTATTGATGTCATTCGCTTACTTTCGGTCGAAGGGAATGCATTGTTCCATATCATGAGCACTATGTTGAAACTCTTGCAACTAAAAGGACTTTTTAGTGGTTCAGCTCATGAGGATCCCTATGAGTATATTAGAAATTTTGTAGATGTATGCGGACCATGCTCATTCAAGAACATTTCCCAATAATTGGTCCTGTTGAGGTTGTTCCAGTTCTCTTTCACGGTAGAAGCATGCAAATGGTTGGCTGAATTGCCACGTGACTCAATCACTTCGTGGGAGGAGTTGATTACCGCCCATTTAATGTGCAATTTTTTCCTCCTTTGAAGATGATGACTCTCCAGGACAACTGTAAGCCCCTAAAAATGAACTAAGTTATCTAGAGCCTCACATGTACCTTAATGAGTTAATAACATGTTAATGAAGTATGTCACAACTTGTATAGTTAATTTGAAAAGGTTTAGAAGTCAAACGTCCAAGAACGACCTAGACTTTTGGAAACTAGTCGTGTTATGTTGTAACGTATTGTAACTCGAAACATCTAAGAATAAGCTAAACATTTTTGGAATTAAGTAGGGAAATTTGGAAAATTCATAGCTTTCAAAAGTAAGTTTTGGTCATTTTCAAACGGCAATAACTCCCAGATTAAGAAAGGTTTGGATGAGTTATTTATATGGTTGGAAATCACTAGGGGAGATATTTCCAACGTCACCAAGTTTGCACAAATCCGATGTTGTATGAGGAAGATATGCCTTTCGAAAGTTGGGTTGGTAGACTGAGGAATGACCAATCCGGATTTTAGTAAGAGAAAAGTTGTCTTTTCACCCTAGTATTGCCTAATTCGTTTTAAGGGTTATTTAGGGGTAAAGATCAAGTCACAAATTAGTTTTTTCAATAATTTAGAACACTTACGGCTTGGGAGAAAAGAGGAAAGAAGAGGAAGATCAAGAATTGTTCAAGAACTCCAAGATCATTGCGTGGATTTCATTTGGGATGATCCCTATCGAGGTATGTGAGATCATTCGGTGTTGGGTCCTTTCACCCATACCTCAATTTGATTCCATAAAGAAAATTAGAGTTTATTTGAATGAAAATCTTGAAGTTCTTGATGGAAAGTTTTGAAGTTCTCGTTGGTTGATTTTAGTTGATCTCTTGTATGTTTGATTCATCTTTCCGTAATGCTTTCGGGTCTAATATATTGGGTAATGAGGTATTTAGGGATCCTAAGTGTTTGGGGTGGATCCAGGGCAGTTTAGGAGGTTTAGAGATAAAAAACGGAGAAGAAAAGTCGAATGTCCTGTCAGATAACCCTTGAGGCTTCGCGCCTGACAGAGCCCCCTCAGGGAAGGATCTTTCTGACAGGCCCTGGCACGGCGCGCCTATTAGAGCGCCCCAGACTAGAGCCTGTCTGACAGGCCTTAGCGCCCCGCGCTTCTCAGAGTGCCAAAACCCCTTGGAGACCCCGTTCTTTCCCTATCTTTTCGTACTAGTTCCTAAGTGATGTACCCTTTCATTCCAAGTTTATTCCCACACTCTAAAGTACATCTAAACATCATGAAATCATCCCCAAACATGATATCATGATCCTTAAATCCATAATTCAATTCAATGTAAGCTAAGATCAAAGTTAAAGAAGTTAAGAGTCAAGTTTAAAAGTTACGAAACAAGTAAAAGTGAGTTCTTAAAGTTTTCAAAGAGTCTTAAACAATCATTAACTTTAATTTAAGGCTCAAGTTACAAGTTGAGCAAAGAGAAAAGAGTTGAGTTAAATTCTCAAAAGTTATAAGGGAACTAAGTATTTCCTAAGAGTTAAAGTTTCAAGTTAAGTAAAGAGCAAGAGTTGAGTTCATTTCTCTAAAGTTATAAGGGGGACTAAGTATTCCCTAAAGATTGATAAATGTTTCACATTTTAGTTAAAAGGGAACTAAGAAGTTCCAAAAGAGTTTTAAACTAAAGAGGGGAACATTGATTCCAAGAGGAGCTTTTAAAGCTAAAGGGTTCAGTAAATTATCTCAACCAAAAGGAAGGAAGTTTTATTAAAAGTATGAGCTAAAGAAAGTTTTAGGAGTAGTGTTGAGCACCGATGTAGGGATGAGAGTTCAGATAACTCAAGTCCCCATGTAAACCATATAGCCGTCATGGGTATTAATGTGTCATACTTTTTATATGATCACATGAGTTTAGCCAGTGGATCCACTAGGTTGAGGATGTCTTATGCGATGGAAAAGTATAGGAAAATTCTGGCAGCGTGGACGAGACGTTGTATTATCACTTAGGCTCATAGTGGTGGTTGTCGGTTAGAGAAACTCCCACAAAAACTACATTACTTTCATATATAAGTAAAGTTAATTTTATTATTGTTTAATTATTAATGAACTAAGAGTTCAAACTATTTTACTAGTTTTATGTGTATATATTGCATATGTTCTTATTGCTTTATATGGAGTTGTTATCTTATGTGTTGAGAGAGCCAAGGTAAGTTCATTCTTACTCCATTTCAAGCTTTATAGTTGTGTTTAGCATTCCAAGTCGCATACTTGTTCATTCAATGTACTGATGCCAGTTGTCCTGCATTGTTTTTATGATGCAGACGCATGTACCTAGGATCAGCACGCAACGCTTCGTTGATGCAAAATCAAGTTCCAAAGTCAGTGGTGAGCCTCCTTGCATTTCGGAGGACATCCTTTTCATTTGCTTTACTAGTTTAGTTTGCTTTTAGGATGTTGTGGGGTCTGTCCTAACATCTATCCTAGTTAGTTTAGAGGCTTCATAGACAGTTATTATTTGAGTTGGAGTCTATTTTGCTTGTTGATACTTAAACACCATTTTGGCCAGAATAGTACATGAAGTATTTCTTTTCGACATGTTTTATTTCTTGATTAAGCTGAGTTGACTCTTCCGCTCAGTTAAGTAATTTAGACCAAAGGTTTGCTTGTGGGCCAACAATGGTCTTCGTGTGCAGCCACGTCTAGGGTTTAGGCTTCGGGAGTGACAATCTTAGTATCAGAACACAGATTTGAAGAGTCGTAGGGAGTCTATGAAGCCATGTCCGTTGAGTCTTAGTTATTGGTGTGAAGCGCACCACATCTATGATTAGAAGGCTACAACATTTAAGAAAAATCTCACTTCTTCATATTCCTTTTTGTGCGTTAGAGTTTATCTCTAAAAGTCTCTCTCTAATTCGTTCTTACACGTAATTTCAAATTCATCATGCCTCCACAAAGAGCAGTCAGAGGTCGCCCGAAGAAATATTGAGGAACAAGGGGTTCCAAATACACAGGATGTGCAACCCCAAAAGGAGGTTACAATTGTAAAATTTTGGAAAGCTATCCGGATGTTAAGTCAAGTAGTAACCAACCACGTCGGTCAATAAAGATAAGCTCGACAAGAAGGGGTTGAAACCTCGAGGGTTCGTGAGTTTCAGAGAATGAATCCTCCTAGTTTCACTAGATCATGCACTACTGAGGATCTGGAAAACTTTGTGGAAGAGTTGAAGAAAGTGTTTGAGGTAATGCATTTCAACTGAAGAATGTGGCTAGAAACTGGTTTGATTAATAGAAGGATGGTAGAGCTGAGGGTGCACCACATCCAAGTTGGGCTTGCTTCAAAGAAGACTTCTTGGGGAGGTTCTTTCCTCGATAACTTAAGAAAGCAAAGCTACGGGAGTTTCTCACTTTGAAACAGGACTCCTGAGTTTTTATAAGTACGGTTTAAAGTTTACCCAACTATCTTGCTATGCATTGGAGATAATGAAAGACACGAGGAGCAGGATGAGCTTGTTTGTTGCTGGTTTGGGTCGTGCTTCAAGCAAAGAGGGTAGGGGCTCAATGTTGATTGGTGACATGGACATATCCGTACTTATGGTCTATGTCCAACAAGTTGAAGAGAAGAAGATGAGGGACATAGAGGAATATCGAAACAAGAAAGCAAAGAATGCGAATGAATCTGGTCAACAAAAGGGTGGTTCAAGTCGACCACAATTTCAGAAATCAAAGGGGAATGCATCATCATCTGCTAGTGCACCTGCACCCAGAAACCGAGGTAAGTATAATGGCCAGAATTCGCAGCACTTCAAGGCGAGACCAACTCAGTCTTAAGGTAGTGTGGCACAAGGAGGAAGTAGGTCTCCTACATGTACTAAGTGTGGTAGAAACACCCATGAGATTGTCAAAATATCCAGTTAAATTGTTTTAAATGTGGTAAAGAGGGTCACTTCATGAGAGAGTGCCTCAAGAATAAGTAAGGTGGTGTAAATTCGGGCAAAATAGCTCAAACTTCATTAGTTCCTCCACAAGATAGGGTTGCACCTAGAGGATCTACTTTTGGTATCGGCAGAGGGTGAAACCATGTTTATGTAATCAGTAGCCATCAAGAGCACGAGAACTCTCCAAATGTTGTTACGGGTATGATCATAGTCTTTACTTTTGATGTTTATGCTTTGTTAGACCCAGGAGCAAGTTTATCCTTTGTAACTCCTTATGTTTCAACTCAGTTTGAAACACTTTCTGAAAAGCTTTGTAAACCCATTTGTGTTTCTACACCTGTTGGGGAGTTTATTTTAGCAGAAAGAATCTATGGTGATTGTCATGTTTCCATCAATCATAAGAGTAACATAACTGATTTAGTAGAGTTAGACATGATAGATTTTGATGTCATTCTAGGTATAGACTGTACCATGCCGTTTATGCATCAATAGATTGCAGAATTCGAGTTGCCAAGTTTTTCAAATTCCTAATGAGCTAGTTATGGAGTGGACTAGTAGTTCAGCATTGCCTAAGGGTCATTTCAATTCGTACCTTAAGGCGAGGAAGTTAGTTCTAATGGGTGTTGGCTCAATTGTTGAGGTACCTTCCCTTCAATAAGTTCTTATATTTAGTGAGTTTCCAGAAGTTTTTCCTGATGATCTACCCGGAGTCCCTCCCGAAATATAGATTGACTTTGGTATAAACATCATCCCATATACTCGTCCTATCTCTAATTCGCCATATAGAATGGCACCAGCAGAGTTAAAACAGCTAAAGGAGCAATTGAAATATTTGTTAGATAAAGACTTTATTCGACCAAGTGTCTCACCTTGTGGCGCTCCGGTCCTGTTTGTTAGGAAGAAGGATAGGTCACTTAGGATGTGTATAGATTACCGTCAGTTGAATAAGATGACCATCAAGAATAAATATCCTCTTCCAAGGATAGATGATCTTTTCGATCAACTTTAGGGTGCTTCTTGCTTTTCCAATATTGATTTCAAATCAGGCTATTATCAGTTGAAAGTAAGGGAATACGATATTCAAAAGATAGATTTTAGGACAAGGTATGGGCATTATGAATTTTGGTTATGTCTTTTGGTTTGACAAATGCACATGCAATATTTATGGATCTTATGAACAAAGTCTTCAAACATTATTTAGATCTTCTAGTCATCGTCTTCATTATTGACATAATGGTTTATTCAAGGAATGAAGAAGATCATGCTAGTCACCTCAAGATTGTTCTTCAGACTTTGAGAGATGAAGAACTATATGTCAAGTTCTCCAAATGTGAGTTTTGGCTTAAGTCTGTGGCATTCTTAGTCCATATTGTTTTTGGTTAAGGGATTATAGGAGATTTGTTGAAAGATTATCATTTATCTCTTCTACATAACTCAGAAGACAGTCAAGTTTCAATGGTGTGAAGCTTGTGAGAAAAGCTTTCAAGAGCTGAAAAAGAGACTGAGTACCACTCCAATTTTGACCTTACCAGAGAGTACTCAAGGTTTTGTGGTGTATTGTAATGCATCAAGAATTGTCTTGGGCTGTGTATTGATGCCAAATGGCAAGGTTATAGCTTAGTCCTCTAGACAGTTAAAGGTTCATGTGAAGAATTATCCCACGCATGACTTGGAATTGACTGGTGTAGTTTTTACTTTGAAGATATGGCGTCACTATTTTTATGGTGTTCATGTGGATATATTCACTGATCACAAGAGCCTCCAATATTTATTCACTCAGAAATATCTAAATCTTAGACGAAGGAGGTGGTTAGAATTATTCAAGGATTATGATATGAGTATTTTTACCACCCAGGTAAGGCTAATGTGGTTGCTGATGCCTTAAGCAGGTTGTCCATGGGTAGTTCCGCCCATGTTCTAGAAGAAAAGAGGTAATTATCTAAAAATATGCATAGACTTGCACGTTTGAGAGTCAGACGTATAGATTCCACAGAAGGAGAAATAGTAGTGACCAATGGGGCTGAGTCATCATTAGTGTTAGAGGTAAAAGAAAAGCAAGACCAATACCCTATTTTTCTTGATTTGAAGGCAAGTGTCAATAACCAAAGAGTATTGGCTTTTGAACAAGGGGGAGATTGGGTAATGAAGCACCAAGACAGATTATGTGTACCTAAGGTGGATGGACTCCAAGGGGGGATCTTGGAGGAGGCTCATAACTCTAGATATTCCATTCATCTGGGTTCCACAAAGATGTGACGCGATTTGAGAGAGTTATATTGGTGGGAAGGCATGAAGAAAGTATTGATGAGTTTGTTGTCAAGTATTCAAATTGTCAGCAAGTGAAAATGGAGCACCAAAGGCTTAGAGGTTTGACTCAGAATATAGAATTTCCAAAATGGAAGTGGGAGATGATTAATATGGACTTCATCATGGGCTTTCCAAGATATCGAAGGCAGTTATTTTATTTGGGTGATTGTTGACATAATAACAAAGTCAGCCCATTTATTGCCTGTAAAGACTACTTATTCGGCCGACGATTATGCTAAGTTGTACCTTCAAGAAGTGGAAAGACTTCATGGAGTTTAAGTCTCTATTATTTCATATAGAGGTGCTCAGTTTACTACACAGTTTTGGAAGTCTTTCCAAAAAAATTTGGGTTCAAATGTGAACTTAAGCACTGCTTTAATCCTCAGACGAATGGAAAAATAGAGCGTACTATACATACCTCAAGAGATATGCTGATAGCTTATGTGATCGACTTCAAAGGGAATTGGGATGATCACATACCTCTCATTGAGTTCGCTTACAACAACAGTTACCATTCGAGCATCCAAATGGCTCCTTATGAAGCTCTTTATGGGAGAAGATGCATATCTCCTATTGGGTGGTTCAAAGTTGGTGAAGCAGAGTTTATAGGACCAGATCTAGTTCACCAAGCTATGAAGAAGGTGAAAATAATTCAAGGAAGATTGAAATGACACAAAGTCGCCAAAAGTCCTACACAGATGTTAGGAAGAGGCCATTAGAGTTTGAGGTGGATAATTGGGCGTATCTTAAGGTTTCACCCATGAAGGATATGATGAGGTCTGGCAACAAGGGGAAACTTAGTCCCCTATATATTGGACCTTATAGAATCTCGAAGAGAGTGGGCAATGTGGCTTATGAGTTGAAGCTACCCCAAGAAATAGAAGTAGTTCATCCGGTATTCCATATTTCTATGTTGAAGAAGTGCTTGGGTGATTCTTCATTGATAGTACCAACAAAGAATGTTGGGATTAAGGATAACCTATCCTATGGAGAATTCGTGGTTCAGATTTTGGATCGTCAAGAGTGAAAGTTGAGGACAAAAGAAGTTGCTTCAATCAAGGTCTTTTGGAGGAACCAATTCGTTGAAGAAGCGACTTGGGAAGCTGAGGAAGAGATGAAGAGGAGATGTCCACATCTCTTTGAATTTGGAGAAAATGCAGATCAAGGTACTAAATTCTCTTCTTAGCACTTTATAAGACTATGTGTAAGCATGTTATTACTTGCTTTTGTTTGTTAAGAAATAAAAAGTCTTACTACCCTTAACTTAGTGAAGGAGTTCTCATTTGAGGACAAATGTTACCAAGGGGGAGATATTGTAACATCTCATAACTTGAAACATCTAATAATAAGTTAAGAAACCAATAATAAAAATTTTGGAAATTAAGTAGGGAAATCTGGAAAATTTCCAGCTTTCAAAAGTAAGTTTTGGTCATTTTCAAATAGCCATAACCCCCAGCTCAGGAAGAGTTTGGATGAGTTCTTTATATGGTTGAAAATCCCTTGGGTAGATCTTTCCAAAGGAGCCGAGTTTGCACAAATCCAATGTCGTATGAGGGAGGTATGCCTTTCGGAAGTTGGGTTGTTGAACTGAGGAAAGTCCAATTCAGATTTTAGTAAGGGCAAAGTTGTATTTTCACCCTAGTATTGCCTAATTCGTTTTAAGGGTTATTTAGGGGAAAATACCAAGTCCAAAATCAATTTTACAATCATTTAGAACGCTTAGGGCTTGGGAGAAAAGACTAAAGAAGAGGAAGATCAAGAATCGTTCAAGAACTCCAAGATCGTTGCGTGGATTTCGCCGGGGTGATCCCTATAGAAGTATGTGAGATCATTGAATGTTGGGTACTTTCACCCATTCCCGAATTTTATTCAATGCAGCAAATTAGAGTTTATTTGGATGAAAATCTTGAAGTTCTTGATGAAAAAGTTGTGAAGTTCTTGTTGGTTTAAATGTAGTTGATCTCTAGTAGGTTTAATTCATGTTTCTGAATTATTTTCGAGTCTCATATATTGATTAATGATGTATTTAGGGATACTGAGTGTTTGGGATGGGATCCATGGAATTTTAGGTGGTTTAGATATGAAAAACGGAGAATATAAGTCGAAGGTCCCGTCAAATAACCCTTAAGGAGTCGCGCCTGCTAGATCCTAATTAGGGCAGGCTCTGTCTGACAGTCCTTGGCGCGGCGCGCCTCTCAGAGCACCCTAGACTAGGGTCTATCTGACAAGAGCGTGTTTCCTGCACTTCTCAGAGCGCCAAGACCCCCTGGAGACCCCGTTCTTTTCATATCTTTTCTTACTAGTTCCTAAGTGATATACCTATCAATCCTAGTTGATTCCAACACTCTAAAGTACATCTAAACATCACTAAATCATCCCTAAACATGATATCATGATTGTTGAATCCATAATTCAATTCATGGGAACCTAAGACCAAAGTCAAAGAAGTTAAGAGTCAAGTTTAAAAGTTAAGAAACAAGTCAAAGTAACTTCTTAAAGTTTTTAAAGTGTCTTAAACAATCATTTTAACTTTGATTTAATGCTCAAGTTACAATTTGAGCAAAGAGAAAAGAGTTGAGTTAAATTCTCAAAAGTTATAAGGGAATGTTCCCTAAGAGTTAAAGTTTCAAGTTAAGTAAGGAGCAACAGTTGAGTTCATTTCTCTAAAGTTATAAGGAGAACTAAGTATTCCCTAAAGGTTCATAAATTTTTAACATTTAAGTTAAAAGGGAACTAATAAGTTCCAAAAGAGTTTTGAACTAAAGAGGGGAACATTGATTCCAAGATGACTCAAGTACCTATGTAAACCATGTAGCAATCATAGCTATAAATGTACCATAATTTTTAGATGATAACGTTAGTTTATCCAGTAGATTTACTAGGTTAAGGATGTCATATGCGATGACAAAGTATAGGACAATTCTGACAGCGTGGACGAGACGTTGTATCATAACTTAGGCTCATAGTGGTGGTTGTCGGTTAGAGAAACGCACATAGAAACTATATTACTGTCATATATAAGTAAAGTTGAGTTTATTATTGTTTCATTATTAATGAACTAAGAGTTTAAACTGTTTTACCAGTTTCATATACATATATTCCATATGTTCTTATTGCTTTATATGGATTTGTTATCTTATGAGTTGAGCAGAGCCAAGGCAAGTTCATTCTTACTCTATTTCAAGCTTTATAGTTGTGTTTAGTATTCCAACTCGCATATTCGTGCATTTAACATATTGATGCTAGTTGGCATGCATCATTTTATGATACAGACGCATATAACTAGGATCGGCATGCAGCGCTTCATTGATCCAGATCGAGCTCCAGAGTTAGTGGTGAGTCTCCTTGCATTTTTGAGGACATCCTTTTCATTTACTTTACTAGTTTAGTTTGTTTGTAGGATGTTGGGGGGTCTGTCCCAACATCTATCCCAGTACGTTTAGAGACTTCATAGACAATTAGTAGTTCAGTTAGAGTCTATTTTACATGTTGAGACTTAAATGTCATTTTTGCCAAAATATTACATGAAGTATATCTTTTAAACATGTTTTATTTCTTTATTAAGTTCAGTTGAGTCTTCCGCTGAGTTAAGTAAGAAAGGTCAAGTGTTCGCTTGGGGGTCAACAATGGTCTTTGAGTGCTAGCCAAGTCCAGGGTGTAGGCTCCGGGCGTGACATAGGTGCTAGTGTTTCTTTGCATGTTTTACATGTTATTTGGTGTCTAAAATAGTAGGAGAAGACCCTAAAATGTATATGGTCGTATTTAGGGTCTAAATGTCCGGGCATGAAGGGTCCTTGAGCAGGACCCAAAAGCTGGCAGAATAGTGCCTTGGCAGTGTCAATCAATGTCCATGCAATCAACGCCCCTTAGACTGGTTGACGTCCCATCGATTGGGGGCATTGATCCACACTTAGGCATGAGTGATAACCTTCCAAAATTGGTGTCTCAGTAAAAAAAGATGGATTTAAAGACGACCCCATCGTTCCATCGATAGTCCGTCACCATGCACATCGTTTGGAACCTGCACTTACTGCTTAAAACGTTGCCAAGTTAAGGGGTGAATTGTGAAATTCACCATACGTTCCAAATAAGGTATGACCGGTTATTTTGTCTATTTTTAGGTATTTTAAGTTGGTTAAAAAGATGAAAACCCCATTTATATTTCATTCTTCAAACTAGACCTTTCCCTCTCAAAACAAAGTCTCTCTAGTTACTCCATTAGAGACCAAGCTCAAGAACAAGCTAGGGGATGGATTCTAATGGTTTATTTTCCATTTTGTTGTAGGCTTCTCATGTAGTGAGGTATGGTAATCCTTGATCCTTAGTTAACTTTTCATCTAAGGAGTTCTTTCAAAGGGTTTTCAAAGAGATTCTATGATCAAATTGCCTATGTTTCAATATATCCATGGGTTCATTGTCAAATTGTTTTCAAAATCATTCTAATGATGGATTTATTATTAACTACTTATTTTAAGATGAATTCCAATCCAATTCCATGAAGAACCTATGATATCCTTAATCTCTCAATTTGGTTTATAATGTGGGTCTTGTGATCTTGTTTAGATGTTGATGATATTGTGATTTGAATATGTTGTATTGACTATTTACATTTTTATTTATGTAAATTGGTTATGAATTGTTGGAAATTTATCAACGATGATAAAAACTTGGAGAATTCGTAAGTTGACCTCATTTCTAGCCTAAGGTGTTGGATTGACATTGTGTGGTATGGTCCACTTATGGTGGCGGTGTTTACATTTTTGTTATTCTTTATATGTTGTGATCATGTCCTTAAAGGCAATCGGTGTTTTGTGAAGTATGGTTATGATGATCACAAACATGAAGTTATATGCCTTTTTTTGCTAGTTCATCATCTAGGTTTGTTGATAATTTTATAAACATGTGAATGATTATGTCAGAATTAGGTATGGTCTACATGTTTGGTTGTGATAAATGCCATTCTAGGATGACCCCCTACCTATGTACCCCTATATGATTGTGTGGTCTTATATGCATGTTAGGAGACTTCTATTCAAATGTTTGACATGTTCTTGTCTCCTATGATGTAATGTGAGTGTGTGTAGTCTGTAGTCCTTAATACTCGATATGTGTGTGGCTTAAGACTTGAGGGATGTTGTACATGTGTTGTGATTTTAGAGGGTGCCTTCCTCAATACCATGTTGTTGTCATTATGTGATTATGTTGACTATTATGTACACATATACATCTCATGCATGACTATAAGTGTAATATGTTCATTAAAGTATGAAAATTATCTTAACTAGGATGACTTGATAGGTGTACTAATGTAGGTAAGGATATGAGACTTTACCTATACATTGCACATGTGTACCTTGATAGAATAGTTACAATGGTGAATTCTTTATGTACATGAGTACGAATGTATGATTATGCTATGAACATGATGAATATGATATGATGATAAATGTATGATTATGAGTGATTAGAAGTGATCTCTTATGTATCTTAATGCTATGTTATGATATGATGAAGTATGAACATGTGTTTATGTGAAAGGTGTCCTCATATATATACACATACACACACATGAATGCATGAATAAACATGTTATGATAATCTAGTAAAAGAAGGTCTTCTGAAAGGTGTTACTCAATTGTACTCTAAACTAGACTATAGTATGAATATGTTATGACCATGTGAAAGGATATTCTCACATAAGTTAGGTTTTGATGAAAGGACATTCTCATCATTCACATATGAGCTATGCATTGAGGGTTTAATATCCTAAAACCTATTAATTGAAGAAATGTTAATAAATATTTAAAGGCTTTTCAAATAAGGGAAAGTTAGCTTAGCACCGAGTGAACTTGAACTTGACAATGAGAGTGTTCCCTTCCAAAAAATGAAGATAGGTTCACCAATGTTCTCATGAGGTGGAAACTACAATGCTAATTTCCATAAAGAGGGTTTTATTTACACATATCCTAGTTCCTTAACTATGTTTCCCCCATAAGATCTAGCAAGTGGATCCACCTAAATGCTAGCATGATGTTCATGTTCTACCTTGGAAAGTAGAGCACCTCTTTTCAGTGTGAGGTTTCATAACACCGGATTCCATGTTTAGCTAACATGATCTAATCAAAGTTTCCCTAAATTAAAATGAACAATGAAAGTAAGATGATGAACCCTAACTAGGATCACCAAAGGGAAATTGCTTATTGTAGGTGAAGACACGATACTTTACCTATGCATTGCACAAGTAGGTCTTAAAAGGAGTTCTATACGTATATGTGTATGTATATGTATATCATGCATGACATTTTGGTGTTGGCCTATTTATTATGATAATATGATTGGTATTGATCCTATTATATCTATATGATTAAGGTCTTACTTAATATGCATGTAGTTGAGTATACTTGTCATGTTGATGTATGAAGTAAGTGACAATGCTTGTGGTCTCTTTGTGGTTTTACTTTATATGTGTGAGGTTATAGGGTTTCACATATACATTTCACTAGTAGACTTAGATTGGGATTATGAGTAATGTCTTATGATGTATTAATGAAATGAAGTTCAAATTTGCACATTGTTGACTATTGACTCATTATGATGATATTGGTAGTATTGACTTGCATGTTGTCTTGGAATGAGTATAAAGACTAAATGGGTTATAATTAAGAAGTAATAAGTGGATGAGTCTTATATGTGGTTCATGAAGTGTGTTGGTTCATATGTAAAGTATGTATTTCATGACATGTTATGCTTCTATGAATGTGTATGTTTGAGTTAAGGAAGACTATATGAATGTTCACCTTGGTGACCTTAAGGTGATGCTTGAGTGCGGATGGTGGAATGAGACACTATCCATGCATTTCACCAAGTATTATTAAAGGTTTAATTTGGGGTAACTGAGTTAATATAAACGAAAGATAATACTATGAAAATGTTGAATAGGCCTTAAATATGGTATGTGACTTTATGTGACGTCATGGCTATTGTACATGTCTATATAAAGTATGTGAACTATATTGTGCTTATTGGATCAATGTTCATAAAGTTTTACTAAAAGACATGATGCATGATTTCCAACTAAATATCCTCTTTAAATGCAGGTTTTCGCATGGTTGTCATACTTAGTGCATTCTTATACTAATACCATTCTTCTTCATCTTTTACACAAAGTGTAAGTGGTGATGGCTAGAGGATGTCTCTTAAAGCGAAGAGCTTGATAGATGTTCCACAAGCTAAAAAAAAAGGGATCCTTATGATTCAAAGACCTTCATGTCAAAGATGTTATTTAACTTTATGTAATAAATTAGATATTATTTTATGTTGTTAAGGGTTGTCTCCCTATTCTACTCTATTGATGTTGAGTCTAAGATGGCAAAAGAGACTTAGAGCCTAACTATGGACTTATGATATATATATATATATATATATATATATATATATATATATATATATGTATAAGGTGATGCTCTAGCATTATGTTATATATGCTATGAAAAGTTTTAAATTTTCCGCTAAATTTGAATGACAGTGCGATGAATGATGTCTATGGGCTTGTATTAAAGACCCCCGAGTCGTGACAACAACATCCAAAACTTTAAGCGTTTGGAGGGAGAGCCAATTCATTAGCATTGGTTGCGATTCAAAAAGTTGGTGTTATAATTCCCAACTCGTGGCTTGCTTGACAACGTATTGCTACAGTACTTTTACCAAAGTCTTGACTCGATAAACAAGGGTGTTGCTGACCAACTTTCTTTGAAGGGTTTAATGCAACAACCTAATGTGATAGCGACACATCTCCTGGATGGAATGACCAAAATCAATAGGTCCTGGTATACCCGTGAAGATCAGGTATCTCCTCTCTCATTTAAACTAACCAAGGAGTAGATGGAGAAAGATCAAGAGAGGGACTAGAACATGGCCGAGGTCATAACAGAACTTGATACTTTCTCTAAAAATGTCATGGGAGCTGGTGCTCGAGGTGTCAATGTTGTGGGTGTCGGGTGGGCTACTACGGATGAATTCAAATTTGAGGCCTTGTACAATATAGAGGTAAATTTTCTAGAAAACCAAGGCAGTGGTTGTAATTTAAATTACCTGAGGCAGGCAGGGGCATAGCTACCCTTTGGCTAGGGTGTTCAATTGGACACCCTTCATCAAAAAATTACATTGTATTCATAAGCAAAATAATAATTTAAATGGTTAAATATAACATATTTTGGACACCCTTGAAAAACAATAAATTTTTCTAGCTTAGTGGTTTCAGTCGTTCAACTCTTACTAAGTTCTTTGTAGTGCAGTGTGCGGGTTCGAATCCCGTTATTTGACTTTAGTTTTTTTCTTTTCATTAAAAATTGAAAAATAAAATTTAAAAGTAATTATTAATTTAAAGTTAATAAGCAAATCCTATTTATTTGTTCCATAAAGCTACTAAAAGTGAAAATACTTTATATATATTCTTTTTTAATATAACCCATTTGTTTCTATTCTTTATATTTATTTCTCGTTGTTGGTCCTAGAGGTTTATGAAATCTTAAAGCAAAAAAGTGATTTCACTCTAATCTGAAATATCTCTCTTTTTCTTTGTTGTTTCACTTCCTATCAGATAAACGTAAACAATAAAGCTAAATATTATGTAGTTTGATTTTAAAATTTTTGGTATATCTAAATTTTAAAAAATCATCATTAATGTTATGTAGTTTGATTTACAAAATTTAAGTTCATCCAGTTTTTAAATTATTTTTACGAGCTATGAGATTTTTGGACACCCTTTATAAAATTTCTGGCTACGCCACTGGAGGAAGGGTGGTAGCTAAGGTTTAAATAGAGATGAACGATGGAAATATTGAGATCGTGAATTGAGGGACCGATATACCAATTGAAAAAAATTGGGAAAAAGATAGGTATGTGCCTCCCCAGAACATCAAAAGCCAAAGGATTCGGATGGTCGCAGGTATGAGGATATGCTCTCGCGTATCCTCAACAAATCATTGGCAAATCGTCAACCAGGTCAACGATCTTGATCTTGACCATCCTTTGGATCCCTAAATTTACTGATGGTCCTGTAAAAATTCTAAGGAATCTACACCCATCTGAGGATTTATGCAATGAAACACGATCGATTGGATGAGGTTTGACAAGAATGTCATACACGTGGAAATGACAACGACACAATATGCTACAAAACAAGTGGTTATTCCCAAAATACCACTATCACCGCCAGAAAATGAACAATATCAATTTAAGTTCATTTGAAATTAAGCAATTTCTAATTCATCTATATTTTGTAATTGACTATAAACAAAGAGCAATCTCAAATGTTGGATTACATCTGCCGCAGCATGTTTTCTTGCATGACCAACTATATGTTGCACTTTTAAGGAAAATGTTAATAGTTTCGATAAAAGTATTGGTTATGACTGAAAGATAAAAGGATAGAGACATACACAAAAATTATTATATACAAGAAAGTATTAGGTGAGATACAATTGATAACATTTGAAAAGTGTCATGCAATTCAAAAAAACAACGTTACAGGAAGCTAATGAGAATCTCATTGATAGTATTCATAGGTTCGGTTGAATGAGTGATGAGATGACAATCACCATGCAACTTTGGAAGAAAATTCTACCCATATTTAGCGATAATTAGGATACAATACTACTGAAAGGTAGCCTGCACTGCTTGACACCATAAATGTGAGTCTCAAATGATTATTCAAGATCAATTAGAAACTTATAAATTTTCTAAAGCTTCAGCGCCAAGATGTCGGTGGCGTTAATAACAAACACCGAAAAAGACGTATGTATACTACTCCAGAATTATACGAAACTCAAACATATCATACATGTGCAACGCACGTGTAGTAAATCTAGACACAAATTATATGTTTTTATTCATGTTGAGATTAATTAGACTTAGTCTTAACTAATTATATATAATGGAAAAAAGGTCAAATATGCTCCTAAACTATTCGAAAAGGTCTAGATATACCCCCGTTTAAAGTTTGGCTTGCTCATGTCCTCGACGTCTAACTTTTGGTCCAAATATGCCCTTATGAGCGTTAGTTGGTATGCTGGGTATATCCAACTCATTTTTCATTTCTTTAAATGACACGTGGAATTGTCATGTCATTTTGACCTTACCAGATGACATTTATATGAAAATAGAAAGGGATTCAGACCCATAAACACCTAACTGACCCATAATTCAATCCCCGTTTTAAATAAACTATCTGCCCTGTTTTTAAAATTTTTGTTTAATTTTATTTTTTCAGTAAATCCAGAAAATGAGTAATCGATTAATATAAAAGAGGGGGGAAAATATAAAATTAAAGCCAAAAATTCACAAATAAATATAGTAACCTTAAATCCAATAATTTTACTATTTTTTAAAAATTTTAATTTTTTGGGGTAACTCTCAAAAAATGAGTTATTGATTAATATAATATATGAAAATTATGAAAAAAAATATTAAATTAAACGTCAAAAATTCACAAATAAATATAGTAACCTGTAGTTGTATATTTTTTTTAAATTTTTATTTTTTGATAAATTCAGAAAATGAGTAATTTATTAATATAAAAAGGAAAAATATGAAAATAAAGATATAAAATTTACGCAAAAAATTCACAAATAAATATAGCAACCTTAAATTTAATAATTTCAACAAAAAAAATTAATATTTATTTTTTCCCACTAAATCTCAAAAATGAGTAACTGATTAATAAAAAATACGAATATATGAAAAAACAATATAATTAACGCCAAAAATCACAAATAAATATAGTAACCTTAAATTCAATAGTTTCAACAATTTTTTTTAGTTTTTATTTTTCTATTTTTTTATTAATCAATTATTCATTTTTGGAATTTACCAAAAAAATAAAAATTAAACAAATTTGTTGAAATTGTTGAATTTAAGGTTACTTTATTTATTTGTGATTTTTGGCTTAAATTCTATATTTTTTCATATTTTTCCTACATTTTATTAATAAATTACTCATTTTTGATATTTGCCGAAAAAATAAAAATTAAAAAAAAAAATGTTGAAATTGTTTAATTTAAGGTTACTATATTTATTTTTGAATTTTTGGCGTTCATATTATATTTTTTTTCATATTTTTTATTAATCAATTACCCATTTTCGGGATTTATTGAAAAAATAAATATTTTAAAAAAGTGTTAAGATTGTTGAATTTAAGGTTACTATATTTATTTATGAATTTTTTGGGTTAATTTTATATAAAAAAAATTCATATTTTTCCTATTAATCGATTACTCACCTTCGAAATTTATCAAAAAAAAAAATTAAACAAAATTGTTGAAAATGGGTCGGATAGTTTATTTAAAAGGGGGTTGATTTATGGGTCGGATTACGTGTTTATCTGTTCGAATTTTTTAGGGGCATAATTGATCAATTTCCATTTTCATATAAATGTCATGTGATAAGGTCAAAATGACATGGCTATTCCATATGGCATTTAAAAAATAAAAAATAAGCTGGATATGTCCAGTATAGCAACTAACGCCCATAAGGACATATGTGGGCCAAAATTGGACGTCGAGGGCATCAGTGAGCCAAACATCAAACGGAGGGTATATCTAGACCTTTTCAATAGTTTAGGGGCATATTTGACCCTTTTCCGTAAAGTGACGGTTGTAGAAAGTTTGTTACAAATTAGTTAGATGATTAGTTGTCACATGGTGTAGATATTTCCCATCTTTTCATACAATGGAAGTTAGTTTTTCTTCTCCCAAGTTGTGATCTCGTTCAACTTCTTCATGCTTCTGTATCATCTTCAATAGTTAGCATTCATGGAGTTCTTGATTGCTCA
This sequence comes from Solanum chilense, assembly GCA_032847665.1. Taxonomy (NCBI): domain Eukaryota; kingdom Viridiplantae; phylum Streptophyta; class Magnoliopsida; order Solanales; family Solanaceae; genus Solanum; species Solanum chilense. Next base: position 6,108,528 of record CM064966.1, read on the forward strand.
ATTACAACATTAACATGGTATCAGACCCATAGGCGCTCTTCTCTTCTTCAAATTACACTACATTTGTTCTTCCCTTACTTAATTCACATTTGGAATTAATCTGTTCTCGATTGCAATTCACGTTTCAATTTCGAATATGATTGCAAGTTTCCTTCAATATCATGGCTCGAACCACTAAAACGAATACAAATCCTGCACCCACCAACCATCGATTTCAGTGATCCTTTGTACATGCATCCATCAGAGAATGTCGGATCTACTATTACTCCCGTTCCTTTTGATGGAACAGGATACAGATCCTGGAGGTGTGGTGTCCTTCGAGCCCTTTCTGTGAAAAATAAGATTGGCTCAGAAACCAAATACAAATTCGCCTAATGAGAACGTTGCGATGACATGGTCACATCGTGGATTTGATAGTTACAAGATACAAGATGTAAACAACCATATCCAAACAACAAGTTGTACAAGTAAAAATAAAAATAAAAACTGTATTGAGACTAACACCATAATACGATACAATAGGTTACAACAAGTTGTATAAGTAAAAATCAAAACAAATATTATATTTAAGCAAACACCACAATACTGTACAAGGAGGGAAGACAATGCAACTCCTTATGTGATTGATCAGCTGCAGTTTGGTACTAGCTGGAAATCCTGTTATTTCTTCATGAGACGATTCCACTGTTCCTCCAACGACTCTGTAAAGTGAAATGACAAAACTCAGTTGAGAGTATATGCAGACGTTGTGGAAGTAGAGAGATTGTTTCTGAACAAACCTCGGCTCATCAATCATAGTAATGAAAACATGACAACTAATAGAAAAATAGATAGATCATTCAGGAAAGGTACAATATGTGATATCATCAAACTTCAACCAAATCAACACTTTTTCCTGCTTGCAAAACTAACTATTGTATGTTGAGAGATAGATATATTTACCTGTACCGAAGGCAATAACTTTAAGTTTGTTCCTCCCCAAATACTCGTGTTTTTTCTGGATTTTCTTAGCAAAAGCCACCAAGGAACGATCACATTTGTGTAACTCAATCATCTCCAGTTTCTTGCTATCAGCAAACCCTTTAGGAATCTTTTTTAAGTATTTGCAATCTGTGATATTTACGCGCTCAAGGCTGGGGAAATGATCATGAGAGCCGATGGTGGTTTTCCATTTATTAAGGTTGATCTTAGCAAGGAGCAAGAACCTCAACTTCGGGAACCCAGTCTGTTGTGTTGCTTTCCACTCGTGACCACGGAAGGAATCCCTCTTCAGTTTGAGCACCTCAAGTTCGGGCAACTTGCTGATCACGGACATGTATTTCCACGGTAGACATGTGTTGTTAAGTTTCAACTTCTTGAGTTTTTGTGGAAAAGAATATGGACTTGTAAGATTAAAAGACCTGGGTTTATCCATCGTAATCAACATTTCCTTAGTTTCAATACTTAGTGACTCCAAATCTTGCAAATATTTAAGATTATCTATCCATTTAACATCCGTAGGATATTCCTGCTTCGTTTCGCGAATGGTCAACTTTTTCACTTTCTTAATCCCTTCAAATATTTCCTTTGTACAACAAGAAGGACTCAAACCAGAAACTCTCTGTAAGTTTCCGAGAACCTTCTCTCCGGGAGAAGATAGAGAAATGCCTCTTGCATAAAGATGCCTTAATTGTGTCATTTGCCAAATCTCTTCTGGAAAAGTTACAACTCTATGTACCAAGTATGGTGGCCTTTCGGTTAAAATGAGAGTCTGTAGATTCCAAAGATTGGTAATTGATAGATCCATACATGTCTCACGAGTCAACACAGACAAATACCTTAAACAAACAAGGTCTCTAGTAACTATACTGAGTCTTTGGGTGTAATGATCCTCCAAGTTCAATACTCTCAGTAATTTGAAAAGAAAAACTTCTTTGCTAAAATAAGTATTATTATCAATATTATAAAGAGAGCGTGCTTCAATACGACTATTGAGAATAATACGATTTTCTGATTGAATTGATATCCACCGGGAATTGTTGTATAATCGTGAAATCACAGTATTAGTGGTTGAATCTGACCCAACAACATGCAAAAGATTCTGGCTTTCACCTTCCTTCAAGCAAAAATCATGAAAAATATCATGAATCCTACATGTCTTAATTTTCCCATTCAAACCTCGCTTGTCAACAATAACTACATTTTTACCAATAAGATCATGTAAAACACGAGCACCTACTTGTTCAAATATGTCAACTCCCTTTAGATTTATGAGTCCTTCTGCAATCCATAATCTGATTAACTTCTTCACAGAAATGACATGGGCTCTTGGGAAAACTCCGAAATGCAAAAAGCAAGCTTTCATAAGAGAAGGAAGATTATCGTAACTCAAAGCAACAATTTTTAAGCATTGTTTGTAAGCATCATCATTTACTAATGAGCTTACACTTTTAGCTACTTCCATCCATTCATCCAGTTTACTCTTGCTACAGAGTATACCAGCAACTGCAGTAATCATTAGTGGTAATCCTTTGCAATTTGTTATAACTTTTTCTCCAACTTTCTCGAATTCATCAATATTTGACCCTCGAATACTGTAATTTTCCCCAAATGCCCTATGGTAAAACAGATTCCGACTTTCATCTTGCGTTAGAGGACGCATCAGTACCAAACCATCTTTAGGATTAGTAGCAGCATACTCACCAACCTTGTTGTCCCGAGAAGTCAACAAAATTCGACTTTTGTTACCACAGTCTGGAAACCAATGTGAAATTCTATCCCAATCTTGATTGCTCCATATGTCATCCACAACAATCAAATACCTTTGTCCCTGCAAACCTAGCTTTACGTGACTAGCTAGTTGTCCAATATCCATTTCAGCATAATTCTTGCCTTCCATTTTAATAACATCATGAAGGAGGAGTTGGAGCAACTTTTTCAAATCATAGTTGTTTGACACAGTAATCCAACCACGAATATGAAAGATCCTCTTAATATAGTTATCGAATAATATAGTTTTGGTAAAAGTTGTCTTACCTATGCCCGCCATCCCTACAACAGAAACCACTTGCAGTTTATTTGCTCCTGAACTTTTGGTAAGTCTTTCAACCATATTTTTTCTTTCTTCATTGTACCCTTCCATAACGTTCTCACGGATTGAATCATCTAATCGTGGAGAAACGTCACTATTTTCATCAGCTTTTTCTTGACAATTAATATTGTTTATGATCAGCTCTTCATTGACGGAATGAGTTACTTGTATAACATGTTGAGAGACCTTATCAAACTTCGCACGACAACATTTATCATCATCATCATTCAGCCCAATAATAAGTTGTTTCATTAGTGATTCAACTTCATCTTCTGCATCAACTGCAACATCTTTGATTATTCCTTGCAAATCCTTGCTAATAATTGGTTCTTCGCCATCACATTTGCCAATTAGAGACACTTGCAAAGTGCCAAACATCTCATCGAGTGATTTCAGTTGTTGCTTATGAACCTCTTCTACGCCTACTAATAAGTTGGAACGTAAAAGCTTGTCTATGGTTCCCAACACAGAAGTTAGTGCAGCGTAAGTAGCGGCCATCTCTACCTATATACACACAAGTTTCACCAATATTAGCAATTGGAATTATATATATCATATTTCAGATATATTTGTTAGATTTAACATCAACATGCGATATATATTACTGTTTGAATGGTGATTTGAGTATGAAATTCGTCTTCTTTAATGATTTATGTACAATTCATTACACCCAATGCATCACTTGTCTTAGAATTTCAATATTCAAACTTGTAAACTTTGATATTGTCTAGAACACATATATGAAAAGGGGAAAATGGACATCACAAAATTTGATAATTTTTACAACTTGGAGGTTTTCGTGCTTATAAAAAAAATGTAATTTTAAATGAAAGAACAAATTACACCGTTTAAACAAAACTTCAACTTCAAATCAATCTGATATGAAACGAGCCCCTAATAGCTAAAGAACTTACGAGAATGAACTTTCACCTTGTTAGGAAGGATCCGATTCACCTTGCAGATGGTAGATGCTTCTTCTTCTTTCCTTGTGTTGAAAAATTGAAAATGAAGCAATATTTGCAGTAAGTTGACTCTTAAAATGAGAGACAAGTCTACATATGTTAAAAGGGTGATATAAGAATTAAGGGTTCATTTCATGTAAATGTTTATTGAGTTTGGTCCATATAAATTCAGATTAAATTTTAAATTATTCTGATTTAAAAAATAGACTAATGTTGACCGTACAAAACTACAAATTAAATCAAAGACTAGATCAAATAATTGAAGAGCATTTTTTATTGCCACACATATTAAGATATTCATTACACCTAATCATGATGTAATTTTGTTAGGTAAAGAATGATGTAATTGATAAAAAAAAAAGTGGAATTGGAAATAACAAAAGAAGGAAAAATATATATAATATATATTGAGGGAAAGGGACTTGAAATGCTTCTGTTGTCACGACCCAAAAATGGGCGTGATGGCACTCGTCTTATCCCACCAAGACAAGTCAGCCTAAAACTCAACCATTACAATAAAGTGCGGAAAATTTACTATCAACTTACATTATACCCCAAAACCTGGTTGTCACGTGTACAAGCCTCTAAAGTATTACAATCGGATCAAAAGAAAATATAAGTCTCATATGATATTGTTTCTAGAGTAGAACAAAATCATAAACAAGAGTAAGGAGGGATGCTGAGATGACCAACAACTACCTCACAAAATCTCCAGGAAGCCTCGGAAAAGAAGAGAATATATCATAAAAGTCCGGGCTAGTAACCTACAAAAATTTGCAGAAGCAAGGGGTGAGTACCAAACCACACGGTACTCAGCAAGTAAACATCTAAACACAAGCTAAGGGGATGAAATACGGGTACTCCTACCACCCCAAACCGAACCTCCACAACTACAACCTGTATAAACATCAGCCCAACCTAACAACTCACAGTTTACATAGAACGTAACTCAACAAAAACATTTAGACAAATTACATATCCTCCACAACAACACTTTAACAAATTACATATCCTCCTCAACAACACTTTAACAAATTATATATCCTCAACATCAACACTTAAACAAATTAGATATCCTCAATAGCAACACTTCCAACAAATTTACATATCCTCAATAACACACTTCAACAAATTACATATCCTCAACAACAACACTTCAACAAATTATATATCCTCAATAACAAGCTCAGTATTCAACAATCACAAGTTCCGCAAAAAGGTAATCACTAGATCAACAAAACACAATATCAAGTTCACTAATGATAAGTATGTGCAATGTAATGGAATGCAATGTCAAGTATAATGATGCATGTCTGACCTAGTGATACACACCCGCTGTCTCTCAGTCCGGGACCCATGGGGGACATATCTGTCCATGCATCTGTCGCGGCGCACGACACGACCCTCGATAATAGTAACCATCGCGGCGCGCGATACGTCCCTCGAAATATAGTATCCATCGCGGCGCGCGATACGTCCCTCGATATAGTATCGCATACGTCCCTCGGCGCGCGATACGTCCCTCGAAATGGTACATGGTACCCTCTTTAGTACCCATTCTTTCTCAATGCACATAACACTTGTCACAACCAATGCCTCAGAATAATGCAGATGACAAGTTCACACAAATAATAAGGAGATGACCATTTTCATAACATTGCACAGTTCACAACCATACAAACATGAAGTTACATCAACAATGATTCAACAAGACTTCAACCCTTTCTCAACACAACACACATAAACAATTAATCACATTGCCTTTTGTTATCCCCATTCTTTTCATCATTAGAATTAGTCAATGTGGGCAATTCAACCCATCACCAATCCCATTACTTCCAAACATATACCACAAGGACATACACGCATTTCATACACTTAACAAGAGTTTAGAAATCCACTTGCCTTAAATAGTCAAACAATCATTGGGACTTGAGCCTCCCCTTTTCGTTGAACTCCCAACTCAAAGCAATCTATTCAAATAAATGATCATAATAAGATTTCGACACTAACAACACTCACATGTAAAACATAGACCCAAAACTCACTCAAAGGTATAATAAATTTCCTAAATTTTGATTCCAATCAATAGGTCAAATCTTTTACTTTCTAAGTTCAAATATAGAGTTAAGTCATAATTTCTTCAAAAACTACCATCTTAATAGTTTTGCTATAATATAATACACTTAATTTAATTACATATAATATTGTATCGAAGCTATGCTAATTATATAAGAATAGGATTATCAAATTCATTTGAAAAGAAAAAGAATAACCAGAACATTAACTTCTTATAATTATAATATACTTTCCTTTTGTTTCAAAGTTTAAACCTTCTTCCAAACACGTACATCATTATCAACACATTTGGTTTCTGCCCAATTAACAATTACAAAATAATACTTATCGACCTAGTTATAGGATATTAATGTTTTAGTTATTGATTATGAAAATAATATTTCTCCCATGGTTATCATTAATTGTTGGTAAGGAATTATTATAAAATATATATATATAAAGGGCACTCATCATGGTCAACAAAATGAAAAGCAACCATTATTTTTTTTCCAAGAACATTGAAAAACGGTACTACAGATGTGCCAATTTGAATATTTATATGCAATTAAAAGTCACTCCTTTCAATTTCAAAACATGACAATTCTAATAAACTAATATATATATTGTTAGCATGCTTTGCAGTTTGCTCTTTACCTGGACGAGAATGAAGCTACGCCAGCTGCCACTCACAGGTAGATTTTGTTTTCCTTTCTATCTTCTTTTCTTCTAAATTACTTATGTTATTAAAAGTAACACTCCTTATTAACCTATATTAATATTTCAGACTTGACCCATTATTATTAAAAATAACTAAATTACCCCCAAATTAATTAATATAGTTAAATGACTATTCAAAATTATCAAAAAAATAACTTTCGGGTCCGAGTCATTACATTATCCACCACTAAAAATCATGTTCGTCCTCGAACATAAGGTGAAAGAACTAAGAGTAATTGATATTACCAAAAGCGTGAGTTATGACCTAACAGTCAGTGTTCATCTCTCTAAGTGAGCTCATCCTTAAAATCATTCCATCCAAATCAACTACTAACAACTGAACTTTTAAACAAACTTTGTAAGATCTATAAATTAAGTGTGATTATCAGGCCACCAACTAACTAATGAACCTAATCTAAACTGAAACTCATTGGACATTAACTCACAACCATCATGATGAATATATATTTATTTTCACATAACCAAGATTACCTTCCGAATCAATATTGACTACAACTAGAAGTGAGCCTGAATCAATCACTAAACACTCATAATGCACAAACCATCACATATATCATCAAGATTTCTCTTTCACAACACAATCTTTTCACGAAATTAAATTATAAAATCTGATTTTTTTTTTTGACATTGAGTACTCATCAAGGGGGAATCAAACTTATCTAACTCAAGGAATGAATTAATTAAGTAATCACTCAACAAGCGATACAACTCAAAATTCAGAACCTCTAACAACATTCCTAGACAATTGTAACTCTTCATAGTAGCTCTTATATAAGTTCTCATAAGCAAGGTTGTGTGAATATGTGAATAGAACTATTGATACATTTCAACTATTCCAAACAATACCAAATCCATCATAACTTAAATGACCGAGTTTGCCCAAGGATCCTACCCTAACAAGAGGAAACAAGAGGATCGGTACATCCGATCCACCACTAGGGATTCACCCATAGATGTGAAAACACGAGTAGCATAAGCAGTGAATCATACTCCAGATAATATCTAGTACGAAGAAAGTGGTCACATAAAAATTCTTCCATAATGACCATATAAATAAAATTATTTCATTTGACTCTATCTCTCGACTTTTTCTTTTAGCTACCAACAACCAACCAAACTGACCCCATTACAATATTACAAATACTAGATTCATCGAACCCCACATACTTCTCAAGTACTCCATTGAATTCAACGCTCTTAAAACCAACAACCATCATAAATATGCCAGTCATTTACCTTACTCTCAGACTGTTGCTAGTATTAAAGTCTCCTTAAAAAATACATTACCACCTCCAAAATTTGAAACAATGGCGCTCTCTCTTTCCATTTAAGCGTTCTGTGAAAGATACGCATCACACATAAGACTGATAAAACTACTTCCAAGTCTAATAATACTTTTCATCGAGGTAAAATAATTGAAGCACACCCAACGCTACTCTACGCAATCTTTCACATACCAAATTTCAACTAATATACAAAGCAATTATATATCTTATATCAACACTTACAAAAAAATTGATCTCAATTTACTCAGTATACCATAAGCTCATTACCTCTGATCACCATCAAATGCCAATGTAACAGATCATAATAGTCTGTATTGGCCCATCAACAAAGTAATTTCAATCTCCTTGAAATCCTCATTAATCATGTAAAACTGTAGGTCCACACTATTTAACATCCATTTGTTACTTAATCACATTCTGAACAATCTAGCTCGACATAACCATGTATAATCTTCCTTACGTCATTTATTGTAACCCTATCAAAACTTAATATTTAGAAAAGTTAATAATAAATCCATAGTAAGTAGGTGTCGAATTAGTTCACATCTCATAGTCATATCTAAACTCAAAGGCGAAATCACTACAACAATCACCTCCGAATCCAATGTTTGACGAGAGGTCTTATTGTTCCTTTGCCTTTCTTAAAATCTTTCCATGACGGAAATTTCAAATAGCTTGAACTCTTCAATACACCATAATTTTTCTCCTTTTTGCTAATTCACTTACCAGTCTTATTTTTTTTTTTTTTGACCAACAATATGGGAAACCTTCGGTATAACAATCAAAAGTAACTAAATGTACTACTCAATTTTAAGTCCTTCTAAATGCTTCATACTCAATGTGATCGATCATTTCTTATCTTACCAATTCATATCTTGACAAGATACACTATCACAAATCTAAACTTGCCATGTAAACTTGAAGTTTTGATCCCAACTGTGTAACCCATTCCCTTTATCTAAGAACATTAGCTCATACCAAAAAAATAATTTTACTTAACGTATTTTACTTATCGTTGATCGCTTCTTCATTGACCCTACCATATCTTTTTCTAAAATTTTTATCGTACTCCTTACCAAATCAAAACCACAAAAGAACTAATCATCATACTCGAGTTGAACGTCTGTACACTCCTTTCTCAAGTTTTATCCAATATTTTTTTTTTTTAATCAATCTATTGATCTTGTGACACTATATTATATCGTAATCTGGAAGAAACAGGTAAAATCACTTGTCTCTTAATCCAATTTTCCAAATCCCTTTGAAGATACATCCTTAATCCTTGCAAACAAACTAAAATAGCCTTGTTTTATCCTCACTCTGAAAGTTAAACTATATACCACTAATTCTTTCCGTTATGGCTCTAGCTCCTTTCAATTTTATTCGATGACATCCCCACTCCTTATAAAATTGTCATAAAATCACACTACTTATGAAATAGAAAAAACCATAACCTTAGATACTCAAAATTCATCATTACCATAAAAAATCGTTTTAACCAACACCAGTATCATATAGTTGCATTTCAATCATAATGCATCATAAAATCTTATAATCATCATGCTTAGTTCGTCATTTCCCTCACTACGAATTTAGCCTCTCTATTAACATGACAATCCAAACCTAGCTATGTCAACCATCCAAGGTACTTACTCAATTTATATGCATTTTCTTACTAAAATTCTCAATTACATTCACACAAGTATACTTTTTGAGACTTCCTTTACTTATAAGCTTATCATCCATATGTCCACTTCCATGGAGTTTATGATGAAATCAACACTCATTAACAATCCACAAAATACATTTCACAACCTGAACATATCAATATCATACCAAAGATCCACCACTAAAAGCTTCCTTATAAATAATGCTTAACACATCCACTCGTACTAACAAGCTAGTTGGTATCTCGAATATGAATTCAACACCAAATCTTATCATATGAGCATGTATACCATAGATAACTCCTTAAGTAGTTAATATTTGCACTTAACAATCAACATGTCCGTTTTCATGTACCACTAGTTATACATCGTGAAAATTCATTACATCCACCACTAGAACATATCATATCTATTGAGAAGATCATTTCCAAATAAACCACACATTTCTACCAATCAAATAGACGTAAAATATTACAAAATTTGTTCCGTATCTAGCCTTTCCTTTAATAATTTCACTTTCGGTTCTCGAACTATTTTTGATTCCGCCTAACGACAGAAGTACTATATTATTTATTTATTTTACTATGGTCACTAACCTTAATCAACCCCTTCAAATATGATCACACCTTCGTTTCATAAGTATATCATTTTCACCTTAATACCAGATCTAACATCAAACCAATACACGACATGCCAATGATTCACAAAAGGAACTACGCACGAGTCATCACATAAATGAGAGCGAATGGAGTGAAGCGATAAGAATCAAAATAGGACCAAGTACGCACAATAGAGATCCAAGAAGTGAAGATATTTCCTAAAAGTCACTACAGCCTCTCGAAGATAGGTACAGACGTCTCCGTACCGATCATCGAGACTCTATTTAGACTCGACTTGTACACACGTGAGACCTATGAACCTGGGGCTCTGATACCATTTTGTCACGACCCAAAAATGGGCGTGATGGCACTCGTCTTATCCCACCAAGACAAGTCAGCCTAAAACTCAACCATTACAATAAAGTGCGGAAAATTTACTATCAACTTACATTATACCCCAAAACCTGGTTGTCACGTGTACAAGCCTCTAAAGTATTACAATCGGATCAAAAGAAAATATAAGTCTCATATGATATTGTTTCTAGAGTAGAACAAAATCATAAACAAGAGTAAGGAGGGATGCTGAGATGACCAACAACTACCTCACAAAATCTCCAGGAAGCCTCGGAAAAGAAGAGAATATATCATAAAAGTCCGGGCTAGTAACCTACAAAAATTTGCAGAAGCAAGGGGTGAGTACCAAACCACACGGTACTCAGCAAGTAAACATCTAAACACAAGCTAAGGGGATGAAATACGGGTACTCCTACCACCCCAAACCGAACCTCCACAACTACAACCTGCATAAACATCAGCCCAACCTAACAACTCACAGTTTACATAGAACGTAACTCAACAAAAACATTTAGACAAATTACATATCCTCCACAACAACACTTTAACAAATTACATATCCTCCACAACAACACTTTAACAAATTATATATCCTCAACATCAACACTTAAACAAATTAGATATCCTCAATAGCAACACTTCCACAAATTTACATATCCTCAATAACACACTTCAACAAATTACATATCCTCAACAACAACACTTCAACAAATTATATATCCTCAATAACAAGCTCAGTATTCAACAATCACAAGTTCCGCAAAAAGGCAATCACTAGATCAGCAAAACACAATATCAAGTTCACTAATGATAAGTATGTGCAATGTAATGGAATGCAATGTCAAGTATAATGATGCATGTCTGACCTAGTGATACACACCCGCTGTCTCTCAGTCCGGGACCCATGGGGGACATATCTGTCCATGCATCTGTCGCGGCGCACGACACGACCCTCGATATAGTAACCATCGCGGCGCGCGATACGTCCCTCGAAATATAGTATCCATCGCGGCGCGCGATACGTCCCTCGAAATATAGTATCCATCGCGGCGCGCGATACGTCCCTCGAAATGGTACATCCTCTTTAGTACCCATTCTTTCTCAATGCACATAACACTTGTCACAACCAATGCCTCAGAATAATGCAGATGACAAGTTCACACAAATAATAAGGAGATGACCATTTTCATAACATTGCACAGTTCACAACCATACAAACATGAAGTTACATCAACAATGATTCAACAAGACTTCAACCCTTTCTCAACACAACACACATAAACAATTAATCACATTGCCTTTTGTTATCCCCATTCTTTTCATCATTAGAATTAGTCAATGTGGGCAATTCAACCCATCACCAATCCCGTTACTTCCAAACATATACCACAAGGACATACACGCATTTCATACACTTAACAAGAGTTTAGAAATCCACTTGCCTTAAATAGTCAAACAATCATTGGGACTTGAGCCTCCCCTTTTCGTTGAACTCCCAACTCAAAGCAATCTATTCAAATAAATGATCATAATAAGATTTCGACACTAACAACACTCACATGTAAAACATAGACCCAAAACTCACTCAAAGGTATAATAAATTTCCTAAATTTTGATTCCAATCAATAGGTCAAATCTTTTACTTTCTAAGTTCAAATATAGAGTTAAGTCATAATTTCTTCAAAAACTACCATCTTAATAGTTTTGCTATAATATAATACACTTAATTTAATTACATATAATATTGTATTGAAGCTATGCTAATTATATAAGAATAGGATTATCAAATTCATTTGAAAAGAAAAAAGAATAACCAGAACATTAACTTCTTATAATTATAATATACTTTCCTTTTGTTTCAAAGTTTAAACCTTCTTCCAAACACGTACATCATTATCAACACATTTGGTTTCTGCCCAATTAACAATTACAAAATAATACTTATCGACCTAGTTATAGGATATTAATGTTTTAGTTATTGATTATGAAAATAATATTTCTCCCATGGTTATCATTAATTGTTGGTAAGGAATTATTATAAAATATATATATATAAAGGGCACTCATCATGGTCAACAAAATGAAAAGCAACCATTATTTTTTTTCCAAGAACATTGAAAAACGGTACTACAGATGTGCCAATTTGCATATTTATATGCAATTAAAAGTCACTCCTTTCAATTTCAAAACATGACAATTCTAATAAACTAATATATATATATTGTTAGCATGCTTTGCAGTTTGCTCTTTACCTGGACGAGAATGAAGCTACGCCAGCCGCCACTCACAGGTAGATTTTGTTTTCCTTTCTATCTTCTTTTCTTCTAAATTACTTATGTTATTAAAAGTAACACTCCTTATTAACCTATATTAATATTTCAGACTTGACCCATTATTATTAAAAATAACTAAATTACCCCCAAATTAATTAATATAGTTAAATGACTATTCAAAATTATCAAAAAAATAACTTTCGGGTCCGAGTCATTACATCTGTATTTCCAGTGCCATAATATTTGTATACACATATAAAATATAATTCATATATATATATATATATATATATATATATATATATATATATATATATATATATATATATATATATATATATATATATATATATATATATATATATATATATATATATATATAAAACTATGATGAAGCGGAAAAAAAAAGTATATCTCAGCACTAATTACTAGCTAAAGTTAGATTCAATATAGATTCTAGTTTGCTATTATTTGCTTTTTTTCATCTATTCTTAATAATTTATCGAAAACAACCTTCTTAGCTATTATGGCAGATTGGAGGTAAAATTTGCATATAGATTATCTTCTCTAGATTTTTATTTGTGTGGATTATTATTGTTATTTGTAGTGGTGATGATTCGACAAACCTAGGGACATTGTAAAGGGACCCGACCCTAGTGTAAATGTAAACTCAATTGTCGGGCTGGAAAAAAGTACAATTGATTGGCGCACAGGTGGCAGAAAGGGCAATGACATGGCCTCGAAGGTTGTGACTATTCTTTATAAAAATTATGTTCAATAGTCATAACCTTAGTTTCTGCAACTAGAAAATTCTCAAGAACTCTAGCAAAGGCTAATACTCATTGGATGCGCGTAGCCCAATGGGTCACCCATCTCATTGTGCTTGTGGATTCGCATGAAATGTGTGTGTGTATATATATATATATATATATATATATATATATATATATATATTATTTGATATTTTTATACAAATAGAAAGTCTACAGAAAAGTCATTGGGTTCGTTCGAACCCCCTTTCAATACAGTAGCTCCGCCCCTCCCAAGATTCAATCTGACTGATTTGAGATGTAGGGTATGAGGACGAACTAGTCCAACACTATAAAAAGACTTATATACCTGCAACAACAAAGTTTGTGACAAAGTTTGAAGAAGAACTTGATTGGAAAAGTTAAAATCCTAATTTGAAGGAGAATGATCAAGAAAACATTTTTTGAGATTCTTTAAAACCAAATGACCAAGAATTATGATTTTTCATTAATAACTCATAATTTTGATGAAGTAATTTGAGTTGAAAAACATGAAATTATGTGAGGACTTATTTTGAAGAAAAAATTTGAAAGAATCTTGAATGAAAGTCTTATGTGTTAAGTGTCCGTAGGGTATTACCTTTGGGTTTGAGAGAGAAGAGTATGAAGATTTTAAGAGATGAAAATCTGATTGGTTTTGACCTTTTATTAATCAAAAAATTCATTAGGGTTTTCTCATGTGAAAAATGACAAACGATCCTTTTTAGTAGTTTCTCGTTGGCTAAATTGTCACTACACCATATTAGGTTAATGAAATGATCATAACTATTTACTTCAAACTCGGATTGATGCAAAAATGGTGGCGTTGGAAAAAGACTCAAATACCTTTAGCTTGAGAGGTTATGTGGGCTACATAACTCTTAATATTCTAGGAGATATGGTCATTTGAACTTGACCTAAGTAGAATCCTTATATCAAAATTTAATAGGTAAGGGAGTTAGAAAGTTTTCAACTCAATTTTGTGCTAGGGGATTCTTGTGACCTTAATTATAGCTATTGTTTGTACAATTGTGTTTCTTGACGAATTTTATGTTTGCTATGGAGCTTTTCATTTGTATAATTTGCTAGATACGTCCAATTTTATACAAATTGTTCGGTTTTTGTATAAATTCATTTAACTTTGCCTCATTTTACATTTATATCCTCCAACTTTGAATGTCCTCCAACCACAAGTAGACACTTAGACTTATATAAAATTGAACAAATAGATATACACGTCCTATGTGGCATCTTACATGACAATTTGTGTCCTACGTGGTGACTTATGTGTATTGTGTCACATAGGACTAATGTGTCAAATTGTTCAACTTTATACAAGTTTAAGTGTCTATTTGTGCACACCCAAAGTTGGAGGATATAAATGGCAAATAAGGCAAAGTAAAATGAATTTATACAAAATCGAATAATTTGTATGGAATTGGACGTATCTAGCAAACTATACAAATGAAAATCTCCATAACAAACATAAAATTTGCCATGAAACACAATTATACAAACTATAGCTATAACATACAAATATAATTTTTATATTTGTTATATGTGATAGTTTCTCTATTTTATATGACACTTTTCGTTTTAGTTCATTTAAAAAATAATGTCACCTTATTATAAGTGTATAGGACGAAAATATATGTATTTGTATTTATTTATACACATCTTTCATTTTATACAAACACAAACACACTTTATATATTTGTATACCGAGTAGGTAATTGTACACTAAAAATGACTATTTATATATCGAATCAAATGACAAAAAAATGGGGTGTTTGTTGCAAATTACAAATAAAATAAACAATGGCAATAATATTTAATTTGAATTAATAGTTTATCATTTCATACAATTTTCCCTATAAAATAGGACGGATGGAGTAACTTTTTAAAAATTTCTTACTTTTTGTTTAATACATGTATTAGAATCTGATTAATTTAGATTTGTATATTGCACGACCCATTTTCGAGGACGACACTCTCAATGTGTTTTGTTTTTTTTTTTCAAATTTAGAGCGTGAACTCAAAATTTTGTTTAGGATGAATAACTTATTTTAATAAATATGGTATTCTTCTATTTTAATTTATTTGTCTTACTCCCCTCCTTAATCATAATAAGGAAAATTCGTTCTTTATTTTTCTATATATAGCTTTTTAATTGTAATTTTCCTTGCATATCATTTATAAAAAAAAACATTCTATGTATTTAAATTTAATATCACAAAAATATTTTAGAAAACTTTATTAAATTTTATGCTAAATTAGCACAACACAAATGAATTAGGAAAACTTACAAAAATCTCATACATTTGAGGGTTACACCCTATTTATACGTTCTCTAGGTTAAGAATCTCATATTTTTGCATTATTCTCACATACATTCCTTAATAATCAGATTCATGCAAATGATACATAATTTAATGGGAATAGGGATGTATCGGAGAGGGATTAGACATGCAGCCGAGAGGGGATAAATGTATCCAAGAGGGATTAAGAATACATTCGTAAAGGGATAAGGACAAATTCGAAAGAAAATTTTGCAATTCTTTTAACTAACGTTTTTTTAAAATATATATAATATTTTAAATTATGTATTTATATAATTTTCCTAATAAATTAGCCAAGGAGAATAATCATTAAGCTATAAAGTATCAACAGTTAGAATATATATTTTACTAATCTAATGCCAACTTATGTAGCATTAATAAATCAGGGCATGCGTACAAGACTTTTAACAACTCATAATTTATCTCTTTTTGGTCGTTGACATTCAAAATTACCTAACGTTATAACAATAAAAATTGTAATAATATAAGGAAAAATTACTCTCTATATGTATTTATCGTTATATTATATTTAATAGTAATATTATAATATGAATATTTATATTTTAATATACTTTGTATTCATATATGACAAATAAATGCTTTAGCAATTTTAGATATAGTGACTTTAACTCAATTAATGCTAAATTTTCTGCGACAATTTAAATTTTTTTTTGTTGTTGAAGTGGTACAACTTATCTATGCCTTGTTAGTTACCCTCAATCAATATATGAATGTATATAATACATTATTATTTACATTTTATATATTCTTAGATTATTTAATCACTTAATTATTATATATTCTTAATATATTATTTAATCACCTAATTATAATAAATTAATATGACATAGTGTGAATATTGAGTGCCAATATATATTTCAATTTGGTATGGTCCTCTTAAAAAATTATTAACGTCAATTATATTATTAAAAATTAAATGGGAGGCTACGTTACATTGGATATCACTTTCATAACCACTCATCATTTTTAATATCATATATTTGAACCCTATTTTAGCTGATATATTGGCTATTTAATTAAGGGTTCATTTCATGTAAATGTTTACTGAGTTTGGTCCATATAAATTCAGATTAAATTTTAAATTATTCTGATTTAAAAAATAGACTAATGTTGACCGTACAAAACTACAAATTAAATCAAAGACTAGATCAAATAATTGTAGAGCATTTTTTTATTGCCACGCATATTAAGATATTCATTACACCTAATCATGATGTAATTTGGTTAGGTAAAGAATGATGTGATTGATTAAAAAAATGGAATTGGAAATAACAAAAGAAGGAAAACTATATATAATATATATTGAGGGAAAGGGACTTGAAATGCTTCTGTATTTCCAGTGCCATAATATTTGTATACATATTTTCATTGATATAGACGAAGGGAAATAGTTTAAAATATCTTTCAATTTTTCTATTTGGAATTTTCTTTGTTATAAAAATGGCTAACATATATCTCTATCATTATAAAAGTGACACACATATAAAATCAAATTCATATAATCACATGTAAAAAATAAGTATATCTCAGGACTAATTACTAGCTAAAGTAAGCATCAATATAGATTCTTGTTTGTTATTATTTGCTTTTTTTCATCTATTCTTAATAATTTATCGGAAACAACCTTCTTAGCTATTATGGCAGATTGGAGGTAAAATTTGCATATAGACTATCTTCTCTAGATTTTTATTTGTGTGGATTATTATTGTTATTTGTAGTTGTGGTGATTTGACAAACCCAGGGACATTGTAAAGGGACCCGACCCTAGTGCAAATGTAAACTCAACTGTCGGGCTGGAAAAAGTACAATTAATTGGTGCACAGTCTCCAAAGGTGGCAGAAAGGGCAAAAACCTCGGTCAATGACATGGCCTCGAAGGTTGTGACTATTCTTTATAAAGATTATGTCCAATAGTCATAACCTTAGTTTCTGCAACTAGAAAATTCTCAAAAACTCTAGCAAACGCTAATACTCACTGGATGCGCGTAGCCCAATGGGTCACCCATCTCATTGTGCTTGTGGATTCGCATGAAATGTATATATATACATTTTATTTGATATTTTTATACAAATAGAAATCTATAGAAAATTCATTAGGTTCGTTCCAACCCCCTTTCAATACAGTAGCTCCGCCCCTCCCAAGATTCAATCTGATTGATTTGAGATGTAGGGCATTAGGACGAACTAGTCCAACACTATAAAAAGACTTATTTACCTTGAACAACAAAGTTCCTGACAAAGTTTGAAGAAGAATGATTTGAAGAGTTAAAATCCTAATTTGAAGGAGAATGATCAAGAAAACATTTTTCGAGATACTTTAAAATCCAATGACCAAGAATTATGATTTTCATTAATAACTCATAATTGTATGAAGTAATTTGAGTTGAAAAACTTGAAATTATGTGAGAAGGACTTATTTTGAAGAAAAAATTTGACAGAATCTTGAATGAAAGTCTTATGTGTTAATTGTTCGTAAGGTATTACCTTTGGGTTTGAGAGAGAAGAGTATAAAGATTTTAAGAGATGAAAATCTGATTAGTTTTGACCTTTTATTAATCAAGAAATTCCATTAGGGTTTTCTCATGTGTAAAATGACAAACAATCCCTTTTAGTAGTTTCTCGTTGGCTAAATCGTCACTACACCATATTAGGTTAATGAAATGATCATAACTATTTACTTCAAACTCGGATTGATGCAAAAATGGTGGCGTTGGAAAGAAGACTCAAATACCTTTAGTTTGAGAGGTTATGGGCTACGTAACTCTTCATATTCTAGGAGATATGGTCATTTGAAGTTAACCTAAGTAGAATCTTATACCAAAATTTAATTGGTAAGAAATATAAAGTTTTCAACTCAATTTTGTGCTAGAGGATTCTTGTGACCTTGATTAGAGCGTAAACAACATTGGGATTTAGATTTAGAATGTTCGGGAAAAGATTAAAACAACCGCTCTTAAGAACTGCATTAGCCGTCTACGGAAGGCCATCTATGCTCCGTAAGGCTGGGACCGGACCGGGTTGTACCGGTACCGGTCCGATACCATTTCAGTCAGTTTCGGTCCGGTAGTCTTCAGGACGGAACGAGACACCGTAAATCGGTACACGGGACAAAACGGTATCACAATTTGATATCGATATACTGTACTGATTAATCCCAATTTTTTTCGGTTCCGGTCTGATTCCGTTTATTATTTTTATTAATTAATTTATATTTTATATTATAATTTATGTTTAAAAATGCCTTCTTCCCCACTGCCCCAGGGGCAGTTTTTTTAAATAAATTGGATTGATATTTCTTAATTTGTGTCATTGTTTTATCCTTATTTTTATTTAATTTTTTAAAATTATAAATTTAATTTATTTAAATTATAAGTTATAAATATAACTTATAAGTTATAACATATTAACAAGTAATAACTTATAAACTTCAAAAAATTAAAATCTTAAAAATTAAACGCAAAAACATTTTTTAAAAAACTTTATTAAGCTTAATAGGTTATCCCATTCCATTCCATTTCGGTCCATTCTGATTCCATCCCGGTAATTCCGGTCTGATTCATCCCGGTACCGATCAAATCATCTCGTTCCTTTTTGATACCGTATCATTCCGGTCCAATGGATTCATTCTGATCCATTGCTCAATCTATGGCCCACTAATTATATTTTGGTTTAATAATTAATATAAGTTATATGTGTGGAGAAGCGGGGAAGTTATTTATAACTTCCAACTACCCATAAAGTCTTCCACTACCCATTACCTCTTCCAACTACCCATGAAGTGGGGTTTTAAAAACTACCCATTATCTCCACTACTCACCATGATAGAAAGGTGAGAATGGTGTGAAAAACACTCTTATTTAAAGGGTCCTCTCTCTGCCATAAAGTTATAATCTTATCCATCAAAGTTATTCAAAAAGTATAAGGCAAGAGAGGAAAACAACTTCTGAAGAACCAAAAGAAAAGACTTCCACTCAATCAAGTTAAGAATTATAATGGCAGATTCAGGTATGTATTCTTGATTGAAACATCATAGTAATATATATATGTGAAAATAATATAGACGATCCTGAATAACTGATAGAATTTCTAAATATTTAGATTGTTTATGTTTTCACAATAATTTACAAAAAATCCTAACATGTGGTATCAAGAGTCTGGCTTAAGAACTAGTGCTTTTCATAAGAATTAATGTTTTCCTTATTTGAAAACGGTAATAGGTATAATATTAATTGAAATAATTATTCACTATTATGATGTATTTTATTTTGAAATTATGTATATAAGATTAGTTAATCACCAAAGCGGTCTAATCTTTGAAGAATTAATTCAAATAATAATGATTAAATGTATATTCAATTATCCATTATTTTGATGCTTATAACTGATATAACACTTATGGATATATTGAAGTTTTTTATTATAAGACTTTTATGGATCACCCAAATTATTTTGATTATTCATTTTATAAAACCATTGACATTAAGGAGATAATTTAGATGGGTTGTTAGTTTAATTTATTTATCCAGAGATAATAAATATTATTTATTGACACATTGAATTTGATAGTAAGTTTGAAATTCATAATTCAAAATATTAACAAATGAGCATATTATATTTGCAGCATTTGCTCTTCATTTGCACTTTGTGTCCGTTACAACCTTTGACGATCTTAACTTCTCAGATTGGTGCAAACCGATCAAATTACATCTCAGAGTTTTATATTTTATATTGCATTTTACACTGAGAAACCATTTGTTATTACTAAAACTAGCAATAGTGAAGAATATCTTATAATAAGCACTGAGATTGATCGAACAAATGAGGCATAATGTTTATGCGAATGAATATTGCAAGCAACATTAAGACTACTGTTCCCAAACTGAAAATGCAAAAGATTTTTTTAAATTCATTGAAGAATCCCCTCAAACAGCTGACAAGTCTCTTGCTGGATCATTAATGGGTATTTTGACCACCATGAAGTTTGTTGGTTCACGTACCATGCATGCCAATGTCATTAAAATGACAAATATAGCAGCAAGACTTAAGTCTTTGGGAATGAAACAGGAACAAAAATTCCTTATACAATTCATTATCAACTCATTATCATCTGAGTACGACCCTTTCCAAATAAACTACAACACCATGAAAGACAAATGGAACGTGCATGAATTGCACGAAATGTTGGTTCAGGAGGAAGTAAGGTTCAAGAATCAAGAAACCCACTCCATCAACTTTATAAGTCATCAAAGAGTTGGAAAGAAATGAAAGATTAATGCTAAGGGAAAACAGACACACCAAATGTTGATGAGTCCTCCTCTCAAGTACATAAGAAGGAACACAAGAATGATAAGTGTCGTTTTTGCGGAAAATCTAGACACTTTCAGAAAGATTGCCTGAAATTTAAGGTATGGCTCGAGAAGAAAGGTAAGCCTAGTAATTTTACATGTCTCAAATCAAATTTAACTAAAGTTTCTTATAATACTTAATGGATTGACTCTGGTTGTACAGTTCGTGTTTCTAATACGATGCAGGTATTCCTTACAACACAAACCTAAACCAGAATGAAAAATATGTGTATATGGGGAATAAAGTGAAAGCTCCAGTAATAGGAACTTATCGTTTGATCCTTGATATTGGGAGTCACCTAGATACTCTTTTAATTTCGGTATGGATGTTTTAGTTCGTTTAAAAATAATTATCTCATTGGTACTGGTACTCTTTGTGATAACTTATACAAACTGAATCTTGATAATATATTTGCCAAAACATTTTTAACTCTATATCATAATGTTGGAACCAAACGAAGTTTGGTGATGAACAATCTGCTTTTATGTGGCACAAACGTGTAGGTTAATATCTAATGAAAGATTGGAAAGATTAGTAAAAAAATGAAATTCTTTTAAATTTGGATTTACAGACCTTAACATTTGTGTGGATTGTATCAAAGGAAAACAAATAAGATACACAAAGAAAGGAGCCCAAGAAGCATACAACTTCTTGAAAGAATACACTTATATATGTGGTCATTTTGATATTGCATCGTTCAGTAAAGAAAACTATTTTATCACTTTTATTGATGACTTTTCACGTTAGGAATATTTATATTTGTTACATGAAAAATCTCAAGCAATAATTTTCTTAGAGTTCTTTATTACTGAGGTAAAGACAACCAGATAGAAAGGTGAAAATAATCAAGTAAGATAGAGATGGTGAATATTATTGAAGATGTGATAAAAATAGAAAACACTCAGGTCCATTTGCTAAATTCTTCATAAAGCATGTCATATGTCCTCAATACACAATGCCTGAAACACCACAACAAAATAGTGTAGAAGAAAGGTAATCGTACATTAATATACATGGTTAGAAGTATGTTAAGTAATTCATTTGTTCCTCTTTCATTCTGATGTATGCTTTAAGGACTACCGTTTACTTACTAAATAGGGTTCCTAGTAAAGCAATCTCAAAGACTCCTTTTAAACAATGGACTGGTAGAAAACCTAGTTTAAGGCACCTGCATGTTTGAGGATGCTCTACAGAAGTTAGAATTTATGACCCACAAGAAAAAACTGGATTCAAGAACAATCAGTGGTTTCTTCATTGGGTATCTAGAAAAATCAAAAGGGTATTTATTTTACTATCCTAATCACAATACAAGAATAGTTGAAACTTGAAATGCTAGGTTCATTGAGAATGGTGAAGTTAATGAGAGTGAAGAACCACATAGAATGGAAATTAAAGAAGTTAGGGTGAGGGTTCCTCTACCTTTTACTTCTTTTAAAGATGTTGTTCCTAAAGTTGTTGTACGACCTAACAATCAACAAGAACAACAAACTGATGCTTCTGTTAATCTCAATGAAGAAATAATTAATGAACCTATAATAGATCTACCACAAGAAGTAGCATTATAAAAATATCAAAGACAAAAGAGATGTACTATTTCTTTTGACTATTTGGTATATTTACACGAGTCAGAAATTGTCTTGGGAACTGATAATGATCCAGTTCATTTTCACAAGCTATTGAAAGTAATAATTCTGATAGATGGATAAATTCTATGAAATATGAGTTTAAATCTATGGAACCAAATGAATTATAGGACCTTATTGAATTACTAGAAGATTGCAAAAAAGTTAGGTGTAAATGAGTCTTTAAGACCAAACGTGACTTAACTGGCAACATCAAACGTCACAAGGCCAAACTTGTTTCAAAAGGTTTCATTGTAAAAAATGGCATCTACTATAAAGAAACATTTTCTCCTGTCTCTAGAAAAGATACACTCAGAATTATAATGGCTTAGTAGTTTATTATGACTTAGAGCTACATCAAATGGATGTGATAACAACATTTCTAAATGGAAATTTGGAGGAAGAAGTTTATATGAATCAACCTGAGGGGTTTTCTTGTAAAGGAAACAAAAACATGGTATGTAAATTTAAGAAGTCATTATACAGACTTAAACAAGATTCCCGACGATAGTATCTTAAGTTGAATGAAATTATTGTAACTTTTGGATTTAAGGAAAACATTGTTGATTGAAGTGTATATTTGAAGGTTAGTGGGAGTAAGTTTATTATGTTAGTCATGTACATTGATGACATCTTGTTTACTACTAATGATGTTGGTTTGTTGCACAATACCACGAGATATCTATCTAACAATTTTAAAATGAAAGATATCGGAGAGACATCCTACGTGATTGGGAGAGAAATATTTTGAAATAGATCACAGGGATTATTAGGTTTGTCTCAGAAAACCTATATTAATAAAGTGTTATAGAGATTTAGAATGAAAAAATGCTCATCAAGTCCCGTTCCAATTCAGAAAGGAGATAAATTTAGTCTAAGTCAATTTCCAAAGAATGAATTGGAACGTAAGCAAATGAATGATATTCCTTATGCATTAATAGTTGGGAGTCTAATGTATGTCTAAACATGTACGACACCAGACATCAGTTTCTTTGTTGGAATTTTGGGTCGTTGTCAAAGTAATTCAGGAATAGATCACTGGAAAGTTGCGAAGAAAGTGTTGCGATACTTTCAAGGAACTAAATATAATATGATCACTTATAGAGAAGATCTGATTATGTTGATTTGATTGGGTATTCAGATTCAGATTATGCTGGTTGTATGGATACAAGAAAATCCACATTTGGATATTTGTTTCAGTTAGCTGGAGGAGCAATATCATGAATGAGTGTGAAGTAGTCTGTTATAGTTGCATCCACTATGGAAGTTGAGTTTGTGGCATGCTTTGAGGACACAGTTCAGGCTACTTGGCTGCGGAACTTTATTTCAGGACTTGGACTAGTCGACAGTTTTTCCAAGCTGTTAAAAATTTATTGTGATAATACTGTTGCAGTCTTCTTCTCTAAAAATTGATAAGTATTCAAGGTAGCCAAACATATGTAAATGAAATACTTTTCAGTTAAGGAAAAGTCCAGAAACATAAAGTGACAATTAAACATATTAGCACCAAACTTATGATTGTTGATCCTATGACGAAAGGATTACTGCCCAAAACATTTGTTGAACATGTTGAAAGAATGGGCCTTATAGATGTCACGCCCAGAGCCTACACCCTGGACGTGGCCTGCACTCGAAGACCATTGTTGGCCCCAAGCTATCCCTTGGTTTGGTTTTTTAAATCAGCGAAAGACTTAAATACTAAAGAAACAACTCAAAGAGAATATCTTTAAAATAATACTTGGCCAAATTGGAAACTCAAGTCTTATCATTTACAAATGAGAAAAAAGACTAAATAGACTAACTTTATCTATCTATGAAGCCTCTAAGCCAATGAGGGATATTGGGACAGGGCCGGCAATCATCTTAACAACTGAAAACAAGAAAAAAATAACAACTTGAATAATAAAGATGTTCTCCAAAATTAAAGAAGGGTCACCAACTGACTCTGAGCTGCTCACTGGATCAACGGTGTGCCAAATGTTAATCCTAATTACCTGCATCTGCATCATAATCCAACGCAGGCCAACTGACATTAGTACATTGAATGTACAAGAATGCGAGGGTGAGTGCTAAAACAACACAGGCTTGAAGGAGATTCTGAAAGAAACACTTACCTTGTCTCTTCTCAACTCATGAAGACTTAACTAAACTCATTTTTATATTAAGCAATTTAAAAGCAAGTGCATAATAAAGAAAAGTTATTTAAAAACGTGATGTAAAATTTGTTGTATACAAAGATACAAAATAACTCTAAGATGTATGTAAAGATACAAAATAGTATGATGTCAATTCATAATCATAATAAAAGACATTGCATGCATCCTCTCAACATCTACTCGTGCAATGCATAAATGAAGTCTCATACCCTCATTCATACTAAGTGGAACCTCTTGAGGAACCATGCAACTAATACTGTGAGATTTTCTCTAACCGACAGCCATCACTTAAGAGCTCCAATAATGATGCAACGATCTACCTCACGCTGCCAGTGCATCCTATACCCGGCCAAAGGTATAAGACCTGAACTGCCTAATGGATCCACTAGTAAACTGCGAAAAGGGTTCATCTAAAAAGTATGAACCTTTTCTACCCATGGTGACTACATAGTTTATGGAGGCTGCGAGTTATCTGAACTCTCCCCATATTGTTTTCAATACTACTCCCAAAATATATATACTAGCTCTTATATTTTAAAACATATTGATTCTGTGATTTGAGATTAGTGCTCAAAACTTAGCCTTAAAACTCTCTTGAAAATCATAGATTCCCTGCTTGCTTCAATTTATAAAGCTATAATTCTTTTCTGAAAACTAGCCTAAAGGCTCCTTGGAAAACTTAGCTTCCTTGTTTAAATGTGAAAACATTTCAAAATATCTTTGCATATACTTATCCCCCCTATACTTTTGAATAACAGAACTTCAACTTAACTTTTTACTCTTTACTCTTTATTTAGCTTGAAACTTGAGTTTTGAAATGACTCTTCGAAAATTACTTAGTTCCATTATATTTCTTCAAAGGATGAACTTCAACTCTTTAGGGAAATACTTAGTTCCCTTATACTTCTTTAAAGGAACGACTTCAACTTTTACTCGTTCTTTAGCTCGAGACTTGAGCATTAAAACAAAGTTAAAACGTTTAAATAAGACTCCTGGAACTTTAAGAAACTTTACTTTGTCTTACTTCTTACCCTTTAGACTTAACTCTTTGCTTCTTTGACTTTGATCCTAACTTTCCTTGAACTGGATTATGGATTCAAGGTTCATGATCTCATGTTTATGGATGATTTCATGATGTTTAGACATACTTTAGAGTGTTGAAATCAACTAGGAATGAAGGGTACATCACTAAGGAACTAGTACGAACATATAGGGAAAGAATAGGGTCTACAGTTGGTCGGGGCGCTCTGAGAGGCGCAGAACACCAGAGTCTGACAACAGAAGCTGTCCTCAGGCGCTCTGGCAGGCGCAGTACGCCAGATCCTGATGGACAAACTTTGTTCTGAGGGGATTTGGAGGCGCGGAGCCCCAGTGCCCACCAGAAGGGTTTTTCTGACTTTCTTCTTCATTTTTTTCATCTCCAAACCTTCCAAAACTCCCATGGATTCCACCCCAATAACATAGGATCCCTAATTAAATCTTTACCCAATAGTTTAGACATAAAAAGAGTCTAGAAACATGAACTAAAACTACTAGAGATCAACTACAAATCAACCAACAAGATTTCACAACGTTTCATCAAGAATTCCATGTTCATCATTCACTAATTCAAACTTAAGTGAACTGAAAAAATTTGGGTGTGGGTGAAAGGACCCATCAGCGAACGATCTCACATACCTTTTTAAGGATCACCCCAGACGAAATCCACAAGTTATTCTTGACGAACTCGACGATCTAGGCTCCCTTTTTCCTTTCTTCTTCTCTTGCGTTCTTTCTCAAAAATCCTAACCTTTCTCCAAAAGTATAAAACATAATAAGTTCATCTCATACCCTTAATAATAATAATCAAAAATAATTTAATTAATTGGGTAAGAAAAAGACTAAATTACCCTTTAAAATTCCAGATTGTCCTTAATCCAACAGCCCAACTTTCAAAGGGTATAACTCACTCATACAAGCTCAAAATTTCACAAACTTGGTAGAGTTGGAAAGATATTTCCAAGGGCTTTCCGACCATATAAAGAACTGATCCTAACTCCTCTTGATCTAGAATTTATGACCGTTTGAAAATAAAACTCACTTTTTCAACTTAGTCAATTTTCCAGATTTTTCATATTCTCTCAAAAAATAAATATTTCCAAATTTTAACTTTTTTTCTAGTCGTTTCTAGTTGCGAGATGCTACAATATATATCAATGAACGAATTTCTGTAAAGATTTTATTATGCTTATGCAATTGACACTTTGAGCTCTACTTGTTTCGATTATAATTTGTTCTATAGTATAAGTTATATTGAGAATGATGATGACATGTTTTGTTTTAGATAAAGATATTCTAAGCATTATTGCGGACCCATTATGCATTTGAAAAGTTTTGTTGGGCAATAGGCTAATTGTAGTGCATGGAAGGGACTATGTCAAATAAAGTGGTATACAACCGTCATGACTCATATTGGTTGATTTACTTAATAACGATGAATGATGTTGGATTTAACATTGTGCACATGACGATTAACATGCATATTAAACCATTAAATTAAAGGACATGGGCCAAGTGGGAGAATGTAAGCTTCTATGGCCCACTAATTATATTTTGGTTTAATAATAAATATAGGTTAAATATTAAATATGTGTGGACAAGTGGGGAAGTGGAAAAGTTACTTACATGTGTGGAAAATGGGAAAGTGGGAAGTTATTTAGTAACTTCCAACTACCCATTAAGTCTTTCACTACACATTACCTCTTCCAACTAACCATTAAGTGGGGAGTTACTTGGTAGTTTTAAAACTACCCATTATCTCCACTACTCACCGTGATGGAAAGGTGGGAATAATATGAAAAACACTCTTATTTATAAGGTCTTCTCTCTTCCATAAAGTTATAGTCTTATCCATCAAATTTATTCATAAAGTATAAGACAAGAGAGAGAAACAACTTCTGAAGAACCAAAAGAAAAGACTTCCGCTCACTCAAGTCAAGAATTATAATGGCAAGTTCGGGTATGTATTCTTGAGTGAAATTATCATAGTAATAGATATATGTGAAAATCATATAGTTCTACGATCCTGAATAATTGATAGGATTTTTGAATGTTCAGATTTTTTATGTTTCACAATGATTAAAATCCCTAAAACTTTTTCCTTGTCCGATAAAAGTTATGTAGGAATAAGATATGCCTCTTAAGGCATAAGTTTTATTGGAAGCCTTACTATGGTAAGCAAGTATAAAAATTTATTTTTATTTCAGCTTGACTTGAACTAGTTTGATCTCCCAAATTTGTAACAATTTGATCATTTCAATCCTGCTGAGGAGGATATCGAAGTGGTTGGTTTTGATGAACCTGCAAAAGATGTGATAAAGCGAATCGGTGAAGGATCGGTGAATCTTGATGTTATACCTATTGTGGGAATTCCAGGACTTGGAAAGACCACATTGTCAAGAAATGTTTACCATGATTCTTACCTTGATTTTCATTTTTACAAGAGAATGTGGATTTATATTGGGACATCGAAGAAACCAAAGGATATTGTTGTTGAGATTGTAAAAAAAATTGCGCCAAGCAATAGTGAAGAACTAGTTAAAGACAAGGATGAGAACCAAATAGCTCATATAATACGTGGTTTTCTTGTTCAAAGAGGTAAATATCTAATTGTCTTGGATTATATGTGGGATGTAAGATTAAATATTTTAATAACATAATATTAGGATCTTGAACGTGATAATCTTACATAGAGATTGTTAGGAGCATATACCAGATGAGGAAGACATCATCACATAGAAAAGCGAAAGCGTAGTTATAAATTGGTTTCTACCTCTTTGCCCTAACTTTATGTTATAACAACCGTCAGCAATGGAATTATTGTAGATAATATGTGATTAACCCTAATGGGTGGAGGGAGGACCAATTTATAGAGGTTATGATTTAATCTGGTATGTCCATTAAGTAACCAATGTATGGACAATAATCTATTCCTTATTAAATTCTATTTATGGTATTACTTGATTTACAAGTAAACTTGGACCATAAGTAAGAAATAATAATAATAATAATAATAATAATAATAATAATAATAATAATAATAATAATAATAATAATAATAATAATAATAATAATATTATTATTATTATTATTATTATTATTATTATTATTATTATTATTATTATTATTACATTCTCCCACTTGGCTCAATAACCATATATCATTAATATTTAATAAACATTAGTTGTGCATGCAATAAATCTCTTCTATAATGTTCATTATGCATACCACAATATAACAAACTACTAATGCGAGTTATGGCGGTTGTACATAAATTTTAATTAAGCTATATATTTCCTTCGATATACTACTACATTAGAAAATTATCATATTAGGTTGATAAGCTACAAAAACATATAACATTACGGTCCACAATAATGTGTCATAGAGACTCATCTTGTAATTTCTCAAAACAATAATGTGTACACCATTAGAAACAAGATATTCATTAATGTATATCAAAAACACATAATTTGAGCTCATAGTGTAAAACATCATAAATGTGTCAATCATAAGTACAACCAAGACCCATTTTTTGAACATGTTCTTTAAATATCTTTGGTTGTAAGCCTTTTATTAACAGCTTTGCAGTCATGAGATCAATTCTAATATTCTTAAGTAACACTCTTTGTTTTCGAATTTCTTACTCGACATTAAAGTACTTTAATTTCATATGTTTGTCAAATTTGGAGTACTTATCATTCTTGGAGAAGAATACTGCTGCAACATTATCACAATAAATTTTCAGCGGCTTGGTAATGGTGTCGACAACCCCAAGTCCTGAAATAAAGTTTCGCAGCCATAATGTATGAATTATGGCTTCATAACATACCATAAATTTTCTTTGCAGTTTTATAGTGATCCATTCCAGGATTACTTTAACATCTTTCTAACATTCTTACCACAAAGCTAATATATGGTCTTGTACAAATTTGAACATACATCAAACTTTCAACAATAGAAATTTAAGGAATTGAGAACATTTCTTTTTGGTTCTACATCATTCTTTGGGCATACTATGAGATTAAATTTGTTTCCTTTTTAATAGAAACTATTCTTGTTGAACAATTGTTCATGTTAAATCTCTCTAGAGCTTTTTTTAATATAGCCATTTTAAGAGAGTCGCAATAATTCTTGTGATCTATCATTTAATATTTCTATCCCTACTATCATGGAATATTTCTATCCCTGACATATAGGATGTCTCACCCATATCTTTCATTTCAAAGTTCATAGAGAGAAAATCATTTGTCTCACGCAATTATGCCTATATCATTAGCAACAAGTAAAATGTCATCCTACATGACTTGAAATGTAAACTTACTCCCACTGACTTTTTTGGTATATACAGGGATCAACGGTAATTTGCTTAAATCCAAAAGATGTTATAGTATCATTAAACTTTATATACCATTTTTGTAAGGCTTGTTTGAGTTCATATGTTGACTTCTTTAGCTTACACATTATCTGATCTTTTCCTTTAATTTTGAAACCCTTTGGTTAGTCCATATAAACATCCTCATTCGTGATTTACATTAAGAAAGATAATTTTCACATTCATTTGGTGTAACTCTAAATCATAATGAGCTACCAAAGACAAAACAATTCTTAATGAGTCTTTCTTTGAAACCGCTGAAAAGGTCTCATTATAATCAATGCCTCCTTTTTTTAAGTGTATTCCTTGGCAACAAGTCTGGCTTTATATCGTTCGATATTACCATTTGAATCACCTTAGATCTTAAAGACCCATCTACACTCGATTATTTTAGAACTTTTTGGTAATTGAACAAGATCCCAGATTTTGTTGTATTCCATGGATTTTAACTCTTCATTCATGGCATCAATCCATTTATCAGACTCATTGTTTTCTGTGGCTTGTGAAGAATGAAATCAAATCTTTATTAATTCAAATGTCAGAAATCCGACTCTTGCAAATAAATCACGTAATGGACGATTTTCTTTATGACATTGTTTGTGGTTCATTTGCGTCAGATACTTGTGAGTTAGTTCCTTCTTGAAGTGTTTCACCCAAATATTGTTCAACATTGTTAAATTATTTTTCAAGAGGAACAACATTTGTGATTGGTGCGAAAGTAGGTACATTCATGGGCAATGAAATATTTACCTTACCTAATTCACACTATGTCCATTGTTCTGATTCATTACAAATTCCATAGTATTCACCACCTTTAACTGACTTTCTTATCTAATTGTCTTTCAATAAAGAAGATGAGGGTTTATTGTTGAAAGATCCTACACACCACAGAAGTTTAGTAGGTAAACTTAATTCTTTTGACCAACACAATAATGGACATAGCCTTCAGTGTGCAACACCTCAGTTAGTTTCTTCAAAATCCTAGAGAACCACATCTCAAGGCTGCTTACCATGTTCTCAAATACCTCAAGAGGGATCCTTTCATGGGTATACACATGTCCAATAATGCAGATTGCTCAATTAATGCTTATTGTAACTCAGATTGGGCTGCCTACCCTGATATGAGAAAATTAGTAAGTGGCTTTGTTGTGTTGATGGGGGGACAATATTAGTTGGAAATCTAAGAAACAAACACTTATCTTCAACAGAAGCAGAGCACAGAGCTGTTAGAAAAGTGGTGGGTGAGTTAGTATAGTTAGAGAGGCTGCTGATTGAATTGGATTTGCCATGTAACTTGCCAATATTCATGTTTTGTGACAGCCAAGCAGCTGTTCACATAGCAAAGAAGCCTGTGTTTCATGAAAGGAAAAAACACATAAAGGTGGATTGTCATTTTGTTAGAGCTAAACTGCAAGAAGGTCTCATTACACTCCATCATATTTTGACTAATGATCAGTTAGCTGATATTCTGACTAAAGCTTTGCTAAGTGCCAAACACTCAAACATTCTTTTGTGAGCTACTCACCTCCAACTTGAGGGGGTGTTGAGATATATAGGTTATGTTTTATTCAAAAATGTAATTAGATTTATAATTAATGTTAGCTGAGCAGAGTCAGTTATTTATAAGTTAGTTAACCTTTATTTCATGCTTTTTTTAGTTAGGTTGGTTATTCCTTGAATATTGTACAGGTTGATTAGTTAGCTTTTAGAATCTTCTTGTTATTGTTTTGTATCAATACAGTACATCGATCATTGAATGAAGTTAAGTATTCATTCCCAAATTGCAGAGCTTTTCTTCTTTTCTGTTCTCTCTCAAAGCTTAGCTTAACATTCATCAATGGAGAATTGACATTCTCCATAAGTTCGGCTCAAACTCAATACCAACTCATCCCCACTGCCTTTCCACTCATCAGGGTGTTGGACATTCAATCCCTCATATTTGAATTCTCCAGGATGTTTTATGGTCTATTTCACTTGAGGTATATTGCCATCAAAGGCGACTTCAGTATCATTCCTTCACTCTTTCGTAATTTTTGGTATTTACAAACCCTTATACTTCGTAATGATGATACAAATACTTCAAGCTCCACCCTTGAGATAAAGGAGGACATATGGAAACTGTTACAATTGAGACATTTGCACTCCGACCTTACTCTGAAATTGCCTCCCCCTCCTACCCCAGCAAGCAATAGTCGTACTTCTTGTCTACAAACTCTTTCTAAGGTTACACCAGATAGTTGCGAAAAAACTATAAAGGTTTGTCATCTCAGAAAGTTGGGTATTGAAGGGAAATTGGCACTTCTTCTTGGAAAATCTACCAAGGGACGTGGATTTGATAGTTTCCAAGAGCTAAGGTGTGTGGAAAAATTGAAATTATTGAACAATGATTTTAGTGAAGAGTTTCACCTTCCTCCACACTTTTTTCAGCTTACAAAAAAACACTGAAAAAGTTAACTTTGTCAAGTATAAGGTTTGAGTGGAGTGAGGCATATATGTTGGGGCAGTTGGAATGCCTTAAAGGTACTAAAATTGAAAGACAATGCATTCATAGGGAAGAACTGGAAACCCAAGAAAGGAGTCTTTAGCAAGCTCCAAGTCTTGCACATTGTCTGGGCAGGAAACTTGGGATGCATCAAACCGTCCGTTCCGAAGTCTTACACACCTTGCTCTTATTTCCTGTTATGATCTCAAAGCTTTGCCACACGAGCTGTCTGTTTTACCTTATCTTCAAGAGATAAAGCTGAAGCGCACATTCAAGGCAGTCAGTTCTGCCATAATCAAAAGAAAAAAACTACAGAGGCAAGATCCGGAAAGCAGCATCTGTTGAGGAATTGATAAAGTGTACAGCAATACCTTGAAGGTTCTCTTCATATATTGAGTTAATTAAGTTGTTAAGGGTAGTTAGTTGGTTACTTAGCTACAGTGAAAGTTAGTTAGTTTGTTAGTAATTAGCTTTCATTCTAAGCTACAAATACATGAGTCTATATAAACAACTAATATTGTACATGGACAGAATAATGTGAAATATACAGAAAAGCTTCCACAAACAATTTCTTCTTACTGCTTTCTTTCTTCTTCTTCTTCTTCTTCTTCTTCAAATCGATCAGTTTAACATGGTATCAGAGCTAGTCTGAGCTTGATTTGTTACCGAGATTTTCAAATTTGCAGTGTTCATTCATGGCAGATGAACTTGATTCAACAACAGATCCAGTAAATGGATCAGGATCTGCACAGCCTATTGATTATTATCATCCTCTGTATCTGGGTGCATCTGATGGACCAGGTTCGTTGCCAGTGGGAATTCAGCTTGTTGGAATGGAGAATTACATTATGTGGACTCGAGCAATGAAAAATGCATTCATAGGGAGGAACAAATTGGGATTCGTAGATGGATCAATCACTAGATCGACATATGGATCTGCTTTAGGACATCTCTGGGATCGCTGCAATGCAATTGTGGTTTCGTGGTTGACCAGCAATGTTAGTCGAGATTTACTGAGTGGGATGCTTTTTTGATCAGATGCACATCTGATTTGGAAGGAGCTCGAAGAGAGGTTTCATAAAATCAATGGTTCAAGGCTGTATGCAGTACACAAGGAGATATTCACATTAACTCAGGGGACACATCCAGTCTCTGTTTACTATTGCAAACTTAAGGATCTATGGGATGAGTACGACTCGATGATGCCTCCTCCTGAGTGTAACTGTGAGAAGTCAAAAGAATACCTTGCTCAGCTTCAATACCAGAGGCTACTTCAGTTTATGATGGGACTAAATGACAATTACAATCAAGCTCGATCTCAGATTCTCTTAAAATCAAAATTGTTAAGTGTTAACCAAGCATATGCTCTAATTGTGCAGGATGAAAGTCAAAAGTTAACGGCTATCAGTTCATCTAATTTACATGAAGGGGGATCAGCAGTTTTCTTCACTTCGAAGGGCTCAGGATCTAAGTAGAAGAACTGGAACTCAGTGTGTGATTTTTGTCATGTTAAAGGGCATGTGAGGGAGGATTGCTTCAAGTTGATAAAGTGTGATCAGTGTGGGAAAACAGGACATTTAATCGGAAAATGTTACCAATTGATAGGGTACCCATCTGATTACAAGGTTAAAGGACGGAATGTTCAAGCTAATCATGTTAATATTCAGCAGGAAGGGCTAGAGGATATATCTGAAGATGATCAGTACAAGGAATTCAAGAAATATACTCTTTGGAAGCAAATGAGGGATAAAAGTTCTTCTAAAGATCCTATTTCTGGAGCTAGTGCTAACATGACAGGTAAATGTTTTCCAGATTCACATACTAATTGGATAGTAGACTCCGGGGCTTCTAATCATATTACTAGAAGTAAACATTTATTATTGCATAATGATACAGTCAGTAGTGCAGAAAAGGTACAATTACCTACTGGAGAATTTGCTCATATTAGTCACATTGGAAACTATCCATTATCAGGAGGTGATTCACTGAAAGATGTCTTGTGTGTGCCATCTTTTAAATTCAACCTCATGTCTGTTTCAAAGGTGACAAAAGACATGAATTGTTGTGTTAAGTTTTATCCTGAACATTGTGTCTTTCAGGATCTTTGCACTGGGAAAGTGAAGGTGACTGGTAGGGAGCAAGATGGATTATACATTCTGAATACAAGAAACAATGAACATTTTCTTACAAAGGGAAAGTCTATGCTTGTGTCTAGACCTCTTCCTGATCTATGGCATAGGAGACTGGGACATGTTCCCATGGCAGTTTTAAGAAAAATTTCTGTATTTCATAAGACTGATTCTTTTCAATTACAACATTGTGATATTTGTCCTTTATCTAGACAAACTAGATTACCTTTTCCAGTTAGTAGTAGTAACTCTACAGCTTCTTTTCATTTGATTCATTTGGATGTATGGGGACCTTATCATGTTGAAACTCATGATGGTATGAAATATTTCCTCACTTTGGTTGATGATTGTACTAGATGGACTTGGATTTTTTTACTTAGATTGAAATCTGATGTCTCTACTGTTCTGAAAAACTTCATAAGTATGGTGGACAATCAGTTCGGGAAAAAGATCGAGATTTTTAGATCAGATAATGGTTTTGAGTTTTTTAATAAGACTGTTCTAACCTATTTCAACAACATGGCATTATTCATCAAAGTTCATGCCCCTACACTCCTCAACAAAATGGTGTTGTGGAGAGAAAACATAAACATATTTTGGAAACTGCTAGAGCTATTCGTTTTCAGTCATGTCTACCACTAAAATTTTGGGGTCATTGTATTGAAGCTGCAGTTTATGTCATCAATAGAATACCTTCCTCGGTGTTGCAGAACAGGTCACCTTTTGAGGTGTTATATGGTCATGATCCTTCCTTAGCTCATATGCGAGTGATTGGATGTTTTTGTTATGCATCTACTCTACCTAAACAAGACAAATTTGCACCCAGAGCTATCAAATCAGTCTTGTTAGGTTATGGTGTTCATCAGAAAGGCTACAAGTTGTATAATTTGAGCAGTAAGTCCATTTTCATCAGTAGAGATGTAGTATTTTATGAAGATAATTTTCCTTTTGCACAACATCCATCAACTGAGGATTCAACTATGTTTGATTCTTCATCTCAGTTACTTCCTCCATATATTACTCCAATAGGTGCACAAGTCTTGCCTCTTCCTAATCAGCATATTGAATCAGAAGTTGTTGTTGAAAAAGTGGCGCCTACTGATCAGCCTATTGAAACAGAAGTTGCTGAAAATGTGGCTCTTACTGATCAACATATTGAAACAGCAGCTGTTGAGAATGTGTCTTTATCACAAGACAATCATGAACATGTTTCTTCCACTGATACTGTTGTTTCTATTACTGAAGATATTTCTTTTACTACCTCTCCTACAGCACAAACAAGGAAGTCAACTAGACATTCTAAACCTCCTACTTGGATGCAAGATTATGTGTGTAAACCAACAGCTCATACTTGTACTTATCCTCTTTCAGATGTGCTAAGCTACTCAGGTTTGAGTTCTAAATATCAGGCTAATATTGCTAAGATGTCTACTGTTTGTGAACCTACATCTTTCAAAGAGGCTGTTAAGGATCCTAGATGGATAGAGGCAATGCAGTCTGAAATAAAGGCATTGGAAGAGAATTCTACTTGGTCTGTTGTTGACCTCCCACCAGGCAAGAAGGCTATTGGTTGTAAATGGGTCTATAAAATCAAATATAAGGCTATTGGAGAGATAGAAAGATTTAAAGCTAGATTGGTTGCAAAAGGTTATAATCAGAAGGAAGGACTTGATTATCAAGAAACTTTCTCACCGGTTGTAAAAATGGTGACAGTGAGAACAGTGATAGCTATTGCAGCTATGCAAAAATGGGATATTCATCAAATGGATGTCTATAACGCATTCTTACAGGGAGATTTAAATGAGGAAGTGTATATGGATCTGCCCTTAGGCTTTGCTGGAAAGAAAGGGCATCAAGTTTGCAAATTATCCAAGTCCTTATATGGCCTTAAACAAGCCTCTCGACAGTGGAATATCAAGCTGACCAATGCCTTGACTAGTTCAGGTTTTGTTCAAAGTCATTTGGATTATTCTCTGTTTACTAAGAAGACTGACACTCATATTGTCATCGTCTTGATTTATGTTGATGATTTGTTAATAACTGAAAATGATAGAGTGTTAATTCAAGAAACTAAGGATCATTTACAACTATGTTTTAAGGTCAAGGATCTAGGTGATTTGAAGTATTTCCTTGGCATTGAATTTGCCAGGAGCAAAGAAGGAATTTTGATGCATCAGAGAAAATATGCTGTTGAACTCATCAACGATTTAGGCTTCACAGCTGCTAAGCCATTTCCAGCACCATTGGAAGTCAATAAAAAGCTAACTT
This sequence comes from Solanum chilense, assembly GCA_032847665.1. NCBI lineage: Eukaryota > Viridiplantae > Streptophyta > Magnoliopsida > Solanales > Solanaceae > Solanum > Solanum chilense. The sequence goes on from CM064966.1 coordinate 6,146,098, forward strand.
CTCTTGAATTTGATCAACATATACAGGATTGTTCTGATCCTTTGTTAAGTGATCCAGGTGCTTATCAAAGACTCGTAGGCAAACTACTCTACTTGACAATCACTCGACCAGATATTGCTTTTGCGGTACAATGTCTCAGTCAGTATATGCATTCTCCTAAAGTATCTCACATGGTTGCAGCAGCAAGGGTGATCAGATATGTGAAACAATCTCCTGGTCTTGGTGTTTTTATGTCAGCCCATGTTTCTCCTAGCCTCACTGCCTATTGTGATGCTGATTGGGCTTCCTGTGTTAATACAAGAAAGTCTGTCACTGGTTTTTTACTTAAACTTGGGGATTCTCCTATTTCATGGAAGTCTAAGAAACAATCCACTATTTCTCGAAGCTCAGCTGAGGCTGAATACAGAAGTCTAGCCTCCACTGTGGCTGAAGTGGTGTGGCTGTCTAATTTACTCACTGAGCTTGGTGTTCCTCTTACTGGTCCTATATCCATGTTTTGTGATAGTAAATCTGCTATCCAAATTGCTCAAAATCCTGTTTTTCACGAGCGTACTAAGCATATCGACATAGATTGTCATTTCATTAGAGAGAAGGTACAACTTGGCTTGGTCAAACTGATCCACTTATCCACGACTGAACAGCAGGCAGATATTTTTACCAAAGCTCTTGGTGTTTCTCAGCATACTTATTTAGTATCCAAGCTAGGCATGAAGAATATTTTCATCACTCCTAGCTTGAGGGGGGATGTTGAGGAATTGATAAAGTGTACAGCAATACCTTGAAGGTACCTTGAAGGTTCTCTTCATATATTGAGTTAATTAAGTTGTTAAGGGTAGTTAGTTGGTTACTTAGCTACAGTGAAAGTTAGTTAGTTTGTTAGTAATTAGCTTTCATTCTAAGCTACAAATACATGAGTCTATATAAACAACTAATATTGTACATGGACAGAATAATGTGAAATATACAGAAAAGCTTCCACAAACAATTTCTTCTTACTGCTTTCTTTCTTCTTCTTCTTCTTCTTCTTCTTCAAATCGATCAGTTTAACAGCATCAAATTCAATCTCATTATATTGCACCCTCCCTCGTCCACAAATTAAGGTCAGTCGAATTAGTTCATTTTGTCTTGAAAAATGATTTTTATCTTCATCATGCGTTTGTGTTTGTTCATAAGTTACTTTCTAGTCGTTGTACAATTTCTGCAATCACGATTTCACATTTCTTAGCATAGAAAGCTCTCTCCAACACTTCTATTTGGTCTAGAGTTTAGTCCCTTCCTCGTTCCTTTCTTATTCACTCACTGTCTCCGGAGCTCGCTGAAGTTATCAGATTCCCATTGTGGTCATGGAAACTTATCTCCCTTGCTCGTATAGTCTCAATCGCTGCTCGGAGAAAGGTAACGCTCCCTCCTTTATTTATGTCTTATTTTGATTCTGAGTACTATGTGATGAGTATTCTGTTGGTTTCTCCGGCTCCATCCTTGTTTATATCTTTATTTTGACTTTTATACTCTTCTTTTAAAGTCCGTTTGGCTGGAACTTCTAACTGATCGTTGTGTCATTCATTTCATTGTCTTAGTTAAATGTATGAATCCGAATTTAAAAATGCTTAAAACTTGCCTTCCGTTTTGTTTCAAATCGTGTGATTGTCTTGCCATAATCGTATTGCCTTAGTTCTAGTTGGAAAAGGCATGCGTGTAAACTTCCATTTTGATCATATTTTGCCTCTAGATCAGTGTAAGTTCGCATTCATATGACTCGTTCGTCATCATGTCATTCTGCAGTAGGATTTCATTAGACTCGTGTAGTGTTTGGTGATTAGGTGCTCTCGTAACTCGTCCGTTCATCCTAGATGGTCTAATATTCTGCTTTGACTTTAAAGAGTTTGTTGCTAACTAATATATCTTCATACGATTGATCATTGTTCTGTTGCATTTGTTTAGATTTGTTCCATGCCTTCTTGATTTGTTTAGCATGAGATCTCTGTGGGTAGTGTCTCTCTTTGTCCCCTTATACATCCTCTAGTTGATAGCACTTGTTTGGGTTCACTGTGTTGTAATTTTCGGGTCTCCTATCGCGTTTATGTACCCATTTTTGTGTCTGCTATTATGAGAAGCAGGCTTCTTGCTCTGTTTGCTCTCTGTTAAGCATGTCGTTAATATATACTTGGTCTTGTGATACCTTTTCTGCCTGTTTTGGTCCGAGTATAAAGGGGTTCATAAATGAAGATTGTAACAATTTTTTTTTTTGCTATCTAGGAAAGGATCTCAAACGGGTGCATTTGAGATAAATGTTTAATAGGAACATTTAGTTAATGACTAATTTCTCACTGTTTTCCTTATTAAATGCCTCCATTTGGACTTCTTATTTTGCTCTTAAGGAAAAATGTCTATCATGCTTTGATTTTTACAAGGTATGGCATGTTTGGAGTCAGCTTGCCATGACTGGCATGTCTATGTTTCCTGTACATACATATATACATATTCTAGGACCTCTTTATTTCGACTTTGCAAGCGTTTGAATAATCATTGCGTTTATTCACATCTTGTTTTGTCTCATTGATTCGTTTTCTTAGTTATATGTCGTTCTCTTCTTGCTGATTTTTGCCTTTCTTTTTATGGCATTGACCGAGTTCCTTGGGATCTCTCACTTCCTCTGGCTTCCCATATGAGCCGTGAAGGCTCAATTTTCTCTGCTGATTCAGCCATCTTGGCCAATTTAGGAAGCAGATGGACAGGTTTTAGCGACTATATGGTGCTGGAAATTCATTTTTTAGTCCTTGAAAGTCGAAAAAAAAAGCTGATATACCGGATGTATACACTGGTATACGGTCGAAATATATGGTATATAGTTGAAAACGTGTTAATACACGAAAAACGAATACAAAGATCTGGAAATATTTGCAGGTCTAGGAGCTCAATGATTATCGATATACATGACGTATACACAAGATATACACTATATGTATATCAGGGAGGATGAAAGAAAGGAAAGGGGCCAGAAGCCCAATGAATAATTCAGCAGGCCCGACTGGTTTCGAAATGGACAAGACCTATTTTAGGTCATTCTTTTAAAATGGGACAAAGCTACAAGATTTAGAGTTTGGGCTTGGCCTAAGTTCAAATATTTCTTCCTTCTGTTATTAACTATGTGTTATTATTGTTACATTGATTAACTTTTGATTGAATTTTGTTTATTCCCAAGGATAGCCATTTCTTTCTATATTCAATATTTTAATATTTATTTACCTATATTTTACTAGTTAGTTTGTTTTATCGGGTTTGTTGGCATTTAAGTATATTCCCTATAGTTACTTTCCCTAAAAAAGAAAGGATTAAAAATAAAAAAAAATAGTAATAAAAATCATATTAATAAGTAAGTAAATAGATGAACTTTCTCATTATTTAGTTACATTTGGAAAAGTTATTTTAAAAGGTCACTTGGTCAAATCGCCGGTCAACCGCGAGTTAGCGGGCATTCCGAGGGCCTAACACCTTTTCGAAATGCACAATTGAACTTCGAACTCTTTTTCAACAGATTTTATCTGTTTAAATCTTTTGGAAAAAAAAAATTAAGTTTTCTTGGTTTTACTAAAAAATCAAGTGGCGACTCCGTTTATTTGGAAAATCGATTTTTATTAAATCATAAGATTAATTGATTTTTCGAAACTTAGTCATTTTTACTATTATATATTTTTAAGTAAAACAACTAATAAGATTATTTTTGCCATCGAAAACATTTCTTGTAATTCCTGCAATTATTTCTTGTAAAACTCTTCCAGCTTTCAAGTTTTGTTGCTTTTGTGCCACAGAAACTCAAGATGCTATTCTAATCGGACTCTTCACTCTCAGTGCTGCACCCCTGTCAACACGACCTGGATCGATGACAAATACAACGATTTTAATGCTAGAAGTGCATATACTCGTTGTCAGTTCAAAGCATAAGTCGAGTAGAGTTATGATCAACTTGAACGTTCAGATTTTATGTGTTCTGCCCATTTGACACCTCTCAACAGTCAAAGTGATGCATATGCCTTCGAGTTGAAGGGGACGTTTATTATTAGGACCACTGCTTTGTAATTTTGTATTTTGCAATTAACTTCTCACAAGAATGAAAATGTATTTTGTAATCTTTGTGTATCTCGTATTCATATTTGTAATATTTTTGATAGGGGCATAGCTACATGCTCTTTACGGTGTCCAATTCTTCGTCTAAATACAAATAAAATAATATATAAATAACTTATTTTGCACACCTTTAACACAGCAACATGTTTTTAGCCTACTTGTTTAAGGTGCCTTGAAAGAGTCGATCCCTTAAGTATCTGTGAGTTCAAATCTTGCTAACAACTTTAAGTCTCTTTTTCTTTTAAATTTTTTCATGAATATTCCAGTACTTTTTTTCAAAAATTTCATGTATATTATGTAGTTAATTTTTTAAAATTTTCTAGTGCACCTTTCATCGTTTTCCTCTTTTTTTCCAAATATTTTCATGTATATATTATATGTTTTTATTTTTCAAAAAATTTCATGCATATTACGCAGTTTAATTTTTAAATTTTCTAGTGCACTAATGCTGTTAGAGTTTGTGAAAGAGTTGATCTCTATGTTTGGCATGCTCCCGTTGTTATACTAAATTCTCTAGGATTTATTTGATGCGTGAAAAATCTGAATCCTTCGGAAAATTAAAAGAGCTTCATACATGGTTAAAAGTATTTTTTTCACACCTCTATTTCCTATTTTCAATCTGATGGGGTGGAGAACATGTTAACCAAAATGCAAATATTATTGGCAACAAATGGGTGTTTTGGATCAAGTTTTGTGCAAATGGTTCTATTGAAAGATTTAAAGCTCATTTAGTGGCTCAAGGTTTTTATGATTATAATTTTTTCCTTTCACTTTAAAATTATTATAGATATCGAGATTATTATATTTAAATTACAAAGGGCCAAGTCAGATAAGTTCTAGGAAACTTCAGCATATTAAAATATAAAAATATTGTGAATTTGATATATAGACTTGTGTCTCATTTTAAGAGTCAACTTTTGCAAATATTGCTTCATTTTCAATTTTTCAAAACAAGGAAAGAAGAAGAAGCATCTACCATATGCAAGGCGAATCGAATCATTCCTAACAAGGTGAAAGTTCGTTCTAGTAAGTTCTTTAGCTATCAGGAGCTCGTTTGATATCACATTAGATTTGAAGTTGAAGTGTTGTTTGAACATTTAATTTGAATTTTTTAAACTTACATTTCTTTTAATAAGCACGAAAACCCTTCGAATTGTAAAAATTATCAAATTTTGTAATGTCAAAATTTTTCCCTTTTCATATATGTGTTCTATACACAATCAACATTTAAAAGTTTGAATCTCGAAATTTTTTGATCAAGATAATATATTTTTAAAAAAATTTACAAAACTAGTATGTACATAATTCTTAGTAACGTTTTAGGTAATATTTTATTCAAAAAAATTTGATAACAAAAAAGACAAAAATCTGACTGAGTAAATGACATAAAATATTATTGCCAGTAACGTTTTATAATTCGTTGCTCTAAAGCACTTTTTACAGCTAAAACGTGACTCACAGTAACGTTTCTCTGAAATGGTTGAAAATTGAAATTCAATTTTGTACATATCCCATTCATTATTCAAATTTCCACTATTAAAATGGATAGATATATTTTGTACATGCCTTCAATTGAAAATATATATGATTTCTCTTTTCTTTTGCTTTTATATATAGACAATACCTTTTTAAACAAAAAAAAAAATGTGAGGAAGACTATAAACTAATTGGAGCTTGTCTTGTATCATTTCAATTTCAAAATTTGTGAATAATTCATATAAAAGATCTTCTTCTAGCCAAGGTAACCATCCCTTCCAAATATTAGACCAATCGGTTTCTTATGATTATTAAATATTAGAGTATCAATAAAGAAGTTATTGAATTAATATTGATGCAATAAGTAAGCAAGACAACTATTAAAAATAGGAATTAATTGATATCGTAGAAAATTCCTCGTGTTAACTGCAAAACGTGTCTAGAGTAACAAAATATAAAACGTTACTGACAATAACGTTTTATGTACTCTGTCAGATTTTGGTCTTTTAGTCATTGAATTTTTTTGAATAAAATATTACCTAAAACTTTACTAAGAACTACATTTATACTAGTTTTGTAAAATTTCAAAAAAAATATATTATTTTAATAAATTAACTTTAATAATGACTTACTTTGGTCAAAAATTCCCAATATAAGTGATGTGTTACTGTGATTGAGAAACTTGTTCATTTGGATTTGTTCATTAACATTCATTGTGTCATACTCTTATTACAAACTTAAACTTAAATTGTACATATCAGTAAAAAGGACGATTCCCATATTCAAATCACCATTCAGCAGTAATACACATTGCATATTGATGTGACAATCTAACAAATATATCTGAAATATGATATATATATAATTTCAATTAATAATATTTATGAAACTTGTGTGTATATAGGTAGAGATTGCGGCTACTTACGCTGCACTAACTTCTGTGTTGGGAACCATAGACAAGCTTTAACGATCCAACTTATTAGTTGGCGTAGAAGAGGTTCATAAGCAACAATTGGAGTCACTCGACTAGATGTCTGGCACTCTGCAAGTGTATCTAATTGGCAAATGTGACGGCAGAGAACCAATTATTAACAAGGATTTGCAATAAGAATCAAAGATGTTGCACTTGATGCAGAAGATGAAATTGAATCACTAATGAAACAACTTATAATTGATAATAAATGTTGTCGTGTGAAGCTTGATAAGGTGTCTCAACAGGTTATACAAGTAACTCATTTTGTCAATGAAGAGCTGATCATCAACAATATTAATTGTCTAGAAACAGCTGATGAAAATAGTGACGTTTCTCCACGATTAGATGATTCAATCCGTGAGAACGTTATGGAAGGGTACAATGAAGAAAGAGAAAATATGGTTAAAAGACTTACCAAAGGATCAAAAAAACTGCAAGTGGATTCTGTTGTGGGGATGGCGGGCATAGGTAAGACAACTTTTACCAAAACTATATTATTCCATGACTGGAAAGAGAATTTTCCTATTCGTGGTTGGATTATTGTGTCTAAAAACTATGATTTAAGAAAATTGCCCCTACTCCTCCTTCATGATGTTATTAAAATGGGAGACGAGAATGATAATAAAATGGATATTGGACAACTAGCTGGTCACGTAAAGCAAGGTTTGCAGGGACGAAGGTATTTGATTGTTGTGGATGACATATGGAGCAATCAAGATTGGGATATAATTCCACATTGGTTTCCAGATTGTGGTAACAGGAGTTGAATTTTGTTGACTTCTCGAGACAATAAGGTTGGTGAGTATGCTGCTAAAGATGGTTTGGTACTACCGATGCGTCCTCTGACACAAGATGAAAGTACGAATCTGTTTTATCATAGGCATTTGGAAAAAATTACACTATTCAAGGGTCAGATATTGGTGAATTCGAAAAAGGTTGGAGAAAAAGTTATAACAAATTGCAAAGGATTACTGCTAATGATTACTGCGGTAGCTGGTGTATTCTCTAGCAAGAGTAAACTGGATGAGTGGATGAAAGTAACTCAAAGTGTAAGCTCATTAGTAAATGATGATGCTTACAAACAATGCTTAAAAATTGTTGCTTTGAGCTACAATAATCTTCCTTCTCTTATGAAAGCTTGTTTTTTGCATTTCGAAGTTCTCCCAAAAGCCCATGTCATTCCTGTAACAAGTTGATTTGATTATGGATTGCAGAAGGACTCGTAAACCAAATGGAGTTGAGGAATTCGAACAAGCAGCTTATCGTGTTTTACATGATTTTATTGGGAAAAGTGTAGTTATTGTTGACAAGCTAAGTTTGGATGGGAAAATTAAGACTTGTAGGATTCATGATCTTTTTCATGATTTTTGCTTGAAGGAAGGTGAAAGCGAGAATATTTTGTGTGTTGTTGGTTCAGATTCCACCACTATTACCAAATTCCGTCAAGGTTGTAGGTGGATGTCAGTTCAATCAGAAATTGATTATGTTATTCCTGTTGAAATACCCACTCTTTACACATATGTTACTCATTTTAACAAAGAAGCTTTTTATTTCAAACTACTAAGAGTATTGGACTTGGAGGTACGTAGCTTCATAACACTCGGTGAAATTATTGGAGAGCTTGTATGTTTAAGGTATTTGAATTTGTGGATCTCCCAATTACCAATCTTTGGAATCTACACACACTCATTTTAGTTAACGCATATTATTTTCCACAAGTTATAACTTTTCCAAAAGAGATCTTGCAAATGTCACAATTAAGGCATTTTTATGCAAGAACCATTTCTCTATCTTCTCCTGGAGATCATAAGTTCTCGCAAACTTACAGAGTATTTCTAGTTTGAGTCCTTGTTGTTGTACAAAGGAAATATTTGAAGGGATTAAGAAAGTGAAAAAATTGTCCATTCGCGGAATGAAGAGAAATATCCTACAGATCTTAAATGGATAAATAATCTTATATATTTGCAAGATCTCGAGTCACTAAGTATTGCGATTAGGCAAATATTGTATACTATGGATAAAATCGGGTTTTTCAGTCTTACATGTCCAGATTCTTTTCCACAAAAACTCAAGAAGTTGAAACTTAGCTACACATGTTTACCGTGGGAATACATGTCCGTGATCAGCAAGTTGGCTGAACTTGAGGTGCTCCAACCGAAGAGGGATTCCTTCCTTGGCAACAAGTGGAAAGTAACAGACCAGATTGGGTTCCAAAAGTTGAGGTTGTTGCTCCTAGATGATCTCAACCTTAGAAAATGGACAACCACCGCCGCCTCTCATGATCATTTCCCCAGCCTTGAGCGCGTAATTATCACAGATTGCAAATTATTAGAAGAGATTCCTCAAGGATTTTGTGATAGCAAGAAACTGGAGCTGATTGAGTTACACAAATGTGATCCTTCCTTGGTGGCCTTTGCTGAGAAGATCCAGGTTCAACACGAGGATTTGGGGAGGAACAAACTTAAAGTTACTGCCTTCAATTCAGGTAAATATATTTATCTGTCAACATTCAGTAGTTACTGTTGCAAGTTGAATGTGTGAGGTCCATCCCCATGTGCCAAACTTTGAATAACTTTGTGCCAATTTCAAAGTTTGATAGAGTTGGTAATCTATAAAGAAGAAAAACTTGTTTTGTGCCAATTTCAAAGTTTGGTAGAGTAGGTAAGCTATGAAGAAGAAAAAAATGTTTTTCTTCTATAGCACATTTGGAGGGTAGTGTATTTGTTCTCTATAAAAGGGAGGACAATTCTTCATTCTAAGTACACCAACAAAGGAGAGAAAGAAGAGTGAGGCATCACAGAGGAAAATAATCTGTGAGGAAAAATAAAGAGTGTGAGCGATATTGTAGTAAGGTGGAAAAATCAAAAGAGTGTTATTTCTTTTGAATGTGTAGTGGTCTTTGGAGTTTTACTCAGACATACATGTGTAAAATCCTTACTATAGTGATACTCGTTGCTCCTCTCGGGTCGTGGTTTTTCCCTTATTTAGGAGGGTTTCCATGTAAAATCTTGGTGTCATTATTTCTCTTTTATTCTCGTTGATTAACCGCATTGTTGTGTTCCGCACTTGTTGCCTTTATTACCGTAAATATTATTTCTGTTACGGATTTATTCCCAACAATTGGTATCAGAGCACAGGTTCTGCTCATTTACAGAAATATTTTTTGCAGCTTATTGTACTATACTCAATAAAAAAAATGTCTGGAGTAAATTACGAGGTAGCAAAATTCAACGGTGATAGCGGTTTCTCAACGTGGCAGAGAAGGATGAAAGACTTGCTCATCCAACAGGGTTTGCATAAGGCACTAGGCGGCAAATCCAAAAAGCCCGAATCCATGAAACTTGAGGATTGGGAAGAATTGGATGAAAAGGCTGCTAGTGCAATCAGATTGCACTTAACAGATGATGTAGTTAATAACATCGTCGATGAAGAGAGTGCATGTGGCATTTGGACAAAGTTAGAAAATCTATACATGTCCAAAACGCTGACAAATAAATTGTACCTAAAGAAACAGTTATATGCACTACATATGGATGAAGGTACAAATTTTTTGTCTCATTTAAATGTACTTAATGGACTAATCACGCAGCTAGCAAACCTCGGAGTAAAGATCGAGGATGAAGATAAAGCCATAGTGCTCCTAAACTCGTTGCCATCTTCCTACGATACTTTATCAACAACCATTTTACATGGTAAGGACTCTATTGAGTTGAAGGATGTCACATAAGCCCTTTTGCTTAATGAGAAGATGAGAAAAAGGCCTGAAAATCACGGACAGGCTCTCATCACGGAAAGTAGAGGCAGAAGTTACCAAAGGAGCTCAAGTAACTATGGTAGATCCGGAGCTCGTGGAAAGTCCAAGGTCCGATCAAAATCAAAGGCCAGAAATTGCTACAATTGCAATCAACCAGGACACTTCAAAAGAGATTGTCAAATCTAAAAAGGGGCAAAGGGGAAAGCAGCGGTCAGAAGAATGATGACAACACAGCTGCCATGGTGCAAAATAATGACGATGTTGTTCTCCTCATAAATGAGGAAGAAGAATGCATGCACTTGGCAGGTATAGAGTCGGAATGGGTGGTCGACACAGCAGCATCTTATCATGCCACACCGGTAAGAGATCTTTTTTGCAGATATGTAGCCGGTGATTATGGCAATGTGAAAATGGGTAACACAAGTTACTCAAAGATTGCGGGGATCGGAGACATTTGCTTAAAAACAAATGTTGGATGCACATTAGTGTTGAAAGATGTGCGCCACGTACCTGATTTGCGGATGAACTTGATCTCAGGAGTTGCTTTGGACCAAGATGGATATGAGAACTACTTTGCAAATAAAAAATGGAGACTCACTAAAGGGGCATTAGTGATTGCAAAAGGAGTTGCTCGTGGCACGTTATATAGGACAAATGCAGAAATATGCCAAGGTGAATTAAATGCGGCTCACGAAGAAAATTCTGCAAATTTATGGCATAAAAGAATGGGTCATATGAGCGAGAAAGGATTGCAAATTCTTTCCAAAAAGTCACTCATCTCTTTTGCCAAAGGTACAACGATAAAACCCTGTAACTACTGCTTATTTGGTAAACAACATAGAGTCTCATTTAAGACATCATCTGAAAGAAAGTCGAATATACTTGATTTGGTATATTCTGATGTTTGTGGTCCAATGGAGATAGAATCGATAGGAGGTAATAAATACTTTGTTACCTTTATTGATGACGCTTCTCGAAAATTGTGGGTTTATATCTTGAGAACCAAAGATTAGGTGTTTCAAGTATTTCAAAAGTTTCATGCTCTGATAGAAAGAGAGACAGGTCGAAAGCTAAAACGTCTCCGAACCGACAATGGAGGTGAGTACACTTCAAGAGAATTTGAAGAGTACTGTTCAAACCATGGAATCAGACATGAAAAGACAGTTCCTGGAACCCCACAACACAATGGTGTAGCTGAGAGAATGAATCGCACCATTGTTGAGAAGGTGAGAAGCATGCTCAGAATGGCTAAATTACCCAAGACATTCTGGGGTAAAGCAGTTCGGACAGCGTGTTATCTTATCAATCGTAGTCCATCAGTTCCGTTGGAGTTTGACATTCCGGAGAGAGTTTGGACCAACAAAGAGATGTCTTACTCGCACCTAAAGGTGTTCGGTTGCAAAGCTTTTGCACATGTACCGAAGGAGCAAAGAACCAAGCTAGATGATAAATAAGTTCCTTGCATATTCATCGGATATGGAGATGAATAGTTCGGGTACAGACTATGGGATCTTGTAAAGAAGAAGGTCATCAGAAGTAGAGATGTAATCTTTCGAGAAAGTGAAGTTGGAACTGCTGATGATCTATCTGAGAAGGCCAAGAAAAAGAATGGTATAGTCCCTAATCTTGTTACCATTCCTTCTTCTTCTAACCATCCCATAAGTGCAGAAAGTACGATTGATGAAGTTGCGGAGCATGAAGAGCAACCTGATGAGATTGTTGAGCAGGGGGAGCAACTTGGTGATAATACCGAGCAAATGGAGTACTCAGGAGAAGAAGAACAATCTCAACCTCTGAGGAGATCAGAAAGACAAAGGGTAGAATCAACCAAATACCCTTCCTCAGAGTATGTCCTTATCAATGATGAAGGTGAGCCAAAAAGTATTAAGGAGGTGTTGTCTCATCCAGAAAAGAGCCAATGGATGAAAGCCATGCACGAAAACATGGGATCTCTACAGAAAAATGGCACATACCAGCTAGTTGAACTTCCAAAAGGAAAAAGACCACTTAAGCGCAAGTGGGTCTTTAAACTCAAGAAAGATGGAAATGGCAAGTTGGTGAGGTACAAAACTCGATTGGTTGTAAAAGGCTTCGAACAAAAGAAAGGTATTGATTTTGATGAAATTTTTTCACCTGTTGTCAAAATGACTTCTATTCGAACTATTTAGAGCATAGCAGCTAGTCTAGATCTTGAAGTAGAGCAATTGGACGTGAAAACTGCATTTCTTCACGGAGATTTGGAAGAAGAGATTTATATGGAGCAACCAGAGGGATTTGAAGTATCTGGAAGGAAACACATGGTGTGCAAATTGAATAAGAGTCTTTATGGGTTGAAACAGGCCCCAAGGCAATGGTACAAAAAGTTTGACTCTTTCATGAAAAGTCAAACGTACACAAAGACCTATTCTGATCCATGTGTATACTTCAAAAGATTTTCTGACAACAATTTTATTATTTTGTTGTTATATGTGGATGACATGTTAATTGTAGGACAAGACAAAGAGCTGATTGCAAAGTTGAAGAAAGATTTGTCCAAGTCATTTAACATGAAAGACTTGGGCCCAGCACAACAAATTCTAGGGATGAAGATTGTTCGAGAACGAACAAAAAGAAAGTTGTGGCTATCTCAAGAGAAGTACATTGAATGTGTACTAGAACGCTTCAACATGAAGAGTGCTAAACCTGTTAGCACGCCTCTTGCGAGTCATCTGAAGTTGAGCAAACAGATGTGTCCAACAACAAAAGAGGAGAAAGAGGGAATGGCTAAAGTTCCTTATTCTTCAGCAGTGGGGAGTTTGATGTATGCGATGGTGTGTACAAGACCTGATATTGCTCATGCAGTTGGTGTTGTTAGCAGATTCCTTGAAAATCCTGGAAAAGAACACTGGGAGGCAGTTAAGTGGATACTCAGGTACCTAAGAGGTACCACAAGAGATTGCTTGTGTTTTAAAGGATCTGATCCAATCTTGAAAGGCTATACTGATGCTGATATGGCAGGTGACCTCGATAATAGAAAATTCACTACTGGATATTTGTTTACATTTTCAGGGGGAGCTATATCATGGCAGTCAAAGTTGCAGAAGTGTGTCGCACTCTCTACAATTGAGGCAGAATATATTGCAGCTACTGAAGCTGGCAAAGAGATGGTATGGCTGAAACGATTTCTTCAAGAGCTTGGATTGCATCAGAAGGAGTATGTCGTCTATTGTGACAGTCAGAGTGCAATAGACTTGAGCAAGAACACCATGTATCATGCAAGGACGAAGCATATCGACGTGAGATATCACTGGATTCGTGAAAAGATAGAGGACGGATCTATGCAGGTCATGAAGATCCCTACTACTGAAAACCCTTCAGATATGCTGACCAAGGTGGTATCAAGGGACAAGTTTGAGCTATGCAAAGAACTTGTCGGCATGTACTCAAGCTAGAAACCTGGAGCTACCTCCTTCAGGTGCATGGGTCTGGAGGGGGAGATTGTGAGGTCCATCCCATGTGCCAAACTTTGAATAACTTTGTGCCAATTTCAAAGTTTGGTAGAGTTGGTAATCTATAAAGAAGAAAAACTTGGTTTGTGCCAATTTCAAAGTTTGGTAGAGTAGGTAAGCTATGAAGAAGAAAAAAATATTTTTCTTCTATAGCACATTTGGAGGGTAGTGTATTTGTTCTCTATAAAAGGGAGGACAATTCTTCATTCTAAGTACACCAACAAAGGAGAGAAAGAAGAGTGAGGCATCACAGAGGAAAATAATCTGTGAGGAAAAATAAAGAGTGTGAGCGATATTGTAGTGAGGTGGAAAAATCAAAAGAGTGTTATTTCTTTTGAATGTGTAGTGGTCTTTGGAGTTTTACTCAGACATACAAGTGTAAAATCCTTACTATAGTGATATTCGTTGCTCCTCTCGGGTCGTGGTTTTTCCCTTATTTAGGAGGGTTTCCACGTAAAATCTTGGTGTCATTATTTCTCTTTTATTCTCGTTGATTAACCGCATTGTTGTGTTCCGCACTTGTTGCCTTTATTACCGCAAATATTATTTCTGTTACGGATTTATTCCCAACAGAATGCTCTATATATACTTTTTTTTATTAATTGTCATTTTTCCTTTTCATTACTATGATTGATGAGTCGAGGTTTGTTCAGAAACAACCTCTCTACTTCCACAACGTCTGCATATACTCTCTACTGAGTTTCGTCATTTCACTTTACAAAGACGTTGGACGAAGAGTGGAATCGAATCCACGAGAGTGAGATGTCTAGCTAGTACCAAGCTGTAGCTAATCAATCATACAAGGAGTTGTCTTCCCTCATTGTATCATGTAGTGGAGTTTGCTGAAATATAATACTTTTTGATTTTTACTTATACAAGTTGTTGTTTCGATATGGTTGGTACCTATTGGATCGTTTGTGGTGTTTGCTTAACTAAAATATTTGATTTTTGATTTTTACTTAAATAACTTGTTGTTACCTCTTGTATTGTATTATGCTTTTCATTTAAATATAATATTTGTTTGAGAAAATGATCAAAATAGTCCTTAATGAATGGACTTAGATTGATTTGGCCCCTCATATATGTAGCTAAAAACGTCCTTATCAATTTAGTCTTTCACCCTAAAACCCTAACTACACAAAAAAATTCTGTTAAATTAAACAGAGATATGCAACTCACCTGACATACAAAAATTTTAAACAAAACCTCTGTTTTCTTGGCTCAATTCCAAAGAATGGAAAATCTGGCCTTTTCAACAAAAAAAACCCTTTTTCTTGTAAAATCAATTGATACAAGTTTTTTCCATTATTGAACCATGTTAATCAAAAGAAACTCTAACGAATTGAGCCCCTGTTATGGTAAGAATTCATTTTGCTTCTAGTCGAGGCAATCTAAGGGCCAGCGCCTATTTGACGGTATACAATGTTGTTGTATTGGGCCCTTAATTATCTGTCAATTCTGTATTTTGGGCCCAAGCCTGTTAGGGCGTAGCTTAGCACTATATATAGACGCTATGGTAAACCCTATTCTGTATTCTGTTCTTGCCTCTCCATAATAAAACTGCTCCCCCTCTTCCCCGTGGACGTAGCCAATTTATTGGTGAACCACGTAAATCTGTTGTCTTGTTTTTCGCGTTTATATTTTCTCGTATTATCTCGAATTCCGCATAACAAGTATCAAAGTTTATCATAAAGGATTGATAAAACATCAACCAGCCAAACAGTATGTTGGTGATATCATTGATTACTTTGATTATGTTGAATTGAAGAATCTCAATCTTACTGACTTGAAGAAGATGGTCGAATTATGTGGTTACATTCATGATTCAATAGTATTTTGGCATAAATGTGAGAAGTTTGATAACAAATGGAGATTAGTATCTACGGAGGTTGAAGAGCATAACATAAAAAAAAAAGTTTATAAGTTCACGATAATCTCAAACTTTTTTTTAAAAAAAAAATGTTCTTTATTGAAGTTTTATTAGCATAATCTCAAAGGGTGTGTTTTATTAGCAAAAAGATTATTTCTACAAAACAAAATGTTTCAATGCTTAGTTGATATTCTCTAAATATTAACGGACGCATCTTGAGTTTTGATTGCATCAGATTCATCCGAATTTAGTATTTTTGATTCAATATGAAACATATAACTTATACACAAATTTCAAATATATTAGATTTGAATACATAATTCAAAAAGTACAGCTAATTTAATATTAAAAATCTTAAAAGTCAAATCTATCGGATTTGAATCCATAGGAATGTCAAAAAAATATAATGGTTTTAAAATTGAATAGTAGGAATGTTAAAAATTAAAATTATCAAGTTTAAATCTTAAATCAGCCCTTATCATAATGCATGTGTTCCGTCTGCATGAAAGGTTGGATCTTGAGGGTTGATTATGTAGTTTTATGTGAATATAATAGCCTTTAGAGATATGTATCCAAAATCTAATTAAATATCTATAAATATTTGAACCGTGAAAAAAATTCTAGTCTAGAATTAACAAGAGATTGATATAGAAAGTTATAAACTTTAAATTCTTGGTCCGACTCTCTATCGAAGCAACGAAGAAGACAAATGACTAACTGTAAATTTATACAAATTATGATGCATGCACATTCATGAATTAAGGGTCACAACGGGTGTGATTTTGATCATACCATATCGAATTAGACTTTTTGATTTAACTCGCATTCTAAAAATTAGCTTAAGTTTTATCTAAGGAGCCCAAATTTTATTTATTCACTTATATGGGATATTTTAACTTGTATCCACTGACAGTGGACAGAAAGAATTACACCGTTAGCTCATTTTTAAAAATACTTATTTCTTTTAATTTAATTATCATATTTTCATATTTAAAGATTAATGATTCTTTTAGCTTCTCTTTTTTTTTAAACACTCTCTATAAATTTAAGATTTTTTTGGAATAAAATTTAAATATTTTTATACTATCGACTATGAGTATTACTTAAATAAATTGGCTTGAGTACTACTTAAATAAATTGAAATACATATGAAGGTATATGGATCAAAGTCTATTTTCAATTAATTTTTGTATAATTGATAAGATAAACTAAGAAGAGAATCGAAAAAAACTAAGAAGAGAAAAGTTGAAGCAATTGAAGCACCTATTTAAAAACTTTTTCATGTTAGAAAGAAGACTTAATAAATTATGATTAATGTTCTTTTTTAATGAAATCAATTAATCTAAATTTTAAAAATATAATATCTTTTTTATTATTATATAAATATTAATAATAAGGAATATATTTTAAAAAATAAATATTTCTAAAAATGAGCTGATGATGTAACTTTTTTTATCGATTGTTAGTGAATATAAGTTAATCTGATTTTATCAAGAACCCATTAAATTATATATAAAAAAAAAGGAGAAAGAGGAAGAAGAAGAGAATCCAAACAAAATTTCAAATAAATGACAGAAAAAAATTGCATGCATTTTTGGCCTTTGCAAATGTGGCATAAATTACGGTTTCAAATTTCAACTGTTTTTAACTTTCTGTTCCCTTTTTTTTTTAAATAATAATATAATTAAATTAAATCCTCTCAAAATATGTATGGACCTGTTAATATAGCAATTTATTAAGGAAAGAAGTTTTTTTAAAAATTATTAGTCACGAGAAAATGTCAGATAACAAATTTAAACTTTTTTTCTTGCGTATTTTATGGAGTTTCGGATCCATAGTTTTTTTTTTAATTAAAAAGCGTGACTTCTTCATCATCATCACTTACTATTAAAAATCTTTCTCTCAGTTTCCATTTTTAGGTATAAAATCTTTAAAATTTTATTCGAGTATCTGAATTTGCATTTTGGTATAAAAAATGGAGAATAATAGAAAGAGGGGGAGAGAAACGTTGAATACGATTTACAAGAAGAAGAAACACCAAGTCATGATGATGAGGATGATGAATGAGGATGATGATTTTGATCAAATTAGATATAAATGGGATAACGCTAAAGATTTTATGCGAACAGAGAAATTTCATCAAGACGATGAGTCAGGTACAAGTATAGGTCCAAATGCAGAAACAGGAGTTTTTGATTTTCCATGGATTAAAGGAAACAAAGACGTAAACTTCAAAGAAGAAATTGAGGAATGTTTGGATAGTACATTTTCAACCACCACCTCCTACAATTGTTACGATGATGAAATTCACCTCGACACTATTACTATTACTAATACTCCATCAATTTTCTGTGATAGCACGATGTTCGATCAAAAGAAGTTGCTATTAGGATTGGACATTGATCTCGATTTCAACCTCAATCCCGATCTAATTGATCAATTTTTCACTGATACTGCACAATCGTCCTGTGACAATGATCACGTGGATGAAATTGAAGATCAACAATTGAAAATTGAAGTAAACGACAATACAAAACTTGTTGAATCCAAGGATAGAAGTTAATTCATTGGAGATAGCAAAAGTTAGCGACGAGTCTATTACCATTGAAACAAATTACTTCGTCTTGAGTTGGATTAGAAGCATGAAATATATATACATCATCCCCGATAGCTAGCTATCAAGCACCATGAAATGATATTCAACAAAACCCAACAAGTTCTTCTTCGATCTTGAATTTCAATTATGAAACCTTTGAAAAAAAATGTAATATAATGATTAGATCCTTAACCGAAGGTTTTCGTTACATAAAATTGTTTAAGAAGTGTACAAATTTGTGTTCTTTTGGGTATTAATATAATATTACTATAATAATATTTTTAATAATAAAAAAGCATTCATTATTCTATGTGACTCTATTTATTTAGTGATAAAGTTTAAAAAGGAGCAAGTTAAATATATGTAAAAAATACTGAAACTATCCTTTTAAATAATTGATTAGGAATATTTTACCTATCTTTTATTTTAAACTAGGGAATTTGACCGCGCTTCGCGCGGTCTTTAAAATAAATATTAAAAGATTACTTTTTTCAATCAATTATATAGCTCTCTTTATTTTCAAACGTAATATTATCACTTTATTTTTTTTACTTATATATTAATTATGAAGATCGTTTTGAGATGACGATTGAAATGAAACTTAACAAATTTAACATCTATAATCTATTAAAAGAGGGATAGTACATTATTAATCAATATGTTAAATGTCAATATATATTTTCTTAGTAATTTTTTTATTTGGACATGTAGTTAATATGTCACTTTCTACATTTTATTGGAATATCAATGAGTTTGAATCTTTATATTACAACATATACTACGATGTACTTTTTTTCTTGAGTATATACGAATTATATTATAAATAACAGAAAAATACTAATAAAATACATCTACACGTCTTATTATCCTTTTTCATATTGATACGATAAAACTCCTTTGAATATTTCATTTTTCAACCGTTTTTGTTTCTTTTTCAAATATACAATTTAAATTTGTATGATTATTGCATTAATCACATCTATTGGTATTTTAGATTCTTTAGTTGCACCTATATCAAAGATAATTGTTATCATTTGTCAAATTTGTTTTTTAAGAATGTTATCCAAAATGTTACGCTATTATTAAGTTTCAATATATTCAACCTCGAATGAGAATATGTTCTTTTAAAAAAATTATTAACTCGTTTACTATATTTTAATCTATATCTATAATATGAAATATAAAGATAAAAGATTCATATAAACTACGTAAAAATATTTGATAGATAATAAACATCTTCACATATTATGTGTATAAAATAATAAAATTCAAAAGTTAATTAAATTGAATACTCTGATAATATGTTTCATTTCAAATATACTTCTTGCATTTTCAAATCAATGATTGCACCTCTTTCTATGTAAAATTAATACATGAACACCCTAAAATATATACTCATTACTTAGTATTAATCAAATATTTTTATTTTTATTTTAATATTTGAATATTAAGAATATTTTAAGGATTGTTTATAATTTTTATACTCAAATAGATTGAATTTCAAATTTTAGTTATTATTAAATTATAAATTAAATAATGTAACAATAACGACGTTGTATAAATTTTTTGTTATTGATTAGAACGATAATTTAAAATTACAAAATATATATAATATTAAATATATTATCAGAAGTGTTTGACTTTTAAAAAGAAATAAAAACAAATAATTTCACAAAAAACATTCACGTATAATTATGAAAATAAATTTAAATATAATTATATGAAAATAAATTTTATTTTGATTAAATTTTTGAGTTATAGTTGAAGATTGATATAAACGAATGATGCAATACCTCACTTTGGTCAAAATTATCACTTGTCTTTATTGTCAAATTTTTTTTTTTTTTTCTTTATTTTGATTTATAATATTCACAAAAAGAATATAAAATATCTTATTTATCTTTCTCCTTAATATTATTACAATCTATTAAATATTTTTCATCTCTCCTAATCATACTATTATAATTTATTATTTTTTCTACATTTTAGTTTTTAAAATAATAATCTTATTTATCTCTCCTCTTTATCATCGTAATTAATTATTCTTTTTCCTTAATTATTTTTTTTCTTTTGATTCATAAAATTTGAAGAAAAAATAGATTTAAATATTATTATTATTCAAAAAGTTCTTTTTCAATTTTTTTTCTCTTGATCCGTAAAATATGTAAATAAATAAATAAAATTTATCTTTGATGAAGACTCATAATTATTATTTTTTCTCTTTTTCTTGACTATTAAATATTTTTTTAATTTATATTTTATGATTAACAACTCAGAAGAAGTTATAATAGTATCTAATTTAGTTTTTTTTTTTAAATATAGTTATAGTACTCTTCTTATATTATGATTACAATAAATATATTTACCTTGTTTATCTCTCATCTTTATCATTACTACAATTAATTGTTTTTTCTCATTTCTCATCATTGCTATAATTTAATATTTTTTCTTAAATTAGATTTTTTACCCTCTACATTTTTATAATTTTTGAAAATCAAAAATCTTATTTATCTCTCCTCCTTATTGTCATAATTTATAATTATTGTTGAAGAAAATTTTCTTCTTTAAAGTTTTTTTTATTGATTTATAAAATCAGTAAAAAAAATAAATTCAAATCCTTATTTGTCCCTCTCCTCACATTACTACAATTTATCATTTTTTCTTAAACCTTTCTTTTACCTTCTATTTTTAAAAAAAGATTATAGAAATAATAATATTATTTATTTTTCTTCCTTACTATCATGCTTAATTTTGTTACTATTCTCTTTTACTTTTCTTAAACGTTGTAGAATTTAAATTATAATTTTAATTCTAATGTAGAAATCTCATATTTTGTTTGTCAAAGTCCTAATTTACATTTTTTTGTTATAATTTACTAAATTCATTTGTTTTATAAATTGAGAAACTATGATTATCTTAATGCTTTGAAGACACGTGATAACTTAAAAAGATGTGATTATTTTTCTCATCTAAATGCATATGTTATAATAATAAATTTTTTTCTGATTTTTTTTTTTTGCAAAAAGGACTCAACTTTATTTCTATGAGCATTCTAATAAAGTTTGTTTAGAAAGTTTTTTCCAAATTTGTTATATGTATTTTGTTAAAGTATATAATGCCTCAAATTATTAGTTTCTTTAAATACTTTATTCTTTATGTAATTGGGGTTGTATATCTCTCAATCTCTCTCTCTATATATATAAATAAAAAATTGTTTATATCTCTTCTGTATAACCATAAATAATTATTTTTATTCACAAAAAGCTCCTTTTTTCTTAATAGTTTTCTTCTTTTTAATTTATAAACTTGAAGAAAAACGCAAATGTGAAATATTTCTGTTAATATTCACAGACTCTCTTTTAAAAAAATATAAATAAATAAGTTCTCTTGATAAAAAATAAGATATCTCTTGATTTTTAAATATTTTTCTTATTTATATTTTATGTTAAAAACTCAATAGAAATTATAAAATTGTATCTAATTTAATATATGACATAATTAAAGTATTACCTTATTTATCTCTCTTTCTTACTTTTACTATAATTTATTGCTTTTATCTCTCCTCATCATAACTGTAATTTACTAATATTTTTTCTTAAATTAGTCTTTTTGTCTTCTATTTTATAAATTTAAAGAGAAAATCTTATTTATCTCTGCTCCTTAATATCACAATTTACTATTATTATTGAAATTTGTTTTCTTCTTTACAATTTTTTCTTTTGATCCATAAAATCAGTGAAATAAAATTCAAATATCATGTTTGTCTCTCTCCCTAGTCCCCACGTCACTACAATTTGTCACTTTTTCTTAAATTCCTCTCTAATGTATTATACTTTTAAAAAATTCTAAAAAGTAAATTCAATGAATTTATAATAGGCATTATAATATATACATACATATATATATATATATATATATTCTTCTATTTAAAATGTTATATAATAAAGAAGAAAAAGAGAGAAGTAGTTACGGAAAAATAATTAAAAATAACGTTTTTTTGTAACGTTTTTACATTTGTTTTCCTTTCTTGTGTTTATTTTTATTGTATGTAGTTACTTTAAAAAAAAATCTTTCCTTTTTTTTCTTTACCTCCCTTTTACACTGTTTACTCAGTTCACTACTATATATCTTCTTCCTTTTATCTTGCAAGTTGCAATGTCATGCCTCATCTCTTTATTTTTTTTATAATTATATCACACTAAATTTATTCTATACTATTAGAAAAAATTTACTAATACCTTCTTTTTTTTAATCTTACTATTTCTTACTTCATCTTTTTATTCACTTTTTATTTGTGAAAAAAAGAGAATAAAATTAGAAAACTATACTTCAGACATTATTTTTACGATCTACAAACTGAATATTATAGGACATTTAGATGTTTTTCGATCTTTGGTATGATGAATTTCTATATAAAATTTCATTGTACAATTTTGATAGATCCGTTGATATAATTTTCGTTGGCATAAAATGATTAAACTTGCACAAGTATATTCTAATGAATTCATTTATATAACAAATCAAAATTTTGATTTACCTGAAGCAGTAAATCTTCTTATGGAATGATTCTTCAATTTTGTTAAATTTACCTTCATATCCTTTTGTCTAACTTCATTTGTACAAACAAATAAATTTTTTATTTATGTGAGGCAATAAAACTTTTCAAAAATTCAATTACCTGAAGTAGTATATCTTCTAGTGCAATAATTCTTCCATTTCGTCACTTACTTTTCGATTATGTGCTCTCATGCATAACTTCATTTGTATAGACAAATCAAATTCTTGATTTACATGAAGTAGTAATTAATTTTTTTTTCAATGAAATTGGAATTTTATTTGTTACTTTCAGATTATGTGGTCTCCTATTTTATACTTTTTATTTGATTGTAATAAGTTATTGACAACTGTTACAATTCTTCATATTCCATTAGAACAATAAAGATATCATTTATGTAAAAACTTTTCATTGTCCTCTTTAATTGTAAGTTAATAGATGCATTAGATGTATTTAGTACATTATTATTTTTAAAAAAATGTTCAAAAATTGAGAAAAAAAATAAATTGAAATGGAGATCATATAGGCATGCCACATCAGCTTTTCTATATTCAGCTTTATATATATATATTGATTTGTGATAGAAAATGTCTCAATAAAATAATAGTGATAATTAAAAAAAAAAACATATGGTATTTGGTCTTGTCAATTGTCATTAATGAAATTCCATTGCCAAACAAGCAGACTCCATGATTCAAATTATTCGATAACAATATCCAAATTTATATCTTTTTAACTTTTAATTATATAATTAAGATAGATGAAAGTAGTATTGGGATCTAAAGTAAAGATATGACATGGGCGATCTTAGTTTAAAAAACAATTAACAACAAATGAATAGGTAAAGTTACTTTAGTTTATATTAATTGAGGTGAGCAGTGACGGCTCAAGCTAATTAGTGACTTAAATTTAAAAATAAATTAGAGGTTTAATTTTTAATTATTTGTTTATCTTTTATATCTGAGATTTAAAATTAATTCGTTCAAAAAAACTTCAAATTCTTTTTATGATCTTAAACTAGACATTAATTTCAAACAAAATAGATTCGTGTATAAGAATTACTTTTGAGAAAATGAATTAATATAGTCTTGAATAATAGACCTTATAAAAATCACCCCTACATCATTTCATATTACTTTAATAAAAATATCTCATAAAAATATTTCAGAATATTTTTATTTATTTTAAAAACTACTCCATATATTTTTATTATTATTATTATTAATTATATTAGATATTGAATACTTACGGTAAAATCTGATTAATAATTTATACTATATAAATCTCATTCATGAAAAAATACTTTCTATCAATCAAAAAATAATTATACCGAAAATTTAAAATTGAAATTTCTTATTAATGAAATAACGACATTATTCACTCCAATACAATTTTATATATTTTCTATCTTTTATAATACTAAATGAAGAAATGACCAAATGCAACAACAAAGAAGGTTTACATTTTTGTTTTCACAAAGTACTCTTTCATTATTATCTATTTATATAAATAAATTTATTTAATTAGATATTTTAGAAGATAATAATATCCATTGAAATCATCTACATTTTTGGTTGATGATCTATTTGGAGTATTGAATAGATTAAATTATTTGTGTAACATCTTTATTTTTTAACAAAATATATTTTTATATGCTCACTAAAAAACTTATTTCAACTAAATTTTGAACTTTTCTATCATTAACCTTACCATAATAATCATTTATTAATTAATTTGTCTTTTTTCACCCGATAATAGTAAGAATTTAAGATTTAAGTACAAAATTTAATATTTAAGATTCTGGGCATTATATTTAATAGAATTGAAGTTACGACAATAACAACAATAATGACATAGATAGTGGAATTTAATTAGTATGATTTGAGAAAAATAGAGTATACACAAGCTAATTAGTGGCTTATGGCAAAAAAATAATTAGAAGGCCTAATTTTAATTATCTTTTTACATCAGAGATTCAAAGTAATTTTTTTTAAATAATTTTTTTCAATGGTCTTAAACTATATATATACAAATATTTTTTAATCTCGTAATGTTAAAGATATCATGTGAAAGTTAAATTCAAAAATTGATCCAAAATAGAAACATTCTCTAATGTTTCAAAACAAACTAACAAAAAAGACAAACATATTTAAAAAACATAATATTTGTTTTTGTTTAATAAGGCTCATGATAATTTTATATCATTAAAAAAATTAGGCGTTCGAATTTCGAGGCCTAAGACGTATGTCTCATTTTTAAACACATTGAGCCGTCGAGAAAGGTGAATCTAGAATTCCAAAAAGACGGGTGCACCATTATAAGAGACGATTTTGTCCCTTTAGGAAAAGGCAACTACTTTAGGCTTCCAAATTTGAAGGGCCTTATATATTTTAGCAATAATAAATATGGGTTTTTTCATAAGAAAAATATTAAATACGATTTTCAAAAAATATTATAGTAATAGAAAAAGTTATTAGAAGAAATTTGATATACCTAACTATATCGCAAGAAAAATTAAATGCATTGGTTATATGAATTATTGATTGAAAATAAATTATAAAAAAAGCCGATTATAAAAAAATATATCAATTTAATTTTGTCTCAGACAATTTGTACGTTTGAACCGCCGCTGACCCTTGACGTAAGATTAGATCTAAATATTATAATTGATTTTGCTAAAAGAATGGAAAAGAAGGAAGAAAAGAATGTGGATTTTTTCAGCTAACAAGTTCGAAAACTACTTTATTTTTTTTATGTGAAATAAAATGTTTGCAATGGAACCTACTTTTAGCTTCTTTTATTTTTTTAAAAATAAAAAAGTTAAAAAAGCAATGCTGCATTTTAATTGCTTTTTTAAAACGTCAAAAACAAATACCCAAATTAATGATTTTAATTATTATATTTTACGAATTATATAGATAACATGTTGAATTTTTATCTCGATCATGAGTTTTGATGACTCATTTTTTATTACATCTAAATTCACCCCTGGTTGTCCTTAGTAGTGGAAATAGTTGAGAATCCTTCGCTCTTAATTAAAGATTTTAAATTTGAATTTTAAAAATCAGTATAAAAAATGTTGGGAGCACAATCTTTATAATAAGCTTTCTTCTATATGAATACCAAAACATTGTATTTTTTAACTTAAATTTCAAATATCAATCAAGTAAATTTGATTAATTTTTATGTTATATTATTGTGGATGTCTCCTCTTCATTAAGCATCTAGTGTATTTGTTTGTGCTTCATACTGTTCTAAAAGAATATAGGATACGAATTAATACTAATTAATATTACATATAATTTTATTTTTAAAACACCGTAATTATGATGGGACGTCTTCTCATGGTTTTTTAATGATAAATAAATATGTTTTTGACTAAATAAATATGTGTGAGAGACATTAAGGCCGTATATGGAATGATTTATTGAAATTAATGTATAATATTAATTTAAATATGAAATCGAAGAATAAAATAAAGAAGAAGACAAAGAAAAATATATTCAATTTTGATGAAGCGAATCTAAGAAATAAATATAATCCGATTTTATTTAGTACAAATAATCTAATATGATTTTAAGATGTAAAGAAAAAATTAGAATATTGAAATGTGAATCAATTTTAATTACCGGTTAACATGTGGAGGGAAAAAATAAGCATATTAATAAAATGCAACTTTCACATATAGCAAACAAAAAGTTCATATTTGTATGCTATAGCAAAGTTTGCATAATTGCACTCTATAGCAAACATAAAACTGTATAATTCGCTATACATATACAATTGTATAATTCGCTGGCCTAAATTGTATAATTCGCTGTGATTGTATAATTCGCTATCCTATTTCACTGCGATTGTATAATGCACAATTGTATAATTCGCTCCCTATTTTGCTGCAATATTTTTATAAAATTTGCTTTGCATACAGTTGAACAAATTAAAATGTATGTATATTGCATAATTATAAGTGTATAGCAAGAAGACATGTTTTTCTCTCGCTTTATACAAAAACAGAAACACAATATATACACTTCTATTGTATAAAACTAGAGAAAATTGTATTTCATTGCAATTGTATAATTCGCAATTGTATAATTCGTTGGTCTTTTTCTCTGCAATATTTGAAGTAAAATGTTTGTAAATTGTATAATTAAGTGTATAACACGAAGATATATATTTTTGCATGTGTATATACAATTTTCTCTCGCTTTATACAAAACAGAAACAGAATTTATACAGTTCTGTGTATAAAGCGAGAGAGGCGAGCGAGAATGGAGAGTGGCGAGCGAGATTTTTGGGAGAGAGACGCCTGACAAATTTTAGCTAACATTTGCTATGGAGCACAATTAAATCAAACCCTAGCTATTCCATTTATTTTAGGTTATTAGTTTGCTATTATATACAATTTTTTCTTAATAAAATTATGTAATGATTAGTGAATTTAGATATTATTATTTTTTTCTTATTTTATTATGGATATGACTCAATTTTTTTTTTTAAGAATTCGAAAAATGAAAATATAAGTATGTAAATAAGTCAACAAAACACTGTTTCAAAAAAGTAATATATAATTCGGTCCCACCCTCACAAAAAAACAATACATAAATTCAATAATGAAATATAAATCACGGCGTGAATGTTTAATCATATTTAAAAAATAAAAATTAAATGAAATTTGAAGTTAAAATTATGTTTGGTTATATTTCATAAAGAGTGTTAAAATTTTGAATGTACACACTTCAATACTATCCAATCGAAAAATAAAACATATTAATTTTTATTACATTAATTAAAATAATTAAGATCTCAATTTTCACGCGCATGAAGCAAAAAACTTTGCTAGCCCTCCCTTTGAGCGGTCTCTAATTGATTTTTCTTGAGTTTCAAATTTCTAAATTTAGTTATAAAATACTAACATTATGGAGGTGAACATAGTTATAATATGGTAATAAAAAATTTCTTAGCATTTATAGTTTTTAACTAATTTATGGAAAGACATTTAAGAGTATACCTAGTTATATATACTTCTCTTTATGAAAAAATAACTAGGCATTAATGCTAAACTGATTTATAGAAAATAATTAGACATTAATTTCAAATAAGTTAGATTAGGCTATAAGAAGTAATTTTTGAGAAAATGAATTGATATAGTATTTAATAACATATCCTATAAAAACCACCCCTACATTCTTTCAAATTACTTTGATAAAAACATCTCATAAAAATATAAAAATTACTTTTATTTATTTTAAAAACTACTCTATATATTTATTTTACTTTTTGTTATTTAATATTCAATAGTAGATATGTGTATATAATTCGATTAATCTGAATTCATATTATGTAAATTTCTTCATGAAAAACATTTTCAATTAAAAAAAATCATATTACAAATTTAAAATTGAAACTTTTGATTATAAAAAAATAATTTATTCGCTTTACTATTATTTAATAATATTTTCTATTTGTTTTATATTAATAAATGAAAAAAGACTAAATGCATCAACAAAGACAACGGTGTAATAAATATAATTTTGTGGGGTTAGTGACAACTTGGCATCTCATATTCATCCACACAAATCACTAATTTATTTCCTATAAAAAATATTTCATTTTCATTTTTGTTTCTTAGAATAGTATTATTTTCTTTATTATCAATTTATTTATACAAATTTATTTAGTTAGATATATATAAATATTTAATAAAGAAAAAAAATGTGTTTTATAATCATCCATATTTTTAGTTGATGATTTATTTGGAGTATTACATAAATTATATTATTTGTGTCATATCTTTATACAAAATAATTATTTTATGTTCCACTAATAAACTTACTTCAACTAAATTTGACTTTCCTGTTATTAAACTTACCAAAATAATTGATGAATAGATTAAACTATTTTGTTTCTTTTCTCCCAACAAGAGTAACAATTAATATCAAAATCATAGATTTCAATATTTAAGATTCTTAGCATTATATTCATTATAATTGAAGTTACAATAACAACAGTAATATACATATGAATTTTATTAATGTGATTTGAAAAGAATAGAGTGTATACAATTATTATTATCATCATATTGAGACAGAAAAATTATTTTTAAAAGATTAATATAGCAAATCCAAGCACAAAAAAGTAAAAAAATAATGGAAAAAACATTGCAATTAACAAAAGAAGCAATGCAAATCCGACAAGAAAAGAAAAACAACAACATATAGTGCGAATCGCGATAATCAACTGATTATAATAAATATCAAAAGCAAAAAACTATAATTATAAAACAACGACAAACATCAACAAATCTAAAATCTCGTGGAGAAAGCCAGATAAATCCATTCAATGTCATAACTTTTAATTGTTATAAGATTATTAAACTTTTTATTTATATAAAACATATCATAATAAATATTTTTGTAATTAATATTTTTGTATTTTTATTATTAATAAAAATAATGATTTTCAATTTCTCATTTGTATTCGGATCGCATTTGCTCTTGCCGACACCCTTATCTTTCTCTTCCTTGTATCTCTCTCTTTCTTTTGCATTCACCATAGCCAAATTCTTGCTTTTTTCAAGGCTGATTTTATGGTATGTTCAATCTCGTTTTCTCTTTTACTTGAAACCATTTTCTGTATTCTTTTTCTTGCCTGAAAAATCATCATTTGGGTTCACTTACAGTGGTGTAGTGTAGAGTTAGAACCCATACATTTTACAGTTTTTTTTTAAAGGAAATTGAGTTTTTCCTTCGTTTTCTCAAGTGGGTGTTGTTCAGTTTCTTGTATTTTTAAGGTTAGTTTCAATTGAGTATTGATTTGGTATTGATATTTGTGTTGAAGGAGATCTGAGTTTTGCTGCTAATAAGCTGAGAAGAAGGAAGTTTGATAGTCATTGTTCTGGTATGTTTACTTCGACCATTTTTTGTGTTTGGGGTTTTTGTTTTTGTTGTTCTTAGTTGCAAATTCGCCATCTGGGTTCAGTTTCAGTGTAGTACAATAATTGATACATTCTACAGCAATTTTGAGATTTGTTAAGGAAATTGAGTTTTTCTTTCGTTTTGCCAAGTGGGTCTTGTTCAGTTTCTTGTATTTTTACGCTTAGGTTCAATTGTATTGATAGTTGTGCTGAAGGAGATCTGAATTTTACTTCTAATAAGCTGAGATAAGGAAGGAATTTGCTAGTGACTGTTCTGGGATGTTCAGTTCCTCTTCTGTTTACTTCGACCATTTTTGTGTGTGGGGTTTCTAGTTTTGTTGTTTTTAATTGCAAAATCACCATTTGGGTTCAGTTACAGTGGTTTTGTGTAGTATTATAAACAATACATTCTACAGCATTGTATAGATTTGTTGAGGAAATTGAGTTTTTCCTTCGTTTTCATAAGTGGGTGTTGTTCAGTTTCTTGTATTTTTACGGTTAGGTTCAATTGAGTATTGATTTGGTATTTGTATTTGTGCTGAATGAGATCTGAGTTTTGCTTCTAATAAGCTGAGATAAGGAAGGAATTTGCTACCGACTGTTCTTCCTCTTTGAGGCTGAGTTCATGGTATGTTCACTTCTCTTCTCTTTACTTCTTCCATCTCTTATTATTCTTTACTGCAAAATCATCAATTTGGGTTCACTTTCAGTGGTGTAGTACAGTACTTCAATCAGTACATTGTATAGTAATTCATAGATTTATTAGCGGAATTGAGTTTTTCCTTCATTCCCCTAGCGGGTCTTCAATCTTTTTAGGTTTTTCATTTGTTCAGTTGAGTACTGATTTGGTATTGACATTTGTGCTGAAGGTGATCTGAGGTTTTGCTGTTAATAAGCTGAGATAAGGAAGGAATTAAAGGGGGTTTAGTGATGAAGATGAAACTGAGGAAGCCGGTTTTGTTCTTGTTGCTAGTGACTGTTTTTGCCCCTATAGTCCTTTACACTGACACTCTTGGGACTTATTTTACTTCTCCTTCTTCATGTAAGTTCCTTAATTTATTCTCTGTGATTCTTAAAATGGGAATAGCCCATCAAGGATAATGTTTGATGTATTGGCATTCTATGATTATTTCTGCAGCAAGGACTGAGTTCATTGAAGATCTGTCCACCTTTGTAAGTCGGATTTGTGTTTTATCCACTTCATTGTTTAGTGTCTTTTTATATATTTGTTAAAGCATGAATATGTAATATTTTATTTACAATTCTGATTCCATGATGCAGACTTTTGGTGGTGACGTCCGACCTCTAAATGTGCTCCCTCAGGTATCAATCGTAATTCTAGTCTGAGGATTTGTGTTTCCTCTTAGATTGAGCAACATTTGGTCACTGTGCTTAACTTTCCATGTCTACAAATACTAATAGGAGTCATCCACATCTCTCAAAGAACCACGGGGCGATGTATATTCAGAAAATTCAAGCCAAACCCTTTCTAATGCCTCAGACACGTTAGGCAGCGAGGATGCTCGGAAAACAAGACAACTAACTGAAGGTTTTTGTTCATTTATGTCTGTCTATATTTCAAACTTAGAGGTCTGGAATGCATGAAAACAACTTGATCAAGTTTCATGTTGCTTCTATAGTTAACATGTCATCTTTATTCAGCAGAATCATTGAAGCATCAAACTGCCACTGGAAGCAGCAATGATGGAGTAGAAGTGGCTACGAATGGAAATCACATAAGTCAGGTTACCGATAACTTGCACGAACCACAACAAACAGACAAAACTTCACCGAAACTTGTGTCCGCGGGGAAAGACGAAAGCATAGCAATGGAAACCAACTCAAAGAAAAAGACGAGTCCAACAGATCCTAACCAGACCTTGGATTCCACTAAAACTGTAACTACCTTGCATATTCTCTGCTTTTGCATGACTCATCTAAATTTCCAGTCTGCAGATATTTGAATGTTTTATGGTGTTTGTTGTTCGTTGTCTCAAACTGTTTAGTTATCCTACATCAATTGAGGGATGTGGATTTGGTCTTTATATGTTCTTTGGTGATTTCTCACCTCATGAGCTAGTATTTGGAGTTAGGCCCAAGGTCCATTTCTTTACATGGTATGAGTGTCAGACTCATCCCATTTTTTGTTTACCTGATTATGGGGCGTCATATATGTTGTGCATGCTCTAGTTGACAAGCCTGGACGTGCAGGGGGTATTAAGTTGTTCCACATCTGTTGTAGTTGTCGATGTGAATTTTGTCTCCTTATAGGTTTTGGGGTTGAATTAGGTCTGATCCTCATTTCCTTGCACAAAATTCATGCGTTAACATTGTGATATTGTAATCGTTTCTTTACTGTTTTAATCTGAGGATCGATCTATAAGGTGCACTCTGGCCCTTTTCTTGGGTGGCCATAGAATATTTTTTGATCTTGGTCTTTCACATGTCAACTTTTGGGCTCATAAATGCTTCAGTATCATGGGAGTTTCTGTGTATCTTCTTTTGCTTCTTCAGTACTATGTGAAATGCTGGGAGGATATAAAGATGATTTTCTTATCGTGGATTTACACCCGTGATCTATCTTGAAACATTGCACATTAACCCTGGATGTCATTGAGTTAAAGGATAGTATATAGAATGGGGTTCTGTGGTGCATGTTATTTGCAATAATATTATGTTAATTGGCGGAACTAGTAATGGAACCAAAAGTTGGAATTATAGAGAAGCACGATAGGGCATAACACTCTTAGGATTAGTAGAATTATGACTAAATCCATGTTCAAATTTTGCAAGTTTATACTCAATTAGACGAATGACAGTGAAATTAGACGGGAATGTTGTGCTTAGATATTGATAGATTAAGATGCAACACATTGAAATAAAATTGGATAGTCTGTATAAAAGAAGTAAAATAAGATGGCTAAAATAGGGGAATCCTCGTGGAGTGTTATGCGCCAAAAAACTTCTTACGAAAGTGAAAAACAAGTTGTATCAAACACTTGCGGGAGCAACAATATTGTATAGGAGTGAAGTTGGGCTGTTAAAGACCATTATATCTATCTTTTCCAACATATGCACAAGATGAATGGCATAAAAATGCATGTTAAGATGGAGTAGAAGTTGTTCTTATTATACTTACATTAAGTTTGGTGGTTGTCGCGGTGTTGTCAAAGGCGAAAAGCACTGAATTTGTGCTAAGGCTTTTAGTACAAAGCACAATTAAAGTATGAGCTTTTATAAGGGAAGGCTCAATGAGAGATGCTTTTATTCTGGTTAGAAAATCATATGTCCATATGGGATAAGTATGAGATTTGGATTATCAGTAATTTGCCAGACAGATTATTTAGTGGTGGAATACAATGGAGTTAAATAGAGAAGATTAGATGCACGGATTCATATAGCTGATCCTACTAATTTAATTTGTGATTGTGTGACAATGGGTAATCTGCTATATTTTGGAAAAGAATTGTGTGGTTTTGCCGTTGTGTGGACTGCATATATTGGTTGATCTGCAATAATTATCTAGGAAACCAGAGATAAAAAATTGACCCTTCTACATGAATTGAACTTGCTTATGTTTGGATTGGTTTCTAGGAAACAAGACATGATCAACACACTGT
The DNA here is from genome assembly GCA_032847665.1 of Solanum chilense. Taxonomy (NCBI): domain Eukaryota; kingdom Viridiplantae; phylum Streptophyta; class Magnoliopsida; order Solanales; family Solanaceae; genus Solanum; species Solanum chilense. Next base: position 6,179,471 of record CM064966.1, read on the forward strand.
TCAAACCAGTGGTAAAGTTGTATCTGGAGAGACAGTAAGGGGCAAAGATGAAGAGCGGAATGCGCAAATTGTCCCCCCTGATGTCCGTGTTCGCCAGCTCAAGGATCAGCTCATTAGGGCGAAGGTCTACCTTTCACTCTCGGCAACACGAAGCAATCCCCACTTCATTAGAGAACTCCGCTTGCGGATAAAGGAATCGCTACGAGCACTTGGTGAGGCCACTAAGGATTCTGATCTGTCTAGAAGGTTAGTCTTATTTTTTAACAATTAGGTTCATCTTATTCCTGTCAAAGTGGCTTTGGAATGGTCCTGAGTCCTACCTAACCCCAGTGATTTTGCCATTTCATTGCATAGTGTCTACTAGCCTGATCCATTTGATTTATCTACCAATACATATTATTTTTTTATAGTGCCAATGAGAAGTTGAAGGCAATGGAGCAAACATTGGCCAAAGGGAAGCAAATTCAAGATGATTGTGCTACTATTGTAAAGAAGCTTCGTGCCATGCTTCACTCAGCAGAAGAGCAGCTCCGTGTCCACAAGAAGCAAACATTGTATTTAACACACTTAACTGCTAAGACACTTCCAAAGGGTCTTCATTGTCTTCCTTTACGCCTTTCAACAGATTATTTCAAGTTAAATTCTTCCCAACAGCATTTTCCACATCAAGAGAAATTAGAAAATCCCAAGCTATACCACTATGCACTCTTCTCAGACAACATATTAGCCGCTGCTGTCGTCGTAAACTCAACTGTTTCCCATGCAAAGGTAAACGAGCTATTATCAGAAACTCATCTTGTATATTGAGGTTGCATCTGGCTCAGAAATTCACTTTATCCTTTCCAACTCTTTTCCTATATGATTACATAGAAACATGCCCATCTGCATGTTTAAGTTTATAATATCTCAACCTTTATGTCTCTTCAGGGACATTCAATAAATTTGGAATATCTCAATCTTCATTTATAACTTTTTCTGTATATGGTGGCAGGATCCATCAAAGCACGTTTTCCATATAGTGACTGACAGGCTTAATTTTGCTGCAATGAGAATGTGGTTTTTGGCTAATCCACCAAAGTATGCTACAGTAGATGTTCAAAGTGTTGAGGAATTCACCTGGCTAAATTCAAGTTATAGTCCAGTTCTGAAGCAATTGAATTCTCAGTCCATGATAGATTATTACTTCAGATCTCGTGCTGATTCTGATCCAAATGTGAAGTTTAGGAATCCAAAATACCTTTCAATCATGAATCACTTACGCTTTTACTTGCCGGAGATCTTCCCAAAGCTGGATAAGGTTCTCTTCTTGGATGATGATATTGTTGTGCAAAAGGATCTTGGCGGCCTTTGGTCACTTGATCTTAAGGGTAAGGTGATTGGTGTGGTTGAGACCTGTGGAGAAAGCTTTCATCGGTTTGACCGCTACCTCAACTTCTCAAATCCTCTGATCTCTGAAAATTTTGATCCTCGTGCTTGTGGTTGGGCATTTGGAATGAACATCATTGATCTAAATGAGTGGAGGCGGCAAAACATCACAGAGGTGTACCACTCATGGCAAAATCGGGTATGAAATGAATTCTTTTCACTTATTTATTTCAGGATTAGCATGTTCATTTAGCCATAATTTCACATGCTTTGCTTGGTCATGAAATTGATAGCCTGGAGGCTGGAGCAATATGGTCAATATTTCGTTAAGTATCATATCAGTTCCTCCCTTGGGGCAATTTCTCTTTTTTCCAGTAAAAGGTCACTTTCACATTTAAGTTTTGTCCACACCCCAACCAAATCCCTGCCATGTCCTTTTTTTTTTTTTTGGATCAAGTAAAAGATTTCATTAATAGTAACAAGGCCAACTTGGCCGTATACAAGAACTGCCATATGTCTTGTCCTGCCCTGTTGCTCCAATGTTCCTCCAATTAAACTCAACAATTGTATTGTAGCCTTTGTAAGTTTTCTGGATGACTATGGCTTGTCATGTCGATCTCGTTCTGTTACTAAAAATGTCAACATATACACTATACACCATCGATTTTCATGCATCATAAAGTTGTTCAAATAAGTCATGAAATTTTATCTGCACAGAATCATGAAAGACAACTTTGGAAGTTGGGGACCCTACCACCTGGTTTGATAACCTTTTGGAAGCGCACATATGCCCTTGACCGATCATGGCATGTCCTTGGACTTGGCTACAATCCAAATGTTAGCCAGAAGGACATCCAACGAGCAGCAGTCATACACTACAATGGAAACTTGAAACCATGGCTTGAAATAAGCATACCCAAGTTCCGTGACTACTGGTCAAAATTTGTTGACTATGATCAGACATTTTTGCGAGAGTGTAATATCAACAAATTGGGTGGTTCATGAAGTGTTCTCTGCACATATTTCTCCTAATTCCTGAAATACAGCGAGCAAGCATTTGTTTAGTTTACAGGTCCGTTCTTCCTGAATAAGTGTATGATTTTTGTTCTTGTTCTCTAAATCAGGGAGTTATTCAGGTATATATACATATATGTTGAGTGGAGTATTAGAGTGAACATTCTGTATTACCTTTATTCTTGACATCCATTATTGGATGACAGCATGAGTCCAGATTTATTGTAAATGATTAACCATAGCTATCCCTTTGAATTTTACTGTTGTTCTTTTCTGGATTGTTGTATATCAATGGCTGCTACTCTCGAGGGTGACCATGGATCTTCCATTACTCAGTTTATTACACTAATGTCAGTTTATTACACTAATGTCTTCAGTGATGGTTCTTTTTGAATTCAAGTAAAAAGCATTGCAAGTGTGTTGTTTTCATATTACTTGCTTTATAGATAACTTAGCATGCATATGTCATACTTGGTACTATTGTAACAACCCTCATGAAATGCCATCCCTTTCTTAATTTCTAATGTCATGCTTTGGCTGTACTAATTTTACTTTTACTTTGATTGTTGTGATTATGGACCACTCGTGGCAACTACGTGATTGTTGATACGTAGATATCTGATTGTACTTACTGAGTGCCTTGTATATTTGCATTTTGAATGTTAGGAGTGAGGAGAAGTTTGTGCCGTCTCTGGTCACATAGTAGCAATTAGCAAGTACAGTTTAGATGTATATATTCATGTGCCTTAGTTATTTCCCCAACTGAACCGAGTTATCGCACTTGCTGCGTGCACTTACCAAGAGGTAGGTATAGACTAATAAAGTATCACCTTGCTAGATGATCTATGTCGTATCCAGAGATGCAGCATTCAGGATACATTGAAAGTGCAGTATACACTGATCTAGTTTAGTTCTATATATCTGTTACTATATTTCGTAATAATGGCAATGGGGTATGCAATGTGGCAAGAGGATCAAAATTTGTAGTTGCTATTTGATTTTTGTTACTTGTAGTCAAAGGCATATATAAGATTTAAACTTTATGAGTTCAATCTTTATGGTTCTGAACTCTCGTTTAAGCTGTCAATTGGATATCACATTCTCAGTTTTATTCCTTGTTTTTTTTTCCAGAAAGTCATTTTCAGCTTGAAATGTACTTCTGTTTTTTTCAATGTAGGAATGTCACATTTCTCATTAATATAATTAGATTTAACCCTCCCAATTATCATATGCTTGTGATTTAAAGAGTTGAAACAACCTCTCCGCCTCACGAAGGTAGGGGGTAAGACTAGTCAACGGAACCGAACGTACCGGTACCGTTCCGGTTCGTCCAGTTTTGGTTGCCTACGGGTACGGAATAGTCTGAGCCGGTACACGGGACAGAACTGTGATTTCGTATGGTGTACCGGTACCGGTTCATCCCAGTTTCAGTTCGGTCCGGTCCGATTCGGATCCGGTTTACTTAATATATATTAATATTTTTTATATTTTATATTTTATATAATTTATATTTATATCTTCTATAAATTATATTTTATATTTTATATAATTTCTATATGTTAATTTTATATTTTATCCTTATTTCAATTTTTTTTTAAATTACAAATTTTATTTATTTTATATTTACAAGACACAAGTCATAAATATAACTTATAAAATAAATATTAATGAATATAAGTAATAACTTATAAAGTATAAACTTCAAAAGATTTAAATTTTGAAAACTTTATTAGACTTTACTAGCAAACTTAACAATAAAAAAAAAAATTAATAAAATATCTTTAAAATAAACTTAAGTAAAAAATTATAGTATAAATTTAAAAACTATTAATTTATACTTAGAAAAACAAAAAAATAATTATATTTTCATAATTCCAAAAAATATCATCCCGTTTATCCCGTCCCGTTCCATCCCGGTAAGTTCTGGTTCGTTCCGGTTCCATCTCGGTATATAGTGAAACGGGACGGAATAGATTATTCATTTCGGTAATTCCAGTCCGGTTCATCTCGATACCGGTCAACAGGTTCCGATCCGGCTGATAGTGATTCGTTCCGATCCGGTGAATCGGTTCCGGTCCGTTGACCAGTCTTTGTAGGGGTTAATGTTTGTGTGCATCTTACCCTATTTGTTGAATTAACTACTCTCTCTATTTTCCAAAATGCAAGATTTATGGTTGTGTTTGGTGTGGAGGAAAATATTTTTGAGTTTTTCATGCTCGCTTGGTCGAGATTTTTTTTGAACAGTTTCTTTGGGAAAATAAGTTACCTAACAATGAGGAAAATGACTTTCATAGTAATCGTAAAAAAAAAAAAAAGAAGTTTCAGAAGTAACATTCTACACTAATTGTATTCTTTTTATCTTCCGACATACTTCATTTTCACCCTCACTTTATACCATTCACTTCTACCTCCCTATCCCATTTCTCATAAATTTGTCTAGATAATTATATGCATATGTTGTTAGAATAATTATTTTTGGTTATGTACCAAAGACCTCATTCCCGCCCCATTAATATACATATATTAAGATAATTATATTTACTTATATACCGAATATAAAATAAAAAATTAAGATATTCAAAAAAATATTTCCATTCATACTGAACACACCCATATGTTACAAAACTTATCATACTTAAAGTTTAAAAGATCACTATAATTTTTTTTTATCATTTTAAATTAGAGAAAGATCTATGAAAGTATCCATTATAAGTTGTTTTGACTAATTATTTATAAAAATACAGACAAATAATTTACATATATATATATATATATATATATATATATATATATATATATATCAATTTGGTCAAGGAAAGTAATTATTGAATGTACTTGGCTCTAAATTAAAGGAAATTTTCCTTGATTAATTTTGCAATAATAATTAAAACTTTTTTTTTTGTTTGTAATAGAATCTTTTGCATGCACAACTTCCATTAGGATTTAAGGGGCATATTAACGGTCCTATTCTATCTTAACATTTGTTTGCTAATCATAAAATACAACAGTTTATATATATTTCTTTAAATTTATTTAGAAGTAATTTACAAAATCATGCATTTTTATTTTTTAATTTATAGTAAAAAAGACGCAATCGATAATGATTATAGTGGAGTGGTAAATATTTTTTTAATTTCTTTTTGGTTATAAAATTTGACCAGAATGATATTTTTCTATGTTATTTCACTTTACTAGAATATTTTTATCCTTTTAACTAAAAAAATGATCAGTTTATTTTAAAATAAAAAAATGTATTACAATTATTTTAATTTTCTAACTATTTAGCACTTTTTTGATTTTTCTATTTTATTTTTAAGTATAAGTCTCGAACTTAAATCTTTCTGATCTCAAATTATATAGTTGTCTTTGTTATCGAGTGTTTTATCCAAATATAAAATTATTAGATATGAATATTTTGTTTCAAGAAAGTCAATAGTCAATACACCAAACACTTTTTTCAAGAAATTTGTTTCAACTATTAACAAAGTAACATCTTTTGAATGAAATAATGCCAAACTCCCAATAGTCCAAATTGCTTTTTATAATATATATATATATATATATATATATATATATATATATATATATATATATATATATATATTACTTAGGTAACACACCTTGTCAATTAGTTGGAATAGGACAAATGAACTCTATTCATTTCTTTTATCTTTAACTTTTTTTTTTTGGCTAAAGTGAAATATAACAAGACTGATTTTTTGATGTTTTTTTGTATTATTGTATTTAGTAAAATGGGACATTTTTTTTTAATTTTTTAGTGAAAAAAGTGAGTTAAAGTTAAAGTGAAATCACCCTAGACATGCCAATAAAGTACTAAAAAATGTGTTATACCATGGGCCTCTTTGTTCCCCATCTTTGTCACATGCAAAATCTTCAATATTATTAGATGGACCCAAAAATAATTCAATCATTTTCTTTTTGTGTACTTATATATATATGTTGAATTTACATCAAATTATATAGATATATATATATATGAATACTTGGTGATCGTTTAATAACTAGAATATAATAAAACAAAGATATAGGTTGAAATATTTTCACCTTCAATACATAATAGTTTATTTTATTATTTTGGTTTAAAATTTATTTTCAGACTAACTAATATCGATAAACAAATATGAAAGTAATAAAATCTCATATTTTATTTCAAAATTGTTATTCCTTATTTCACCAACGAAATGAACACTCAAGATGGTGACAATTTCTTGGATTAGGTAACATATTGAAACATGATAATAATTTCACAAGACAATAATTTAAAATTCAAAACTTTAAATTCAAAATTATGAACAATCTTTTTGGGTCTTTTCAATAGTCCAGCTTTTTTTTAAAAAAATAAATAAAAATCAGCCAAAGCCCTTCTTTCTAGCTTGTTCCTTTTTTTAAAAAAAAATAATTTATTTTGTACTTCATTTGGTCATTTCAATGTTTCATTGCTTTCCACGTATAAAAATGTTTTGTTTTTTTTTTTTAACCAAAAAAAAGATAGTTTTGTTTTTCTCAAATTTGTTTTGAGAATTTCTTTTATTGAGTTAAACATTTATCGGAATAGTCTTTTTCTTTCGTGATAATAGAGTTAAAAAGTTTGAGTATATTCCACCTTCTATAAATCACATTTATGAAATTATATTCACTGATAAAAATCGAGATAATCTTAAATTTTCTTTCCTCGATAAAAACTCTCTCTCCCACCCTAAAAAAATGAAATCGGTCCTTAAGAAATAATGATCATATTCTTTTATTAATACATACAAAAAAAAAATACAAAATTAAGAATTGTGTTCGAAAACTCTCTCACCCCCTTCCCCTAAAAAAGTCGCTATTAGTCTTTAAGAAATATGAGTATCATTTACTAGATCTGTTATGAACAGATCCATAAAATTTAAAGTCAAACAAAATTTATAAATCATATTTTTTAAAAAATATTTTATAAAATTTATTATGATTTGAAACGAATCGGCTCATAGAATTAAATTTAAAATAATCCAATGATTATTGTAACAAGAATGAAGAAAGACCTGAAATTTCTTAGGGGATTTGGACAAAAGGAAAAGTACAAAAAGAAAATAGTGGGGCAACACTAATAATGGACTAATTTGCACGAGTTTTGACGTAGCTGATAACGTTATTGTTAGGTGATAATACTATTATGAATTAAATTATTAAATATTTTTTATAAAAATATAAAAGATAAACTTTTATAATCCAATCATTTTACAAATCACGCTAAAAATATGAACTATAACACAACCAGAAAGAAAGAGAAAAAAGACACAGAGCCCAAAGAAAAATTAAAGAGTGAAGACTAAACAGTGAGCAGAAACTTTGACTGAAATATTGAGAGGGACCGGGACATCGACAAATGAAGTTAAAATTTAAAATTTATAAATTTGTTGTTTTATATTATTAAAAAGTTTTTATTTTAATTTTTTATTATTATTACTCGATTAATTTAAATTCAGATTGAAGAAATTTCAATCTTAATATAAGAACACTATTCTATTAAAAGCGATTTCATACGAGATGAATACTTACCTTACTAAAAATACATTATTCTTCTAAAGCTTCCACTAACATATTGACATAATACATAAAAATACATTATACTTAATCTTATTTTATATTTATATAATCTAATTTATAGATATTTTAAAATTTGTATAAAAATAATACAAGCACATGAATTTTATGTGAGATAATAGAGATTAGATAATACATAAGACTCAAATTCCCACTTAAGATATTAGGTGATATGCACATGTTTATTTATTTAATTTTATACAAATTTACTTGTTTATTTATATATATTCAAAGTTAGATAACATATATACACAAGCTAATATCAAATCAAGCTAATATCAAATTGAAGAGCATCTTTATATATTACTGTATGATTCATGCCTAAAACGTTCAGTTCACTATCACTATTTTCATAGCTATTTCAATTGAATTAATAAGAAAAAAATTATTAAATATTTGTTTTCTATTATGTTTTATAACACCAAAAAATTATCGAGTTTGACCAAACTCACAAAGTAACACAAACACAACAAAAAAAGCAAATTTCATATTCTCTTCGTCTGAAATTATTTGTCATGATTTTTATTTTTAGAGTCAAAATATAAGAACTTTAACTAACATTTTAAGATATATTTTTTTTTCATTATATTAATATGCAAAAAAATTGTAATTTATAGTATTTTTAATGTAATTTTAGAATATTTAATTTTTTTGTTTAAATATCAAATTAATATAATTTAATTTATCTATATAAATTAATTAAATTAATTTTTGATAAACATGACAAATAATTTTGGACGGAGAGAACGTAAGTGAGTGTGTGTGAGAGAGACAGTAAAGAGTAAAGAAGGGGACTGACTGACCCCCCATTATTGAAAACTGGCGATACCCAACTTTTCTTTAACCCTTTATTTTGTATATCTTTTCCCCCTCTCTCTACCTGTAGTGGGTATAAGCTTTTTCAGTGAGATTGAATGAATTCCCATTTGGGTTTTGTATAATACATTCAGTTTATTCACTTGTACAGTGAGTTTGACGAAAAGGGTCGTCGCCGGAAATGGGTATATTCGCCGGAGAGTCGTCGTCGTCGTATTCAGGGAAGCTGAAGAAAGTAGCAAAAAAGATTCTTCTTCAGACTTGTGGGTCATTTCGTTGTGGATACCAAAACCCTCCTTCTGATGAACCTGATAACAACAACAACCCCTCTGTAAGTTTACTGAAATTCGTTTAGTTTTTTCTTTTTTGTTTCCCATCTGGTGTCGGTATCTCTATTGAGTTTTAAGCTAAATTTGGATTGAGGGAAGTCCCACATTTTGGCATTGAGGGTAGAATGTTTTTAAATTCGAACTCGAGATCTCTGATTAACGAATAAGTAGTACATCCCATCATAGTTTTCCATCTGGTGTCGGGTAAAGTTTCATATTGAGGGTAAAATGTTACTCAAAGACTCAAACTCGAAATCTATAATTAAGGATAAAGTAGTATTTTTCATCACAATTTCACATCAGTGTTTGGTAAACCCCCACATTGAGGGTAAAATGTTAGTTAGGACTCGAACTTGAGATGTCTCGTTAAGGATAGAGTAGTACCATCTCATCACAGTTTCTCACCTGGTGTTTATTACCTGTAATGAGGCTCAGCTAAATCCGGATTGTGTCAAGTCCCATACCGAGGGTAAAATGTTACTCTGTCCATCCTATTTTAAGTGACACTTTTCGAATTTCGAGATTCAAACAAGTTTATATTTGACCATAAGTTGTTCATAGATATTTAAATATTTTGAATTATCAATTATTGTGACTTATAGTATTTTTCTTTTACGTAGTTTACAAATATATAAATTTCATTTCTAACATAATTGAAGATTCCGTGCGCATATTTTCGGTCAAACTTAAACTGTTCGTGTGTCGAAAAATGAAAAAATTCACATAAATTGGGACTGAGGGAGTATATAAGATTCGGACTCGAGATGTTTAGTTAAAGATAAAGTAGTACCATCCCATTACAATTTGCCAATCGGTATTTGGTACTTGCATTGAGGCTCAGCTAAATCCGGATTGTTGAAAGGCTAAGTATGAAGTAGTACTTAGTACTTACAATCCCATCACAATTCTTGTTGGTGGAATTAGTTTAGCTTTGAGCTTTTTTCCCTAAAATTTCATGCATTTGATGATTTGTTATGTGCAGGAGTTTCCATATCCGGTGAATAATCTCGAGCTGTTGAATCATACTTCTGTAATTAAATCCTCACGATTAGATTCTACTACTAACACACCTTCTAACAAGGTACCTTCTTCTCTGCATCTTCAATTTTTTGTCATTGTTTTGCTGTGAATTACAAATTGTTCTTGCTTTTGGGTTGTGGTTTCAGTAAAATTAGCTGGTTTAAGCTAGCCTTGCTGTCCTTTTGTGATAAAGAATTGGACTTTGGACCTAACTCAACAATGCATTATCATATCCCTGATTAAATTTCTATGAAGTAAAGATTGTAACATGAGGATTAGGATTAACCATCTCATCTTTAAAGAACCGATATGGGAGCTCAACATTTCGTTTCATATCCCAGATAAATTTGGAAGTAAAAATTGTAGTTGGCTAGCATTCTCTTAGATTTCTTGAAATTCTTGTTTCCTTGATTAGTTTTAGCCTTATAAATGAATAAATGCTCAGTGTTCTCAATGAATTCCCAACCTGAGAGAATCAAAAGTTGTGAATGCTTATGCTGCATTGTGATAGGTAAAAGTTTTCTGCCCGCGGAATTTTCAGATCCAATCTTTACACTCCCATTTACCTTTCCCAGGTCAAAATTTTGGAAAGCCTCTATTGTTTCTTATTAACTATAGTGCAGATATTATTAAGCGTAGTAATAAGCCAAAAAAAAGAAGAGCTAAACTATAGAAAATAAGAGACTGAATAACTCAACTTTTCATTGATTACATCCGTCAAGAAGGAATCTGTCGCGTCTCTGGTGCAGTTCAGTATGATATTTTACTTCTAGATGTTTAACTCAACTACTCCCTTCTTGACAACTGGGAAAGAAAATATTAAATATGAAAGCAAACCTGGGGGTTGGGGGGGGGGGGCACTCTTAAGAGTGTCTTGTGCTATGTTTTTTCCTTGTTTGATGAATGAGTAGTTATTCTGTGCCATCTGATTAAACATTCTAAAAAGGATTCTTCTTGCAGGACAAAACACATTTAAGCCTTTTTCCTTTAAGAGATTATATCTGGAATTTCCTTTTTCTTTTTATTTCATTTTTGTGTTTAAGAGCTGGTCTGTTTCTTTTTGGCATCTATATGTCCAATGTTGCTTATTTACAAAGAACCTACAAAGTCCTGCATGAGAATGTTATTATGTATATTAGTCCCTTTCCGTTGGTTTTCCATTTGCAATTTAGAAAACTCATGCTTCTCTTTCTATTGTCTGGCAGAACTTTTGTCCAATATGTCTGGATTCATTGAGCTATAGCTGCGACAGCAGCCCAGGACAGGCTATATTCACAGCACAGTGCTCTCATGCTTTTCACTTCGCTTGCATATCATCCAACATCCGCCATGGCAATGTTACTTGCCCTGTTTGCCGTGCACATTGGACCCAGCTACCTCGGACATTGAAGATGCATTATTCTCCTCACAGCAATCGCGCTGATCCCATTCTCCAGATTCTTGATGAATCAATTGCTACTTCTCGGGTACATAGACGTTCCTTTTTACGTTCTGCTCGCTATGATGATGATGATCCAGTCGAGCCTGACCGTACATCAAATATTCACCGTTTGCATCTATCTTTATCACCTGTTCCTCACAGTACTTCTGTGTTTGATCCGTGCTCAAATCCAAAGTCTAGCTTTAGTTCATGCCATTATCCTCAGCATTGTTTAGAATCTTCAGAATCAGCAGCACAGCATTTTGTAGAAACTGGGCAGTCTCCTCTGGTTTGCAGCTCCTCTAGTAGTGCTTATCTTTGCTTAAAATTGGCACATCAGCCAGCCACTGACTTAGTCTTAGTGGCAAGCCCCAACGGACCTCACCTAAGGCTTATGAAACAAGCCATGGCATTTGTGGTATTTTCATTGCGGCCTATAGACCGTTTGGCTATTGTTACCTACTCTTCTGCCGCAGCACGCATCTTCCCTCTCAAGTGTATGACCTCTTATGGGAAGCGCACAGCACTTCAAGTTATTGACAGACTGTTCTATATGGGCCAAGCTGATCCAGTAGAAGGACTCAAGAAAGGAGTAAAGATACTAAGAGAACGCAGCCACCAAAATACTCATTCTTTTATTCTACATCTTTCTGACAATCCAACAAGATCTTTCCATGGGTTTCACTTGGAACTTCCCATTACAATCCATAAGTTTCATGTGGGATTTGGATTTGGTACTTCAAATGGATTCGTCATGCACGAGTTTGAGAGATTTCTTGCTAAAATACTATGTGGTGCAGTTAGAGATATTGCATTGATGATTGGAGAGGACACAAGGATCGTGAGGCTTGGAGAATTGCGAGGGGGTGAGGAGAGGAGAATTCCATTGCTTTTGGAAGATTTGGACAAAGTCCGCGTGGTATATACCTACATTGATTGCATGATGGATGATTCTGTTAAAACAGGTGAAGTTGTAGTCGGAGTTGGTGACAGGAAAGAACTGACGGATACTATTGACATTGTTGAGAACACTGGTGGAAGAAGTAGCAGCGTTGAGGGCTGGGAATATCATGATCCATTCATGGCTAGACGATGGGCTAAGCGTTTACATGGCTATCGGATATGATGCTCATGTCCTTGATCCCATGAGGCTGATCTATTAATTGAACAGACATTTTTTTAGATTCTGCATTATAGGTGTGTGATCTTGTGAAATACATGAAGATAGTTTCTTGTATATCTGTGTTCCCAATTTTTGTATTAAAGAATCTAATATGATTGATTGAACTGTTATGAAGTGCTTATAATATTTTACAACATTGTGAGGATTCATCATAAATAGACTAATTCTTTATTGTTCGTTTATGGCAACCTTTCACCTTTATTTCGCTTGAGACTAACAATATGAACAATATTCCTCACCATTTAAGCATTTACGTAGTGATCTAGTGGTCAGTGAAAAATGAAAAGAATTATGAAGTTTAAGGTAAAATTATGAAGTTTAATGTTACCTTAGAAGAAATACATTGTCTCAAGTATCCTAAGGGTCAATAACATGCATGGACTATGGAGAAACACGAGTTTTCAAGTTCAACAACAAAAACAAAAACATATTATGTGATTTTCCGAGTCTTAATAGATAGAATTAGTTACACGATACTTACACGGGTGGAATGACTTAGGTGTACCATGTTCAAGTTAATAACCAAATTTCGTCTACTCAAATGTTGATGGATAAGGTTACCTAATATATATTTGATTAGAACACTACTACTAAATTATTTTTGCTTCGCACAGGATTGAACTATGTTATTAAGCTTACATTGATCATTCGGTAATATTCGGATTTTCAATATATACACTACATTGTCAAGATCATTTTATCTTAAGACAATCCAAAATCTTAAAAGTGCTATATTTTTTTATTTTTGATTATTTTATACAAAAAAAGTGAGTCATAGAGTTATTTTAATTACAAGAAAGAAGTCTAAGAAATCTCCATAGAAATAGTTGGTTAGAAGTAATGAAATTTTCTAGATTCCAGAACTTATAATGAACAACATCAGACGTTAAAGAAGAGACTAAAAAGCCTCGAACAACAACACTCCCAAGTAAAGTGAAACATCACGTCCATACAAGAACATAATTAAATAATTCAAATGGAGGAATTGAGTTCCTTTTTTATGACCCTAAAATTGTTAGTATCATAAATGTTTTTCCTTATCATCTCAGAAGAGTCATTACTATTGCTTATGTTTCATATCACCAACCCAACTTGTTTGGAATTGAACCATAGTTATTGTTATGGTTATAATGTAATTATTAACCAAGCAGTAAGCGACATCATTCATAATTGGATATTCTAAATCAAAAATTTTATACATAACATATTAAAATCTCAAAGCATAATTTTTTGAGTGCTTGAACTCTCAAATATCCACAAATAAATAATAAAGACAACCTCACTTTCCTACCAATTAAGAAGAAAAACGCATGTTGCTTAACATATTTTTCAAAAAGATAATCTTATCGGTATGTATCCAAGTTTACAGTTCACAAATTTAATGGAAAGAAGCCAAAAGAAAGAGTTATTACTTCTTTATCAAAAAAGAAAAAACAAAATTATCAAAAGAAAGAGTTATCACTACGGCAAAAATAATCTTTAGCAACAATTATAAATGTCCCTACAAAAAGTGTGAATGTAATGACAATTAATTAATGTAGGTAAAGGCTCTAGCACTCTTCGTTACCGTGCATATTCATTGCCGATAAAAATATCTTTGTGTTAGTATATTTTGGACATTTATTTGTTTCAAAAAAATTTGATCTCTTATTATGCCTAAAAAGAAGAAACGAAGAAATATGACAAATTAGTTAACTTGCGATAAAAATAAGTGAACTAATTGTCTCCATACTAATATTCTAGGAAGGATGAAATGGCATATAAAATGTTTGTACCTAAGAATGGACAATTAAAATAATATACTAACTGTGGCAAAGAAGAGAGCAATCTGTTTGGTTCTTTTAACAAACTTCAACATTGATTGCATATTAGTTATCACATATTTCTTGTTTTGTGCTATCAAATATGGCACAACCCACAAGAAATTTTTCCAAAAAAGTAAACTAATAAAACTATAGAGAGAGACAAAATCGAAGATAAATTTTCAATTATCCTCACTGAAATTTTTAACTGAGTTAAGCAACCACCAAAATAGAAAAAAGAAATTACAATTGATACATGAATTACATAAAAGATTAAGCTTCATTAGGTATGAGGAAGAAAACTTTGAGGAATGAAGCACACTCCATAAGAAGCTTAATTAATGTATTTATATTCAACTTCCCCACAGCAAAAAAACCCTACAAATAATAATGGCAGAAAAAAATACTTTTGCTATTAAAGAACCAAATATAATGAATTGAACCATTTCAGTAGTTTTGTGAGTTGTGGATTGAGAGGTGCAAGAGTAGTAATGCAACATTGCAATTAAGGGCCCGCTTGGATGTGCTTAATAAAAGCAGCTTTAAAAAAATACTTTTGAAAGTGCTGAAATTTATTTTTAAAATAAGCAATTATGCGTTTGGATAAAAATACTGAAGTTAAAAAAAAAATTGTTGATGTGTTTGGCAAATAAGTGCTGATAAACAACTTTTTAAATCAAAATGCCTGAAATACCCTTAAAAGCTGTTAACATAATAAAAGTTAATTAATTTATATTTTACAACCATAAATAATTATATTTTGCTATCATTCACATATTTCTTTCTTATCACAAATTATTTAAAAGAAGAATATAAACTTATTATAGATTTTAAATATATATAATTTGAATAGATCAAAGAACGATTTAAGATTTTATTTTAGTTTCATCCATAGGTAATAATAATTGTCTATCATTCACATATTTCTTTATTATCACAAATTATTTATAAGAGGAATATAAATTTTTATTTAAGTTATATGTTCAACTTATTTTACATTTTACTAATATATAATTTGAATAGATCACTTGAAAGATTTAAGATTTATTCTATTTTCATTCATTAGTGTCACGACCCAAAACCGGGGCCGCGACTGGCACCCACATTTACCCTCCTATGTGAGCGAACCAACCAATCTAAACCTTAACATTTTGAACAAAATACAATGCGGAAGACTTAAACTCATTATTAAAAATCAAATCAATAACTATTAAAATTCAACATCTATTATTTCCCCAAAATCTGGAAGTCATCATCACAAGAACATCTATGATCAAATTACTAAACTAAAAATGTCTAGGAAGCTAAAACAAATAAAAGATAGTCCCTGCCGGAAGTTCAAGGCATCAAGACTTGAAGAAGAAGATCCAGTCCAAGCTAAAAGCATTAGCTCACCCTGAAGATCCGATGTGACGAAGACTGGCTCGAATTACTGCTGAGTTGAAGATGACGGAACGTTTGCTGCACTCCACAAATAACAAAGAAGAAAACATAAAAGTAGGGGTCAGTAAAAACCACAGGTATTGAGTAAGTATCATCGGCCAACTCAAAATAGAAAACAAATATATATCAATAATATCATAAATCAACTATAAAACTCAACATGTAGCAACAACAAGTACTATAATCATCAATAAGTACTATCAAGTTCATCCATGAGGGCTCAAGCCTCAATACCATACTCATTTGGGAATTAAGTTCATTATGTTGAGTATATTAACATCCTTCAAGATTCATTATCTTTCTACCTCTTGTGTCGGTACGTGACACTCCGATCCATATTCTATCCTGGTACCGGAACATGGCACCCGATCCATATACTATCCTGGTGTCGGAACGTGACACTCCGATCCTCATTCTATTCTGGTGTCGGAACGTCACTCCGATCCTCATTCTATCCTGGTGTCGGAACGTGACACTCCGATCCTCATTCTATCCTGGTACCGGAACGTGGCACCCGATCCTCTATTTCTATCCTGGTGTCGGAACGTGACACTCCGATCCCCTAATTTATCAAGCCTTCTTTTATACCAAGGCATCATCAATCTCATCATATAATTTATCAAGCCTTCTTTTATCCTAAGGCATCATCATTCTCATTATATAATTTATCAAGCCTTCTTTTATACTAAGGCATCATCATTAACAAAGTGAATTGGGGTTTTCTTTCAAGATTTTGGGATTCAATAACTTCATCATGCTTATTTTATCATAATCACATAATCATATTCATGCAAGCATACAATTAAGCATAGAATGGTTTACAATACTACCAATACATATTATTCGCTATTAAGAGTCTACTACGAATAACGTAAAAACCATAACCTACCTCCACCGAAGAATTGGAATCAACAAGCAATTTCCTAAGCTTTGTTTTTTCCTCTTGATCGACTGTTCTCTCTCTCTCTCTATTCTTTCTCTTTTTCTTATTCAAAACCCTCTTTATTTTACCCTAATTATCATATAATTAAGTGTAAAAGGTGACAATAATATCCCACTAATTAACTTAGGATTACCTCTTTTAACCCCCAAGTAATTAGACTTATTAATATTAACCCTTTAACTTTATAATTAATGAAAGAATAGTCCAAAACGTCCCTTAAAACGTGTAAAGAAATCTGATTTTGACTGGGCTTACACAACCTGTGATGGCCCGTCGTGCCTGCGACGGTCCGTCACGCAGGTCGTCGCAACCTCTTAGCATTCCATTTTTCTCTAAGGATCCTGTGACGGTCCGTCACGACTGTGACTGTCCGTCCTGCACTTCCGTCATGGCGTTCAGAAACTCGTTCCCCGTACCAAATTATCAAGAGTTAAAGTGTTTTGAAACGGTGCCTCACGACGGTTCGTCGTGGTTGTGACGGTCCGTCCTGCAGGTCCGTCACAATTTACAGAGAGTCGATTTTAGAACACAATTTTCAGAATTCTAAGTGTTCTGGGACGAGACACCCTCGACGGTCCGTCGTGCCCATGACGGTCCGTCGTGGTGATCGTCGTCTCAGCCAGTTTTTCCAGAAATAAAATCTGCTGCTCAAAACGACTAAACAGGTCGTTACAATATCTTCCTTTGTAAATCTAACGCGAGGCATGAACAATGTGGTCAAGCATACTAGCCTTAACTTCAGATTGAGTAGAGCATTTATTATTTACAAAAGTAGACCGCATATAAGTAATTAGTCTTGGAATCAATCTCGAATATTTGAAATAGAGATGTGTTGTAACAACATAATCTAGCACTACATCTCAAAGAAATTCCAAGTGCTATAGCATCGCAAAATCTTAGGTAGAATGTAAGATCCGTGAGTTAGTGCTTTAATAAACAGCGAAGGGTCGTGAAACTTGTGATGTAGTAGTGATTTCCAAGTGTCGTACATTGACTAGCTTCTTAGAATTCACGATGAAGTGACATTGCATAGGTGCATCAATAAAATCAGTGTCCACCCCAATCCCGTTCATTAATGATAAAGCTACTACTTTGTCTGCCCGAGCTGAGGTAGGAACCTATTAGCCTCAATTCCTGTAGGGAAGTAGAAACTTTATCATTTCTGAAATGGTTTTGCTTGCACATTGATTTTGTTGATGCACCTATGCCGTGTGAATGCTAAGAAGATAGTTAATGTCTGGTACTTTGAATTCCTACTATATACAAGTTCCATAGTCCTGCAGTTCTTGTTGAAGCTCTAACTCAAGGATCATACATGCCACCTGAGATTTCACGATGATATCAACACTAGGAATTCTTGGAGATATTGTGCTAGATTACGTTGTTACAACACATTTTTATTTCAAATTTTTGAATTTACTCTATGACTAATTATTGATTTGAGGTTTGCTTCTGTAAACAATGACTGATATGCTCAATCTAAAGGTAAGACTAGCATGCACAAACTCTTTTTTAATGCCTCGCCAAATCTGCAGAGATAGATGTACTGTTGAGAATTTGAGAAATTTGATCTTCTGTCTACATTCGAATAGGAAGCTAAAACTACTTTTCAAAGGTTCTTGGAGATGTTGTTAGTGCGTACTTTGTTGATTCTAGCTTCGACAAAGATACTTAATACATTTTTGAACATAAGACCTCTTGTAGAACCGTTGGTTACACCTCAAACAATAAAACTCCAACCAATAAGAAGTTAAGTGAACTATGTGCCCAGAAAGGTTATTTTTAAAAAAAAATAGTTTCTTCATGAGACATAGACTCGACATTTGTAGACATTCAAATTGTGTGGGACTCTACCATATGAGTCCAACTTCAGTTAGAATTCTTGAAGATTAATCCTACCTCACATTATATAAAGGGTACTATATTCCATTGAGAGGGATATCGAAAATTTCATAAAATCAAGGAACATTTACAAAAAGATCAAGATTTCAGCGCACTATTCGTGACAACAAAATACTTCACGAAAGTCCACAAAATCCTTTTTACATGAAGATTAAATTAAAATCATTTAATATGCAAATTATCAAACATAAGAATCAAGAAAGGGATAAAATTGAACTTAAAAAAAAATGTTTATTAATTAAATATTATTTTTTCTTTATACATAAAATTTATTTAAAATAAATTGTATCCTAGAACCCTAAATAAAATTTATATTTTATTTTGGGGATTAATAATTTGGATACGAGTTGAAGAATTGGTCAAGATCCATTCAACGTTGTAAAAAGATTGAATATTTATTGATTAAATTCTTCACTCAATAGTCAAATTGATCGTTTGATGAAGTTAATTAACCAGACGAGAGTATTGATATATCGAGTGTGTATCTCATACCTTCTAAATAGTTATTATCTCCAAAAAGTTGGAGATACACAAAATTTTATGAAGTTTAACTTAATATAATGAGATTGACCTCAATTAGTATAATTAACATTGTTCAATCATATAAGATGTCATATTTCATTTAATTATGAGAACTATCTCTGTGGATGGAGCTGATTTATCTTGTGGATATAACTATGGTGTGTTGCTTATGTATATGTGTTGTTTTCCCATCTTTAATATTATAATCTTGTAAATACTAAGATAGTTTGGACATGCGAAGAGAAGATGTGTATATGGTGTATCGATCAGGAGGTGAGAGAGGTTGGTTATAGGGGGTGCAGGGAAAGACAGAGGTAGACCGAACAAGTATTTGAGAGAGGTGATAAAACCGAATTTAATGCACCTTCATATTACTGAGGAAATGACTTTATATAGAAAAGTATGGAGGACACATATAACGATATCAGGTTAATATGTGGTGTATGGATATCTTTCTTACAATGGTTGGTGTTTGTCATTGTATATGTACCATTGTTTATTCTTATTTTAATTAATCAATCCCAGTAAATTGTTCATTGATTATTGTATTACAACGTTGTTGTCTTTGCACCCTTCCAATAGATTTTGCATCGTTTCCTTGTTACTTACTACTTTATTTTACTTGAGCCAAGAGTCTTTCAAAAACAATTTTTTACCTTTCGAGATAATGGCAAGACGTACATATATTCAATTCTTGTGATATTCCATTTTTGATATTTCACTAATTACTAAACTATTTTTATAATATGACAATCCGGAACACTATTCGAATTCAAGAAAGTCAAAAGCAAGAGTCTATTGTGAGTCATAATTTTATTTAATATTTATATCAAAAACTATTTCACAACTTAAATTTGTGATTAATTCGAGTCCACAATGCCTGATTGATAAACTTTGTATTACCATTTGCCACTCTGTCGCATTTTTTTTGTAGGATTCAAATTCTCCCAGAAAAAAGGATCTAAAAAAGTTGATGTTTTTTTGAATAAATCACAAAAATCTAAGGATGGAAAATGGGTTTACTGCAGAAGATCTGTCAAAGATCGGAGGTAATGCTACCGCATCACTTCTTCATTCCTTCATCCCGACTCATTAGTTGCCATTTTCCATTGTGGGTCGTGATAAGAAATGGACTCTTTCAAGACCCTTTTCGTCAGTTAGTGCTCTCCTCCTCTCTTTTAATTGTATAATGTTTTTTTGGAGTAAAAATCTTTGAAGAAAATGAGCTAAAAATTCGTAATGGGTGTTTGATTATGTGATAGAAATTGAGTTTTTTGTTGATGGAAGTGATTTATTTACCAATTAGCATGCCCACTTTGATTAATCTGCTAGTAAGGAAGAATAAATTGGGAACTTTTGAGAAATGGGTGAATTTTGATTATGTGGTAGGAATCGAGTGTCGTGTTGTGAGCTGAGGGTCTACTGGAAACTTCTTGTTAGGGGTAACATTGCGTACACACAATCCTCTTTAGACCCTCTTAGACTCAATTGTACATTAATATGTTTTTAACACTACATTATTATATTGAGCAAGACTTCATTAGCATAAGTGATGTTAATGTTCAAAAAATTGATCATAAATATTGAACAAAGAGTGATGTTTAAAGAAATGATTATAAATCTTGAAAAATTGCCTTACAAAAAGTTAAGGTGATCGTCAAAATTTTGTCCACAAAAATATGGATGTATCGCCACTTCGCCACAATATTTTGAGCATCAACGAAAATATCATATTGATTGATTTGTCTCTTGATATATTTGACATATTTCTGAAGGAAGTGGAATTGATACACTCCCTACTCCGTCCAGTTATACTTTGTAGTTTTACAAAAAAATCAAATCATTATTTTGCTATTAAACTAAAACTATGATCTTGACAACTCAATGATATAGTAATGTGTATGTACAACTTTTACAGCCCATTTCAAGGGAATATTTTTCATTACTAATCATGAACAGATTGGTTCTTTGGGTTCGAATCTCTCTTTTCAAAAGGGTCAAACACGGTGAAGTTTGGCATTTTAGCTCAGCAACTTTGTGATGAATCAACCAGTTATGGGATAACGAGTGATGAACCTGTAAAAGTGGTAGCGATGAGAAAGAAAGTCGTGAAGGACACTAGGACAACTATTTGGAATGATAGTTCATCTATCAATATTTTCTTAAATTCATTTTAAAGGTTAGTTAACATTTATTTTTCTTGACATTTCAAATAAGGTTGTAACTTAATGAACTCTTAATTACCATTCCTATATTCCAGTTTGCTAATCTAGGAGTTCTTCCTTTTTGATTCCATTCTTTGTCATCAATTAATTGAAATGTTTTTATCTTTTGAGTTATTCCAATATGTTGTTCGTATATTTTTGAAAGCATCTCAACTATATTTCTTTTCACTTTTCAATGTTTATTGTTATAACGATATTGTGAAATTACTATGACCATACATAATAGTAAATTCTTTGAAATTTACTTTTTCTCCATTAAATTCTCATTTTCCTTAACATGCAAAACAATTTTCTTACTTAAATAGTCTTGCTTAAAAAAGTAGATACACCAATGCTTTTTTGTAGATAAAAGAAGGTTAAAGGTAGTCGATAAGTTGGAGACCTGACATCGAACTATCGTCCACATCTACTTTTACTTGTTTGCACATTCTTAAGTTTGTGACATAACTACTTGAACATGAGCAGTGTTTCCATGAATACCATATTCCTCTACTATATAAGTCTAATGGTTAGAGGGACATAATTTCTTTAGATTTTCTTGATAACGGCGTATTAGAGTTTTATATCTCAAGAGTAAATCATCGTTGGTCATTATGCATACTAAGAGTTCATTGAAAGAATCAACAAATTTGATTCAGGATTACTTCATGTTTGGTGAGCAATAAATCTCTTTTCATACTATACTATAAATTAAATTTTAATTTCTTATATTACTAGACCATCTACATGTTAGTACTTGTGAAGGGGGATGAAGGTATTTTCTATATGAGAAACTCACGAAAATCATGGCAATTTCGTATTTTAACTATTTTGAAAATATTACGTTATTGACATTTCTTTACCATATTTGATATTTATATACTCCCTAAATTACCCCGAAAACCCTTTTTTTAAAGATTTTTTTTGGGGCCATATAGACCATTTAATTAATTATAAAAAATGAAAATAAAGTTTTGGCCCAAGCCCAACCTAATCTTATTAGGGTAAAGCCCACTTTTATTAACCCTAAGTATAAAATCTATTCTTACTGTGTTGGCACCTTGCTCGCGGCTGAATATTACTCTTCTCGATTCTTGTGGGTTGTACCAGCTCTCTTTTCAGACGTTCTTATATCTCTTTTTCTCATACAAGATGTGTCAGCCAACCAAGGTAACAACTCCTATCTTTTCCCTTCCTTTATTCATTACTGATGAAGTCGATTCGAAGTAATTTGGATACCTTAGAACATTAATAAAACAAGCATGGAAGGTTTGAAATGCACTTAAATGAAAATTAAGCAAGAGGTGACTACATTTTAAATAATTAATAGGCTAGCCTTTTCTTCATTTTATCTCAAGGTTATTATTGTAACTAGATAAGGTTTGTTTATCTACCATTATAAATAGAACAAACTAGGATTTGTCTTAGGGGTTGGTTTTTGAATGCACATTTATAGTTTTGGCTACTTCGTGAATTTGGGAAACCCTTAAGCCTGTTTAATTTAACCCTCTTGATTATTTGGGTAAGTCTTTACTTTTATTAATTAAATTTCTTTCACCTTTAGATTTTACTCTTGTAATTAATTGCGTTTTTGTTGATAGATCATCCTCTTTTTCTTCTAAATCTCCCCGTCTTTCTTTCTATTTATTAATAGTATATTTTGTTTCTTTTATTGTTCTTGCACCTACAATTACATCAAGTTTGTCTCCCTCGTCCTTTCTATTTCTAAATCATATATCCTGTTTGGTTGATCAGGGTACTACGTAAGTCTATCCTTCAATTCATAAATAGAAGAAATTACCAAGAGTTTTTCCACTGGTGAAAATTGTACTTCATACCTCATGGTTGTCAAGTCACTTCCTTGTTGACCAGGTAATTCTTTGATTGTATGCTAACAAAATATATTTCAGATGCAGAAGGAATTTTTCCTCTAGTGACCAATATATTGAATGCCATTTTATTATGTTCTATGAACCCTACTATTCTAGGTAGGTATTGAGTACATTTTAGTGCACCTCCAATATATGAAGTTCTTTGTGTCTTCATAATCCAATTAGTAGGTTATCATAGTGCGAGGATTGGAAGTATAACTTATACATGTCACCTATGTATCAATTCCTTCTCGCCCTGATCCAAAAAACCAAAAGAATTGCCTCAACTAGCTTAGAATTGACACGTAATTGTTGTTTATATCAAATTTTTTTTGATAAATGCCTTTACCATAACACATCTTTTTATACTAATATGATCAATATACTGTTAGCTCTGATATTCACTTAAATTTTGCTTACTCTGATATTGTATTACATAGCATTGGGAGTTATAGGGATGTTTAGGATTTTTTTTGTCCATATACCTAATGGAAAGTTGCATTTGGCTTGGACCTTAGTTATCCATAGCTTATGTAAAAAAAAAGGAAATACAAAGAAACTTCGTAGAATTGTGTGTTGCAGGAGTTATTATTGTCGAGATACTAATGCAAAGTGTGATTAGCTTGGACTGCAATGATCCATTCTGTCATGTCCCACCACTTCCTTTTTCAAATTCGGCATCAGGATAAGGGAGAAACTCTAGATTTATGAAGAGGTTGGTAAAATACTTTAGAACTTCCTAGATATATTCAAGAAGGCTTTAGAATTTCCTAAAACTTTGAGAGAATTCTAGAATAGGACTGAAGTGTATATATTGTAGGGAATTTTAAAGTAGATAATATTTACACTTAGAACTTTAGGAGGTAATATAAATAAAGGGCCTCTCATTGAAAAAATGTTCCAACCAAGTGTTAAACATTCGTCAAAGTAATACTAACCCTTTTTTGTAAGCTTTTCAAGTTTCTCTAAGTCTTTCTTGCATTTTCTTAGTGGTCTTAGATTCAAAAGTCCTACTTGAGCTTACAATACCATGAAATATGTTGTGTCAAGTGTTGCATGAAACATTAGTTAGACTCTAAGTCTCCGACAGTGTGGTATCATATCAAAGGTTTAAAGTAAGGGAATGACCAATGAAGGAGATATAAACGTTGCTAGCACCACAACAATCAAGATGGATGGTGGAAGTAAGATTCTCAAGGGAAATAAGCACCACATGAGTAGTAAGGAAATGTTATTCGACCCTACACCAAGCACGAAACTAACTTGTCACCCACATTTGACCATTGAAACAAGTGACGATTATTATGGTGATGAGGCTATTGACGCCACCATCGGATAGGAATGGGTCACAAGGGTTTAAATGGAGAGTTAGACCATAAAGATATTATGCCGGGATTTGGATGATGTTGATGAAAAGTTCAAGACTCTAAAGGACTTGAACCTTAGGAAAACAACAACATCCGCAAGGAGTTGGAGGGACGCCAACATGCCGAGTTCGAGATGAAGAAGGCCTTCACATTCTTGGAGTTTCGGGTCATTGATGCGCTAAGTATGATTGCAGCTATGAGAGTCGAGAATAAAGCACTCAATGATGGCGTGTAAGCTGAAGGATCGACATCATCCGGCCGATATAGGGAAGCCAAGGTCGAGGCTCCCAAGTCAAATATGTTCACAGGCATCCGTGACGCCCAAGAAGCGGAGAACTTCTTATGTCACTTGGAGAATTACTTCAAGTGTAGTTCGGTAAAGAGTGACAAAAACAAGATCAACATTTTCGTGTTGTATCTTCAAGGCTTGCAAGAGTGTAAACCTTCTAAACTCAAAGATGATACTTGAAGTACCCATAGAATGGAGTTTCAATTTTTGAAGATTGTGGCCTGATATTTGCATTTTATTTGCAAGAGAGGAGATGTGGAGTAAATTAGGTCAAACTAGGCATGCAAGTTTGTTGCACAATTTTTTTATAAATAGAAAAAAAATTATTGCAATCACTGAATAAATAAAAAAGAATGAGTTTATTCACAAAAATTGTGAGTACATATATGTTTACTCCTTGATTCCCCTCTCATAAGATTACTCCACGATTCAAAGGCTATTAGTGTCACCCAAACTAGGATGATGTGGACCTTCTTAAGATTTCTTTGATCTTTGTGAAAGGATTGTACCGATCTTGTTAAAGTATTTGGTTGTCAAGAAGAGTGCGCCCATATCTTGATCACTTCATGAATATATGAAATTCTAGAGATGCATATTCAATGAGATATATCCACTTTATATATGTTTTATATAAGTGTGAGCTAGATTTTAGGGTAAGTAGTCTCCAAACACCCTAAATGTAATTGGATTCATCTTGTAGAGTCCCACAAAATTTTTATGTCCCAAATGTCATGTTTTTGTCCCATTAATTTTTTTTGGGACGCATAGTTCACTTAATAGTCTTGCTTGACAGAGTTTTATTGGTTGAGGTCTCATCAACTATTCCAGAAGCGGCCTTACGCTTAGATATGTGGTATCTTTGTCGAAGCTAGTATTAACAAGTTTCTCTCTCTAGCAAGGGACTAAAAATCATCTCCAAGCACCTTTGGGAAAGTAGTTCCACTCTCCCGTCTAAACGTGGACACAAGATCTAATTTCTCAAATCCTTTGAAGTACAACATAGCCTTTGTAGATCTAGAGAGGCATGAAGAATGTTCTCATGCAGGCTAGCCTTAACTACAGATTGAGCATCACATTTATTATTTACAAAAGTAGACCGCAAATAATTAATTAGTCTTGGAATCAGTCTCGAATATGTGTTATAACGACATAGTATAGCAGTACATCTCCAAAAAATTCCAAGTGATAATAGCATTTTGGTATCTCAGGTAGCATGTAAGATCCGTGAGTTAGAGCTCTAAAAAACAACGAAGAGTACAAAACTTGTAAAGTAGCAGTGATTTCCAAGTACCGTATGTTGACTAGGTTCTCAACATTCACGAGGAAGTTCCTTAGCATAGTTGCATCAATAAAATCAATGTCCATCCACATCCATTTCAATAAATGATAAAATTGCTACTTCCGCGCCTGAGCTGAGGTAGGTACCTATTAGTGCCCTACCACATTAGCTACTATCTTACTTATAATCTCCTACTTTACCCGATTATACATTTCTACCGAAGGCAAACCCTTTGAAAAACATAAGAATTATCTCTAGGAATGAACCCCATTTTAATATTTAACGGTTCATTATGGATAAATCTCAAAATTTTACGAGCACATCCAAGCTTGAACAATGCAACACCCCAAATTAATTTATTTTTCTTAATGTTGAAATACCATCATGATGATTTTCATAAGTCTTAAACAAATGTATACTGATAGAATATTTGAGAAAAGAGTGTCCAAGTTACCTAAGTGATTCCAAATGAAACTTCTGCATGCATATCTTTGTTGTCAAAACTTTCAAAACCTTAGAAGTTGGGTTAAAAATTTTGTAGTTTGCCCTAAAAAGTCCAAAGGTTCTAGAAGACAGATAGTAATTGGCGAAAGATGCTTGTCCTACATAATCTTATGAATCTAAGGTTTACACGTATGAGAGTGAATCTGTTCGAGTGTAATATAACATATTCACTTCCATACGTGTATACCTGAGAATTCATAATAATCTCAAGGTTTGGAATCTCTCCTAATACCAATATGTCATGCAAAATAAACTTGAACTGCAAACAAAAACTTTGTATTCCAATTGCTATGTTTTTGGAAGTAATTACAACAAAAATATGCCTCTAGAAGTTACATTTGGAATAACTTGGGAAACTTGGAGACTCTATTCTCAAATATGATGTTAGTATACAATTATTTAAGACGTATGAAAGTCAACACGAGTGTTTTCTCAAAATTAAGAAAAATAAAATCATTTCCAATGATACACTATGCAAGTTTGGATGTGCTCGTAAAATATCAAAATTCATCTATAATGAACCATTCAATCTTAAAATGTGAATAGTTCCTGATGATAATTCTGGAGTTCATTACTTTGGTTAAGAGTTCCTATTGCCTTCAATAAAAATGTACAGTAGGCTATGACAAACTATTAGAAATAGTAAGAAGTAGTTGATGTGGTTGAGGCACTAATAGGTTCCTACATGAACTTGTGTGGGGATGTAGCGGCTTTACCATTTATGAAATGACTTTTGTTGCACAGTAATTTTGTCGATACACCTATGACAAGACACTTCCCTACGAATGCTGAGAATCAAGTTAATATGTCTGGTACTTTGAATCCCTGCTACATTACAAGTTCCATGATACTTCACTGCATGTTGAAGCTCTTACTCAAGGATCATACAAGCTACATGAGATTCCATTATGATATCAACACTAGGAATTCTTGGAGATACAATGCTAGATTATGTTGTTACAACATATATCTGTTTCAACTATTCAAACTGACCCCATGACTAATTATTGATTTGATGTAAGCTTTTATAAACAATGATTGATATGCTCAATCTGCAGAAAAAGGTTGTAATGCACAAGAACCTTCTTCTTCATGCCTCGCCAAATTTGCAAAGACTATACAGTTGAGGATTGTTAAAAATTGGATCTTGTGTTTACGTTCGTATGCGAGGCTGAAACGGTTTCCAATATGTGTTATAAAATTAGAAAATAGTGATTCCAATAAATTATTCTGAAACATAAAGTAACTGAAATTTATGGAACCAGTAAGAGAGATGAACAAAATTTTGATTCAAAAAAAGTAAAATTTGTAAGAAACATACCAGAATCTTAAAAATCTTTTAAATCGGAAAAAGATCAAGTCCACTAAACTCACAGTGTCCCCTTAAAGAAATTATTCCCCTCTAGTATCCGAGATTTGATTTTGAATATAACCTCGTAGGGTAAAATGATCTTAATCAGCATAGTGTAGATACCTAAAACTCTTTTGTTAGTGAACCAATTCATAGTAACATTACACGAAGGAAAATGTGTGCAGACGAAGAAGAAGAAGAAGATCATAAAATTAGTAAGGAAATATTCTAATGAATGGGTGGAATTAATAGGTAAGAAGAATAGGTTCCGAAAGGTTGAAACCCTTTCAGAATTCATATGACCATTAATGAAGGTTTGCAACCTTTAAAATGGTACTGAATGTTCCTGAAAGTTGCAATCTTTTAGAACAGTCATGACAAAAAATTTAAATAAAATGGGAAAGTTCAAAAAAACGGGTCGCGTGCGGATCCGAGTCAGGTCGGGTTAGTCAACTAAAAAGTTGAAACACTTTGGCTAATTTTCAACTTCTGTTATCAACTAATTAATTGAAAATATTTTTGGTCATTTAATTAGTTAATTAATTAATTAATTATAAATAATCTTTGTCCAAAAACTAATCTCTCGATCATTTGCCGAAACCAAAGACGAGCGAGCGACAACGATGACGGCGCAAGGGGGGTCCCTCTTTCCAACCCCTTTAACAATTAATAGGAGTGTTTTTGTATTTAAACTCTCCTATTTTTCTTTTCACCACCGATGAGGGAAAAATGACTTTTCATTAAAGCATAAGAGGACTTTTCAAATTCCCAACTCTTCAAGCTCTCAACATTTTAAATTCCTCTCTTTCCCTCTATTTCTAAACAATTATTGCTACATACCCAACAATCCACCACATTGATGTTGAATGGTTATAACATTGGAATGCACGGACAATTGTATACTTTATGGTCAAGAATTAAATGCATTTGGTTAAGTAGGTTTCCCTTTGGACTTTCCGTATTGATCATATGTCAGATATACTCTGTGAATCGGTCGATGTGATATCTTTGAACCTTCGAGCTTTTTGTGTACCTAGACAACCATACGTTACACAAT
This sequence comes from Solanum chilense, assembly GCA_032847665.1. NCBI lineage: Eukaryota > Viridiplantae > Streptophyta > Magnoliopsida > Solanales > Solanaceae > Solanum > Solanum chilense. Next base: position 6,208,756 of record CM064966.1, read on the forward strand.
TAACACTTAAATGTTTATGATTCTTATGGTTGTGTTCATTTGAGCCATGAACACCTCCTGGTTTCATTAGTGTATAGAGAATAGCATTTTCACATAAAATTCTCTTTGACACTGCTTCAATTTTACACTTACATAGCCGTGTCATATCGTAGATACAATATTTGGTCAAATCTACCAAACTTAGAAAATCATGAAAAACTTTAAGCTTTATTACCTCATTAACAAGCCTTAAAGTCTTAACATTGTTCCTGAACATTGTCTTCATCATGAGAGCAAATTAAGGTAATTGACAATGTCGAACCGTCAGCCACACCTTTGTTTTTCTCCACGAATCTATCTCTTGGGATCTCCACTCTTCTACATAGAGTTACCGTCATGCGGACTTGTCCTAAGACGTAAACACATTCCCTTAGATGATCTTTTAACTGCTTCTCTCACTAGGATTTTCGTTAGTAGATCTGATATATAATATCTTGACTTTACATATTCAATTGTAATAATTCCACTAGAGATCAGGTGTCTTACGGTGTCATGTCTCCGTCGTATATCACGAGATTTTGCAATTGTACATAACGCTCCCTGCCCTACCTATTGCTGCTTGATTATCGCAATATATGCAAATAGGTCCAACAGGTTTGGGCCAGAGTGGAATATCTTCTAGGAAATTTCGGAGCCATTCAGCTTCTTCACCATCCTTATCACCAAAAAGACTCGTGGATTTTACATCATTTGACCAAGTGATCCAATTTGCATCACTATATCCATCAATCACAACAGGATATTTATTATAATTCAAAGCATAATGTTGTGTATATTTTAGATAACCTAAAACACGTTTCATTGCCATCCAGTGAGTTTGATTCGGATTACTAGTGAACCGACTCTGTTTACTAATAGCACATGCTATATTTGGTCGCGTACGATTCATAATATACATCAAACTTCCCAACATTCTAGCATATTCCAATTTAGAGTCCTTCATTCTTTTTAAATGTACAACTTAAATCAATTAGAGTTTTGACAACATTGAAATTTATGTATTTGAACTTATCCAATACATTTTCAATATAATGAGATTGGGATAATGCTAGTCCCCAGGGAGTTTTGATAATCTTGACCTCTAAGATTAAATCAGCAACTCCTAAGTCCTTTATATCGAACTTGCTGGACATCATGCACTTAGTATTATTTATATCGTCATTGTCATTAATGATTATTAACATGTCATCAACATACAAACAAACAATAACTTCATGATTCATAACATTTTAATGTAAACACATTTATTACATTCGTTAATCTTGAATCCATTTGCCAACATTGTTTGGTCAAATTTAGCATGTCATTGTTTGGGAGCTTGCTTGAGTCCATAAAGTGATTTAACAAGTCTGCGCACTTTATTTTCTTTACCAGGAACTATAAACCCTTTAGGTTGTTCATTGGAAATTTCTTCCTCCAACTCTCCATTTAAGAAGGTTGTCTTTACATCCATTTGGTGGATTTTAAGATCATTCACTGCTGCTAGTGCTATTAACATCCTAATTAATGTTATCCTTGTTACTGGAGAGTGTGTGTCAAAGTAGTCCACACCTTCCTATTGTATGTACCCTTTGACTACGAGTCTAGCCTTATATTTGTCAATAGTCCCATCACATTTCATTTTCCTTTTAAAGATCCACTTTGAACCTAGAGGTTTATTTTCTGGAGGAAGATCAGTCAATTCCCAAGTGTGATTACTTAACACTGATTTAATGTCACGATTAACTGTTTCTTTCCAATAAGTTGACTCAGACGAAGACATAACTGCTTTAAATGTTTGAGGCTTATTTTCAAGAAGTAGTGCTACAAAATCTGGTCCGAAATAAGCAGATTTTTGTTGGCGAGTACTACGCCTAGGTTCCTCACTTGTTAGAATATCTTCCATTGATTGTTCTTGTTGTCGTTTAGGTCTTTCAATTTTTGACTCACATTCTATTTTATATGGATAAATGTTTTCAAAAAACTCTGCATTATCTGATTTAATTATGGTATTAATTTGGATCTGAGCATTATAAAGTTTGGGAAGTAAAAACCGACAGGCTTTACTATTTACAGCATACCTAATAAAGAAACAATCTTGTGTTTTGGGTAAAAATTTTACCCTCTTCTGTAAAGGAACCTCTACCTTGGCTTAACACCCCACACTTTGAAATATTTTAAGTTGGCTTTCCTTCCTTTCATCAACTCATATGGAATTGATTGTGTTTTTCGAAGGGGTACTCTATTGAGTATTTTATTACTTGTAAGGATGGCTTCCCCCAAAAGGTTTCGTGGTGAACTAGAATTTATCATTATGGCATTCATCATTTCTATTAATGTTCTGTTCTTTCGTTCTGCCAAACAATTTGACTGTGGAGTATAAGGTGCAGTAGTTTGATAAATAATACCATATTACAAATAATTCGGTGCAAAAGGATATTCATACTCTCCACCCCTATCACTCTGAGTCATTTATATCTTGAGATTCAATCGGTTATCCACTTCATTTTTGTATTGCTTAAATGCATCAATTGCTTCATCCTTACTATAAGCAAATATACATAACAAAATTGATTGCAGTCATCAATAAAAGTTATAAAATACTTTTTTCCACCACGAGATGGTGTTGACTTCATATCGCATATATCTCTGTGAATTAAGTCAAAAGTTTTAGAATTTCTTTCAATAGACTTATAAGGATTTTTAACAAACTTACTTTCCACACAAATTTTGCATTTCGATTTATCATATTTAAAATCAGGCAATACTTCTAGATTACCAATTTTCGCAAGGCTTTGTAATTTACGTTTCCCAATCGGGCATGCAATAAATCATTTGACTCCAATAAGTAAACAAAAACACCTTTTTTTTAATACTATAAACAACCATTACATTTAGTTTGAAAAGACCCTCATTTAGGTAGCCCTTTCCTATTAACATTTCATTCTTACTTTTTAGATTTTTATCACTAACTAGGACATGCAGAACATTGTTCAAAGTCAACACCTTGCCGGATGTCATTTTAAACATTAATTTCCCAGTTCCTGCAATCCTTGCTGTTACTGTGTTTCCCATGAAGAAATCTTCATCGTACTCAGCAGTAGTGTACGTTGCAAAGTGTTCTTTTGGAGAGCAAATATTTCTGGTGGATCCTTAGTCGAGAAACCACTCCTAGTGATTTCCAACTAATGTACACTCCGAGATCATTGCAAACAAATCATTTGCATCTTCCATCTTCTCCATGATGTTTGCTTGACTTTTTCCTTTGACTTTAAACTATCATATTTTTCTTTCCGCCACCGATGAGTGACAAATGACTTTTCATTAAATCATAAGAGGACTTTTCAAGTTCCCAACTGTTCAAGTTCTCAACTTTTTAAATTCCGCTCTTTCCCTCTATTTCCCATCTTCTAGCTACATACCCAACAAAAACTACTTCCAAAATGTGTTTGGAGATATTATATGGTTCGTTGTTTGTACGATCTTTGTTGATTCTAGATCAAAAAACTCGATATTCGTAGACATCAAATTCGTGTGGGACTCTACTATATGAGTCAAATTTCAATTAGGCCTTATTGAAAACTTCTCCTAGCTTACACTATATAAAGTGTAATATATCCCTTAGAGAGGGATCTTGAAAATTTCAAAAATTCATGAAATATTTAAAAAGATATCATGATGTGGGTGGACTCTTCTTGATAACAAAATACATTTCAAAAAGATCCATAGAAACCTATTTACATGGATATCAAATAAAATTCATTTAAGGTGCAAATTATCCGTTAGAAGAATCAAGAGAGGGATATAATTGTACCCAAACTATTAATTAATAAAATATTCTTTTTTCATCATATTTATTTTGTGGTCGGAGTTTATTTTCCATGAATAAGATTTAGTGCAAACATATTTTGTCGTCTTTAACCTAACTAATATTTATAATTTCTTTTAGGGTTTGAATAGTTCGATCAGAGTTGTTTAATTGGTAAAATTCGTTAGAAGTTGAAGAAAAAAAATAATATTCGTTGATCAAATCATTCATTCCGTAGTCTGATAGATATTTTGTAGAAATTAATTAATCAAACGAGAATAAAGATAGATCAAGTGCCTTTGGGGTCATCTCTTACCTTCTATGTAATATTTATCTCCCCAAATCATTGAGATGCACACACAAGAAGAGGCCTTATGTTTAAAAATGTATTGAGTATGTTTTTCAAAGCTCGAATCAATAAACATCGCACCAATGAAGTACCTAACAACATCCCCAACTACATTTGGGAGAGTAGTTTCACTCTCCCATCGAAATGTAGACACAATATCAAATTTCTCAAAATTCTCAACTGTATAACATATCTGCCTTTGCAGATCTGGCGAGGCATGAAGAATTTGCTCATGAAGGCTAATCTTAACTGCAGATTGAGTATATCATTCATTATTTACAAAAGTAGACCACAAATAAGTTATAAGTCTTGTAATCAGCCTCGAATATTTGAAATAGAGGTATGTTGTAACAACATAATCTAGCATTACATTTCCAAGAAATTTCAAGTGCTAATAGCATTGTGGAATCTCATGTAGTACGTAAGATCCGTGAATTAGCGTTTGAAAAAGCAGCGAAGGGTCATGAAACTTGTAGTGTGGTAGTGATTTCGAAGTACCGTACATTGACTAGCTTCTTAGCATTGACGATGAAGTGCCCTAAGATAGGTGCATCAATAATATCAATGTCCATCCCGATCCATTTCATAAATGATAAAGCTTCTACGTTACCCGTATGAGCTGAGGTATGCACCTGTTAGTGCCTCAAGCACATCAACTACTCTCTTGTTTCTAATCTCCTATACCCTACAACACATTTCTATTGAAGCCATCAAGAAATTTTTTTCAAGTTGTTAACTTGAGGATTATAACTAGGAATTGTACACACTTTAACATAGAATGGTTCATTACGGATAATTCTCAGAATTTTATGAGAACATCCAAGCTTGAACGATGCATAATTGGAAATGATTTTATTTTTCTTAATATGGAGAAGATCCTCATGATGATTTTCATATGTCTTAAACGATTGTATACTAATAGCATATATGAGAAAAGAGTCGCCAAGCTTTTCAAGTGATTCAAAATTAAATTTCAGGAGACATTTCTTTGTTGTCATTACTTCAAAAATCTTAGCGGTTGGAATACAAAGTTTTACTTTGTAGTGATTCAAAAGCATTCTTTTAAAGTATATTCGGCATGGATGCTTTCCCTATAATGTCTAAATTTTCTAGCATGGTAGATAGTTATCGTTGACCTCAAGAATTTTATGAATTCTAGGTATACACATATGGTAGTGAATCCCCAAACTCTGCCGAAGAGGTTCACTGCTATATGTATAAACCTTACAATTCATAAGATTCTCGCGGTCAAGAATATTTTGCCAATAAATATCTGCCGTGCTAGAACCTTTAGACTTTATTGGGGAAGCATTCATACTGACTAAACTTGAAAAGAATACTTTTGGATCATTGTAAAATAAAACTTTGTGTCCTAACTGGTAAGATTTTGGAAGGAATGACAACAAAGAATCGCCTCTATAAGTTTTATTCGGAATCACTTGGGAAACTTGGTGACTCTTTTCTCAAATCTGATGTTAGTATACAACAATTTAAGAATAATGAAAGTCAGTACGAGGGTTTACTCAGAATTAAGAAAATCAAATCATTTCCAAGGTTACACTTTCCAAGTTTGGATACGCTCGTAAAATATGAAATTTATGCATAATGAACCATTAGATCTTCTAATGTGAATCATTCCTGGTGATAATTCTCAAGTTCTTCGACTAAGAGTTCCCTTTGCCTTCAATTAAAAGGAATAGTAGGCTGAGTCAAATGATTAGAAATAGTAAGAAGTAGTTAATGTGGTTGAGGAAGTAATAGGTGCCTACCTCAGCTCGTGTGGGGAACTAGCGACTTAATCATTTATGAATTTGATTGGGTTGCACATTGATTTTGTTGATTTTGAGAAGCTAGATAATGTCTGATACTTTGAAACTGTGGTACTTACAAGTTCCATGATCCTTCATGGCTTGTTGAAACTCTTACTCACGGATCATATTCCACAATGATATTAACGCTAGGAATTCTAGGAGAGGCAGTGCTAGAGTATGTTGGTGCAACACATATCTATTTCAAATATTCGAACTGACTCCATGACTAATTAATGATTTGAGGTAAGCTTCTGTAAACAATGAATAATATGCTCAATTTGCACTTATGGCTCGCATGCACAAGCACCTTCTTCATGCCTCGTGAAACCTGCAAAGATAAAAATGTTGTACTATTGAGGATTTTGAGAAATTGGATCATGTGTCTACATTCGGATGGGAATCTGAGACGTGCTTAAAGATGTTGTTGGGTCCTCTGTTTTTGCGATCCCTTAAGACCTCTCCTGGAACCGTTGATTACACCTCAAACAATAAACTCCACCCAATAAGAGAGTTATGTGAACTATGTGCACAAAAGGTTATTTAAAAAAGAAATCAGTTTCTACATGAGTCAGAGACTCGACATTTGTAGACATCAAAAGTGTGTGGGAATCTACATGTTGATTCCAACTTCTTTTAGAATTCTTGAAGACTAATCCTTATTCTTGAAGACTAATCCTAACTCTGACTATATAAAGGGTACTATATCTCTTAGAGAGGGATCTCGAAAATTTCATAAATTCATGAAACATTTAAAAATACATCAAGATGTGGGCGGACTCCTTGTGACCACAAATACTTCATGAAAGTCCACAAATTCTCTATACATAAGATCAAATAAAATCTAATTTATGTTCAAATTATCCTACAGAAGAATCAAGAAATGCAAAAATTGTACACAAAACTGTTAATTCGTAACATATTCTTCTTTCTTCATATTTATTTCTTAGTTGGAGTTTGTTTTCAATAAATAATATTTGTTTAAAAGAAATAGTATCCTAGAACCCTAAGTAAAATTTATAATTTATTTGGTGTTTTAGTAGTTTGATCCGAGTTGAATAATTGGTAAGAATCTATTCGACATTGTTGAAAGAATTGAATGTTCATTGATCAAGTCCTTCACTGAATAGTCAAATAGATCATTTGACGAAATTAATTAACAAGAGAGACTAAAGATAGATCAAGTGTCTTTAAGGTCATCTCATACCCTCTAAGTAGTATTTATCGCCAAATAGATAGATATACACACACAAGATTTAATGAAGTGTAACTTTAAATTGTTTCTTGTGAGTTTTCATGAGATGTTACAAAATATGGAGTTGGTGGATTCCGGCAGAATGGATTACACTACTTTTCACATTTGGGGCCTATATTGTAAGTGGTGGCAGTCTGATGTCGATACTAGAACATCATGTTCATTCCCTGTAACATCAATTTAAGAACTTGACTTAAGATGGTATTTCAGATCAATTTTTGGAAAGAGTTCATGCCTTGTCTCACCATGCTTTGGTGATTTTACCAGATGAGACTAAGAATTTCTCAATTCATGAGAAGTTTGAGTTATCATATCCGTTGAAGCAGCTTATCAAACAACCTTGTCTGAAGCTTCTTTTCACAGAGCACTCAAAGGTGGTCATGGAGCATATGCGCTGCATAGATTTTAGGGATTTGGCAGACAAGAAGTCTTGCCCTTGTTGTTATTTAAGTAGTACCTCATCTGGAGGGTGATCCTTAAGGGGGGATATTCATCCTCGGTTAAGTATACATGTTCATGCAATTATGTAAGTGTCTGTGGGATGTAATATTGGACAAAGTTTCTACAACTTCGTTCAAGATTTATCAGGGTTGCTATTAAAGGTTTTTAGGTTACGGTGACCATTCAATGTATTTAGATTTTTGTTAGTACATGGTGGTTCGTAGTCCTATTATAAGTGTGGTGAGTTAAGAAAACTAAATACATATTCCTCCAGACTTGGAGCAGGAGGCCGACATCAATAATGTTTCTTAACGTTGTTGATCATTTCTGTTTTTACAAAATAATGTTTCGAAAATTCTTTCTTTAAAACTTATTAAAATATTCAAATTCAACTTGGAAAAAATGAACAATTTCATAGCAAAACACTAATATTATAAAAATAAATATTATTTAAAGAAAGTGAATATACATTATATACCATGACTTTTATGAGAAAATAACAATGAACAAATGTATATTTCTTTTAACCTCATTCGCCTTAGATGGTCTTGATTCATTCAATTCATATTTGATACAAAAAATTTTATGAATCTAACAACTACTCATTAATGCAAAGTATGTCTATTTGAAGAAGAAAAATATTGGATCATAATTTACCAAGTGATTTAGATCCTCTAAAATAACACTCAAAACTTTTCTTTAAAAATGGAGATAGTTGAAAAAGATATGGTGTTGGCATGTTCAGTGCGACGTCATGGATTAGAAAATCAGAAATTATTGCTGCAAAATTCTCACATTCCATTACCAATTGACGTCAATGTATTCTATAATTTTCATAAGTAGAATGTTAGGTTTAAGTATGAAAATTTAAAAGGGCGTTGTAAGTGTCTAGATCAGTCAAATTTTACTGATGAAAAAGTAATGAGAGTGCATTCATAAAGTTGTGACATATAAACTTACAAAGACTTATAGAGATTATTGGACAAACTAAAGGATACTCCATCTTTTTCATAAATCTCTCTTTATTTCTTTTTAAATATTTTTTACTTATGATGTTTGAAGAAATTTTGAGTTTTCACTAATATTTTATTTGATCCACATTTATGATGGTTTTTACAGAGTCAAAATTATCTACGAGATACAAAATATATTCAAAGATGTATTTGTTGAGTTTATACTATAGTTGAGTTTATTATAACTATGTTAATTAAGTCTAATGCAAAGATATAACAACAATACCTTTCAAAAGAGAATACATATCCGTTCCAATAAACAAACAAGAGGTTTCTGTAAAATTGAAGTAATGGTCTTTAATGCCATTAATCTTTACAATCCGTTTCTTAAAATGAAAAAGAAAAATTAACTCTTCTATTTGAAACTCCTCCTCTTGAAATATCTATATAAGAATGAAAATTTGTGAGCATAAAAAATAAAACATCAACCACTAAGATAAAGAGAAAAAAAATTCCCTACTTTAATCATATTCTTTGGATGTTTTTGGAAATTTAGTTTTGGTCAACCTCCATATTATTAGCCACGAGTGCACGTGTTTGAGAGAAACCGTGGAACCTAAGAGCGGCCGGCTATAACGATTTGCATCGGAGTAAAGACGAAATCATTTTCAAAGTTGTGGCTGGTAACGACCCAATATTTATGATATGCTATTTACCACTTTATAATTCCAATATCATATCCATATTGTAGTATTTTTCCTAACAATTTGTAAGCGGTTTTCCTAAATTATAATATTGATAAATGGCTATTTCTTTGAACAAAACTTTAAATGATTTGTCAAAACATGAACCTTTGGATTGAAATAATTTTAAACGATGGTCACAAAAACTTTTAATATTCTTTGAACAATTAGAAGTTCATTATGTTTTATTTAAAGAACCTTCTATGAATTGTTCTAACACTAATACTGATTCTAGGTATGTTATAACTGTTGACGATATTGTTAAAAAGAAGTTTGAAAAGGATAACAAAATTTTTAGAGGACATTTGGTAAATCATATGTCTAATCCTTTGTTTTATTTATTTTTAAACTATGAATATGCCAAAGAAATATGGGGTAGTTTGGAAAACAAATATGGTGCTGATGATGCAGGAAAGAAAAAATATGTTGTCTGTCAGTGGATTAAATTCCAAATGTTTGATAATAAGCAAATAATGGAACAAGTTCATGAATATGAGAACTTTACTAGTGATGTTCTCAACGAGGACATGAAGATATGTGAGATATTTTAGGATATTGTTCTTCTTAAAAAATTTCCTCCATCTTGTGGTGATTATAAAAATCAGTTAAAACATAAGAAAAATAATTAAACCCTTCGAGAACCTATAAGTCAGATGAGGACCGAAGAGGCGAACCGTCTCAAACATAAGATGGAAGAACTTTCTCTCAATTCATCTAAAGCTAATCTTGTTTAATCTCTTGGTACTGTTGTGAAAGACAGGTTAAAAGGCAAACAAAAGAAAGTCTCAATTCAACAAGCCAGAGAGTCAAATTCAAAAATTTAAAGGGCTCTTGTTTTGTTTGTGGAAAAGCTGGTCACAGAGGGTGTCAGGTGCTATCAAAGAAAGGACAAGAATCAAACAAGGAAGGACAAAGTGTAACGACCTGTTTAGTCGTTTTGAGCAGCAGACCTTATTTCTGAAAAAACTGTCGGAGTCGACGGAACCCACGACAACCGTCATGGGTACGACGGACCGTCGAGGGTGTCTCATTCCAAAACACTTAGAATTCTGAAATTTGAGTGCTGAAATCGACTCTCTGAACTCTGTGACGGACCTGCAGGACGGACCGTAACAGATACGACAAACCATTGTGAGGTTCCGTTTTGAAACACTTCAACTCTTGAAAATAGGGTACTGGGAACAATTCTCTGAACTTCGTGACGGAAGTGCAGGACGGACCGTCGTAGGTACGACGGACCGTCACAGACTCTTCAAGGAAATTGAGTCTCTGAAGTTTGTGACGAACCTGCAGGACGGACCGTCGCAGGCACGACGGGCCATCACCGGTTGCGTAATCCCAGGCTGGGTCGGATTTCTGTTTAAGTTTTAAAGGGGCGTTTTGGACTATTCCTGCTATAATTATAAAATTCGTGGGTTTATATTAATAACTCAATTTCTTGGGGGATAAAAGAGGTAACCTTGAGTTAATTAGTGGGTTATTATTGTCATATTTTACCCTTAATTATATGTTAATTAGGGTAAAAGAAAGAGGGTTTGAATAAAGAAAATAAAAAGAACAAAGAGAGAGAGAGGATCGATAGAGAGAGACGAAACAAGGGGAAGAACCAAGCTTTGGGGAATTTGCTTGCTTGGTCACTAATCTTCGGTGGAGGTAGGTTATGGTTTTTACGTTATTCGTAGTAAACTCTTAATAGCGAATGATATGTATTGGTAGTATTGTAAACCCTTCTATATGCTTAATTGTATGCTTGCATGAATATGATTATGTGATTGTGATAAAATAAGCATGATGAAGCTATTGAATCCCAAAATCTTGAAAGAAACCCTAATCTACCTTATTAATGGGATTGATGATGCCTTGGTATAAGAGAAGGCTTGATGAATTGATAGAATGATGTCAGTGGATCGGAGTGTCAGGTACCGACACATAGTATTAGGGGATCGGGTATCACGAACCGACACGTAGAATTAGGGGATCGGAGTGTCACGTACCGACACATAGTATTATGGGATCGGGTGTCAAGAACCGACGCGTAGTATTAAGGGATCGGGTGTCACGAACCGACACGTAGAATTAGGGGATCGGAGTGTCACGTACCGACACATAGTATTAGGGGATCGGGTGTCACGAACCAACACGTAGAATTTGGGGATCGGAGTGTGACGTACCGACACATAGTAGTAGGGGATCGGAGTGTCACGTACCAACACAAGAGGAAGAAAGATAATGAATCTTGAAAGATGTTAATATACTCATTATAATGAACCTAATTCCCAAATGAGTATGGCATTGAGGCTTGAGTCCTCATGGATGAACTTGGTGGTACTTATTGATGATTATAGTACTTGTTGTTGCTACATGTTGAGTATTGTAGTCGATTTATGATATTAACTGATATATACTGTTTTCTATTTTGAGTTGGCCGATGATACCTACTCAGTACTTGTGTTTTGTACTGACCCCTACTTGTATGTTTCTTTCTTTGTTATTTGTGGAGTGCAGCAAACGCGCCATCGTCTTCAACTCAACCGCAACTCTAGCCAGTCTTCAATTCACCGGATTTCAGAGTGAGCTAATGCTTCTATCTTGGACTGGATCTTCTTCTTCAAGTCTTGATGCCTTGAATTTCCGGCATGGACTAGCTTTTTATGTATATTAGTTTCTTAGATACTCTTAGTTTAGTAATTTGATCATAGATGTTCTTGTGATGATGACTTCCAGATTTTGGGGAACTCTGAACTCTGTGACAGACCTGTAGGACGGACCGTCATAGATACGACGAACCATTGTGAGGTTCCATTTCGAAACACTTCAACTCTTGAAAATTGGGTACTAGGAACAATTCTCTGAACTTCGTGACGGAAGTGCAGGACGGATCGTCGTAGGTACGACGGACCGTCAAAGACTCTTCAAGGAAATTGAGTCTCTGAAGTTTGTGACGAACCTGCAGGATGGACCGTCGCAGGCACGACGTGCCGTCACATGTTGCGTAATCCCAGGCTGGGTCGGATTTATGTTTAAGTTTTAAAGGGGCGTTTTGGACTATTCCTGCTATAATTATAAAATTCGTGGGTTTATATTAATAACTCTATTTCTTGGGGGATAAAAGAGGTAACCTTGAGTTAATTAGTGGGTTATTATTGTAATATTTTACACTTAATTATATGTTAATTAGATTAAAAGAAAGAGGGTTTGAATAAAGAAAATAAAAAGAACAAAGAGAGAGAGAGGATCGATAGAGAGAGACGAAACAAGGGGAAGAACCAAGCTTTGGGGAATTTGCTTGCTTGATCACTAATCTTCGGTGGAGGTAGGTTATGGTTTTTACGTTATTCGTAGTAAACTCTTAATAGCGAATGATATGTATTGGTAGTATTGTAAACCCTTCTATATGCTTAATTGTATGCTTGCATGAATATGATTATGTGATTGTGATAAAATAAGCATGATGAAGCTATTGAATCCAAATCTTGAAAGAAACCCTAATCTACCTTGTTAATGGGATTGATGACGCCTTGGTATAAGAGAAGGCTTGATGAATTGATAGAATGATGTTAGTGGATCGGAGTGTCACGTACCGACACATAGTATTAAGGGATCGGGTGTCACGAACCGACACGTAGAATTAG
>CM064966.1:6221862-6404362 GCA_032847665.1 Solanum chilense
CAATCTAATGAGTCCCTTACCAGTGAATTGGTTTTAATTGTTGGAAATTTTTGTTATTTAATTTTTTTTTATTTAGATGTATACTGTAGGAAAATTTGGTTCTGAGAGTTGGGTTCATGTAATGGTTCAAATTGATTTATCTCTATTACTATATTTTTATCATAGTGTAAAAAAAAATAAAATAATAATTTAGTTATATATTGAGATAGATAATTAATTATTAGGTGTATATCCTATAATTTAACATTGAAATTTTAGTATATTTGGAGAGATTAAGGTTAAAGTATTGGCTGGAAATTTGACAATTTTGATAATTTTTGGCATATAGATTATATCAAGATTTGAGATTTGATTAGAGATATGAGTGAGTTTTAGGGTCTATGATATACCTATAATAATTTGAATGTCTACAAACTTGCTTATTTATGAATATTGCATCATTGGTAGATCGTGAACATTACAAAACTTTGCAAAAAGGGAAAGAACTGTCTTGAAGATTCGTGACACGAATTCAGCACTTGAGGTATGTTAAGACTTTTTAGACTTGTTGAAGGACGTTTTCCTAATTAAAGATTAAAAATGAAAATAGACAAAGGGGTAAGGGGGAAGGATGGTGGTCTCGTATCAATGGTGTGACGGGCATTGGTACGAGTACCGGTGTTATAAAAAGGAAAATTACTATTTAGAATGTGGATTGAAATTTGAGAATGCCAAAGCATATGGGCATTAGCTGATATATTATTGATTTGAATTTTTCTTGTGTGATTGTGTTTTATTTATTTCACCTGTATAGTTGTGATAATTGAGGTGGTTATGTATTATGTTCATATTGATTGATTGAGATACATTATCATCCCCTCTATTGAAATAATATTGTGCACATGCATAGACATGAGACTGAGTATAAGTTGGGCACGTGGAGATCGTCCGTGCTGGGGATGGTGAGATGTTAATATTGTAATTTGGGCACGTGGAGATCGTCCGTGCGAAAATTGTTGATATTATGATAGTGCGTTGAGATCGTCCGCACAGACACGTGGAGATCGTCCGTGTCGGTATATGGACCTCGCGAGTCCCCCATGGGTCATGAACTCTCGATGTATTTCCGAGGAGTATCATGTATATACGGTTGAGTGTGTACTGGGTATTTTGAGACAATTTCATTACATGGTGTTATATTGCATTGCATTTCATCACATCATTTATTTGATGATTATGTGTTTTGTTTGGTGTTTGGAAAATACTTGATGCTTGATTTCCTTTATTGATGGAACCTAAATTGTAAGTGTTATATATGTATATATACTTGTATAATTTAATAATTTATTTTTCTTATATAACTCCCGTCACTACTTCTTCGTTGTCGGTCAATGAGACATACTGGGTACACGTGGTTTCGTACTCATACTACGCTTGTTGCACTCTTTGTGGTGCAAATTCAATTCCGAGTAGTAGCACATCTCGTGGAGCAAATTGAGTCCGGCTTGAAGTTCTTGGAGTTGTGGTGAGCTGCTTGGCTGTTCCGTGGCCCACACCTCCCTCTATCTTTACGTATTCTGTTATTCAGTATTCAGACAGGATATTCCTTATGTTGGATTTGTCTTTTAGTTTCAGACTTGCATCGAATTTTAGAAGCTCTTGTACTTAAGACACCAATTCTTGGGGTGATATATTTTAGCTTCCGCATTTCGTACTTATAATGAACTCAATGTTGGAGATTCTTGCTAAGTGTTAGTCTTTTTTTTTACTCATTTGTTGGTTTAGTTGGGTTAATATGTTAGGTTGGCTTACCTATTGGTTGGGAACATAGGTGCCATCACGACTTGAAAATTTGGGTCGTGACAAATTTGGTATCAGAGCGCTAGGTTCATCGGTCTCATGAGTACAAGAGCAATGTCTAGTAGAGTCTTGCGGATCGGTATGAAGACGTCCATACCTATCTTCGAGAGTCTATAGGACATTTAGGAAATATTCTTTTCTTTTATTCATTATCGTGCACACTTGACCTTGTAGAAATTCTAATCTTGATATTTCATATTCTCTCAGATGGCGAGGAATCGTACATCGGTAAGTGGTGGTCAGGATCCTATTCCTGCGCCTGCTTCTGGGAACACTATTCGAGGTAGAGGTAGGGGACGAGCTCGAGGTCGGGGTAGGGGCCGTGTTGCAGCACCGGTGGATGGTCAAGTACTAGTAGCTACCCAGGGTCGTGATAGGACCGTACCTCCTGATGCAGAGGTTATTCGTGGGGATGTGCAAGATCGTGTCGAGGGGGATGGGCTAGCTCAGGCTCCACCCAGTACTATTGTTCCCCCAGTGCTTCAAGATACCTTGGCTCGTATGTTAGGAATCCTAGAGAGGATGGCCCAGGCAGGAGCTTTGCCTGTCACTTCTGATGGCTCACAGACTCGTGTTGGAGGCCAAATTCCAGACCCGATAGTTGCTCCAGATTCTCAGACTCCCAGGACTCAGCCAGCTGCCGCTGTAGCTCCTCGTTTGGATAGTATGGAGTTTCCAGATATGACATCACATTTGGTGAACAGGCCTTCTATGACTATTGATGAGCAAAAGATGTTTAGGAAGTTCAGACTAATGGATCCTCCTACTTATACTGGTGACTTAGCTGAGGATGCATATGAGTTTATAGTTAGTTGTCATGAGAGGTTGCATAATCTTGGATTAGTGGAGTCTCATGGAGTTGACTACACAACGTTTCAGATGACTGGCTCTGCTAAACAGTGGTGGAGGGATTATATTAGTAGTAGGCCAGCTGGATCTCATCCACTATCCTGGACTGAGTTTACCCAGGTATTTCTATCCAAATTTGTTCCACGTAGTGAGAGGGAGCGCAAGAGGGCCGAGTTTGAGGGTTTGCAGCAAAATGGTATGTCAGTTGCAGAGTATGAGGGTAAATTTCATGCCTTGGCTAGGCATGCTTCGATGATACTTCCCACAGAGGCTGAGAGAGTGAGGAGGTTTGTTAAGGGACTGATTATTCCAATTCGTTTAGGAGTTTCTCAGGTTGCTGCTTCTGGTGTTCCATTCCAGAAAGTGGTAGATGCTGCTAAGGAGTTGGAGATGATTCGACGTGAGGGATTTGAGCAGCGGGAGGGCAAAAGGACTCGTTATTCAGGTGATTATGGTGGTGCTCCGCCTAGGAGTCGGGGTTACTTAGGCAGAGGTTATCACCCTCAGTCCAGCAGACCCATTCATGCTGCTATACCAGCGTCTGAGGCTGGATACGCTGGGCATAACTCTTCGAGCTTGGTGCATACTTCGCAGGGTTCATCTTCTAGACCTGTAGTTCGTGGAGGGCATTTTGGTCATTCAGGTTCCTCTCATCAGCCTGCGTCTCGTAGGGGCTGCTTTGAGTGTGGTGATATGGGACACTTTGTGAGAGACTGCCCTAGGACCAGACGTGGTGGCTTACATCAGGGTTCTCAGGCTTCGACTTCCAGGGCTGCACAACCTCCAGCTAGGGGTGGTGCACAGAATGGTAGAGGTGGTTCTCATTTAGGTAGAGGTGGTTCTCCTTCTGGCCGAGGTGGGGGTCGTGGAGGTTCACAATCTGATGGAGGTCGTTCTCACTGTTATGCTTTTCCAGGTAGGCCAGAGGCTGAAGCCTCAGATGCTGTTATCACAGGTATTATTCCGGTTTGTCATCGACCAGCTACTGTATTATTTGATCCAGGCTCTACTTATTCTTATGTGTCCACATATTTTGCTCCTAGTCTGGATATATTGTGTGAGTCTCTTGATTTGCCGATAAGTGTTTCTACTCCTGTCGGGGATTCTGTAGTTGTAGATCGGGTGTATCGTTTATGTACTGTTACTTTAATGGGGTATGACACTCATGCAGATTTAAAGGTCTTAGATATGATAGATTTTGATGTGAATCTTGGTATGGATTGGTTATCTTCTTACCACGCAAAATTTAAATTGTCATGCCAAGACCATCATTTTAGCTATGCCTGGAATTCCTATAGTAGAATGGAGAGGTACTCTTAGTCATCCTTCTAAGGGTGTGATATCATTCCTTAAGGCTCGTCAGTTGGTACAGAGAGGATGTTTGGCTTACTTGGCCCATATTCGAGATACTAGTATTGAGACTCCTATGCTTGAGTCTATTCCAGTGGTGAGTGAATTTTCAGAGGTATTCCCGACCGATTTGCCAGGTCTTCCACCAGATCGTGATATTGATTTTTGTATTGATGTGGAGCCAGGCACTCGGCCTATTTCTATTCCTCCTTATCGTATGGCACCGGCTGAATTGAAAGAGTTGAAGGAGCAGTTGCAGGATTTGTTGAGCAAAGGTTTTATTAGACCAAGTGTATCTCCTTGGGGTGCTCCAGTGTTATTTGTGAAGAAGAAAGATGGATCTATGCGTATGTGTATTGACTATCGGCAGTTGAACAAGGTAACCATCAGAAATAAGTATCCGATACCTCGTATTGATGATTTATTTGATCAGTTACAGGGTGCTTCAGTTTTCTCCAAAATTGACTTGAGATCTGGATATCATCAGCTGAAGGTTAGGGCGGAGGATATCCCTAAGACGGCTTTTCGAACACGTTATGGTCATTACGAGTTTTTGGTGATGTCTTTCGGATTGACTAATGCCCCAGCAGCTTTTATGGACTTGATGAATGGAGTGTTCAGACCGTATTTAGATTCCTTTGTTATTGTTTTCATAGATGATATATTGATATACTCACGCACTAAGGAGGAACATGAGCATCATTTGAGGATTGTTCTTGGGATTCTAAAGGAGAAGAAGCTTTATGCAAAGTTTTCAAAGTGTGAGTTTTGGCTTAGTTCGGTAGCATTCTTGGGACATATAGTGTCCAATGAGGGTATCATGGTGGATCCTAAGAAGATTGAGGCGGTTAGAGATTGGGTCAGACCTACTTCAGTTACTGAGATTCGGAGTTTCTTGGGCCTTGCAGGTTATTATCGACGGTTTGTTGAGGGTTTCTCATCCATTTCATCTCCATTAACTAGATTGACACAGAAGGAGGTGACTTTTCAGTGGTCTGACGAATGTGAGGTTAGTTTCCAAAAGCTCAAGACTTTATTGACTACTGCTCCGATTTTGACCCTACCCGTGGAGGGAGAGGGTTTTGTCGTATATTGTGATGCTTCTTGGGTTGGTCTTGGTTGTGTGTTGATGCAGAAGGGAAGGGTGATAGCTTATGCTTCGAGGCAGTTAAAGGTTCATGAGAATAACTACCCTATTCATGATTTAGAGTTGGCGGCTGTTGTGTTTGCATTAAAGATTTGGAGGCATTATCTTTATGGCTTGCATTGTGAGGTGTTCACGGACCATCGTAGCCTCCAATATATATTCAATCAAAGAGATCTGAATTTGAGGCAGCGGAGATGGTTGGAGTTGCTCAAGGACTACGACATGACTATTCTTTATCATCCAGGCAAGGCAAATGTTGTAGCAGATGCCTTGAGTCGAAAGGCGGTAAGTATGGGTAGTCTAGCCATGTTACAGGTCGACGAGCGTCCTTTAGCTAGGGATGTCCAATCCTTGGCCCATAGCTTTGTGAGACTTGATATTTCAGAACCTGGTAAGGTGTTGGCTTATATAGAGGCTAGGTCATCCCTATTGGAGCAGATTCGGGCTCAACAGTTTGATGATGGTGATTTATGTAAGATTAGGGATAAGGTGTTAAAAGGGGAAGCCAAGGTTGCAATTCTTGATAGTGAAGGAGTTTTGAGGATTAAAGGTCGTATCTGTGTTCCTCGTACAGGTGATTTGACTAGATTAATCATGGAGGAGGCCCATAGTTCGAGGTACTCTATTCATCCAGGGGCTACTAAGATGTATCGTGATTTGAAGCAACACTATTGGTGGTGTCGTATGAAGAGGGACATAGTAGATTTTGTATCTCGATGTTTAAATTGTCAGCAAGTGAAGTATGAACACCAAAAGCCTGGAGGTGTGACTCAGAGGATGCCCATACCTGAGTGGAAGTGGGAGCGCATTGCTATGGACTTTGTGGTAGGGTTGCCACGTACCTTGGGTAAGTTTGATGCTATATGGGTCATCGTGGATCGACTGACTAAGTCTGCACACTTTGTACCAGTTCAGACTACCTATAACTCACAGAAGTTAGCCAAGATCTATATTCAAGAGATAGTTCGTTTGCATGGGGTTCCTATATCTATTATTTCAGATCGTGGCACCCAATTTACATCTCATTTCTGGCGGTCTATGCAGAAGGAGTTGGGTACTCGGGTGGATCTTAGTACAGCTTTCCACCCTCAGACTGATGGTCAGTCTGAGCGGACTATTCAGGTTCTTGAGGACATGTTGCGAGCATGTGTGATTGACTTTGGTGGTCACTGGGATCAGTTCTTGCCATTAGCGGAATTTGCTTATAATAATAGTTATCATTCGAGCATCGAGATGGCACCATTTGAGGCTCTATACGGTAGGAGATGTCGATCTCCAATTGGCTGGTTTGATGCATTTGAGGTTAGACCATGGGGTACAGATTTGTTGAGGGAGTCTTTGGACAAGGTCAAGTTGATCCAAGATAGACTTATCATGGCTCAAAGCAGGCAAAAGAGTTACGCAGATAGGAAGGTTCGTGATTTGGAGTTTATGGTTGGAGAGAGGGTTCTACTTAAGGTTTCACCCATGAAGGGTGTGATGAGATTTGGAAAGAAGGGCAAGTTGAGTCCAAGGTATATTGGTCCTTTCGAGATTGTTGAGCGTATTGGTGAGGTGGCGTATCAGTTGGCTTTGCCACCTGGTTTGTCAGGTGTTCATCCTGTATTTCATATTTCAATGCTTAAGAAGTATCATCAAGGTGGTGATCATGTGATTCAATGGGATTCAGTGTTACTTGATCAGAATTTGACTTTGAAGAAGAGCCGATCATCATTTTGGATAGGCAAATTCGGAAGCTAAGGTCCAAGAAGATTGCTTCAGTAAAGGTTCATTGGAAGCATCGTCCAGTGGAGGAGGCTACATGGGAGACAGAGTCAGATATGAGGAGTAAATATCCTCATCTTTTTGAGCGTTCAGGTTAGCTCTTTTCTTTTCCCGTTCGAGGACGAACTTTTGTTTAAGTGGTAGGTGATGTAACGACCCGCTAGGTCGTTTTGAGAACTAGGACTAGTTTGAATCCTTTTGGAAATTTAAATGGGTACTTTTAAATTTTTCGAAAACTAAGAATATTTAGTTGATAAAATTTTTATTGAATAATTAATCTAGTTAATAGTTAGTGGGTCATATCCATAATTCATTTAATATCTTATACTTGACCCATTAATTTTTTTTAGTTAGTGGGCTTACCACTTCTAACACTTTATTAATTAAATTGTTAAATAAATATAAAAAAAAAATAGTAGTGGTAGTAGAAATGTTTGTTGTCTTTTCTTAGTTGGTGGAAATTTTTTTATTATTTATATATTAGAATTGTAGTGGCTAGAGTTAATGGGATAATATAGTGAATAATTAGTGGGTTGAGTCCATAACTCATTTTATACCTTTATATCTGGCCAATGTATTTAAATAACTTAGAGGGATTACAGTTATTATATCATGATTAGAGAAAAATCAGAAATAGGAATAAGTTGTCATCCTCAGCGTTGGAGAAGAACTCATTGCGCAGGTAAAAGGATACCATCCTTGTCTAGTTATTTTTTTTCAATTTTTCGTTGAATAGGATTACACTTGAATTAGATTGAATTGTATATTAATTGTTATTATATTGTTAATGTGGGGTTAAAGTATAGTTGTCAGTAGAGTTTAAATCTGGATCTGCAAATGTTTTCTTTCTTATTGAGAAAATATAGTAAGTTGCACGGACTATTGTAAATTTTGTTTTAAATAAGAACAAAAAGGGGATGATTGGATTGGTGGTTAAAGGTGTAAATTAATAATAATAATAATAATTTCCAATCTAATGAGTCCCTTACCAGTGAATTGGTTTTAATTGTTGGAAATTTTTGTTATTTAATTTTTTTTTTATTTAGATGTATACTGTAGGAAAATTTGGTTCTGAGAGTTGGGTTCATGTAATGGTTCAAATTGATTTATCTCTATTACTATATTTTTATCATAGTGTAAAAAAAATAAAATAATAATTTAGTTATATATTGAGATAGATAATTAATTATTAGGTGTATATCCTATAATTTAACATTGAAATTTTAGTATATTTGGAGAGATTAAGGTTAAAGTATTGGCTGGAAATTTGACAATTTTGATAATTTTTGGCATATAGATTATATCAAGATTTGAGATTTGATTAGAGATATGAGTGAGTTTTAGGGTCTATGATATACCTATAATAATTTGAATGTCTACAAACTTGCTTATTTATGAATATTGCATTATTGGTAGATCGTGAACATTACAAAACTTTGCAAAAAGGGAAAGAACTGTCTTGAAGATTCGTGACACGAATTCAGCACTTGAGGTATGTTAAGACTTTTTAGACTTGTTGAAGGACGTTTTCCTAATTAAAGATTAAAAAATGAAAATAGACAAAGGGGTAAGGGGGAAGGATGGTGGTCTCGTATCAATGGTGTGACGGGCATTGGTACGAGTACCGGTGTTATAAAAAGGAAAATTACTATTTAGAATGTGGATTGAAATTTGAGAATGCCAAAGCATATGGGCATTAGCTGATATATTATTGATTTGAATTTTCTTGTGTGATTGTGTTTTATTTATTTCACCTGTATAGTTGTGATAATTGAGGTGGTTATGTATTATGTTCATATTGATTGATTGAGATACATTATCATCCCCTCTATTGAAATAATATTGTGCACATGCATAGACATGAGACTGAGTATAAGTTGGGCACGTGGAGATCGTCCGTGCTGGGGATGGTGAGATGTTAATATTGTAATTTGGGCACGTGGAGATCGTCCGTGCGAAAATTGTTGATATTATGATAGTGCGTTGAGATCGTCCGCACAGACACGTGGAGATCGTCCGTGTCGGTATATGGACCTCGCGAGTCCCCCATGGGTCATGAACTCTCGATGTATTTCCGAGGAGTATCATGTATATACGGTTGAGTGTGTACTGGGTATTTTGAGACAATTTCATTACATGGTGTTATATTGCATTGCATTTCATCACATCATTTATTTTGATGATTATGTGTTTTGTTTGGTGTTTGGAAAATACTTGATGCTTGATTTCCTTTATTGATGGAACCTAAATTGTAAGTGTTATATATGTATATATACTTGTATAATTTAATAATTTATTTTTCTTATATAACTCCCGTCACTACTTCTTCGTTGTCGGTCAATGAGACATACTGGGTACACGTGGTTTCGTACTCATACTACGCTTGTTGCACTCTTTGTGGTGCAGATTCAATTCCGAGTAGTAGCACATCTCGTGGAGCAAATTGAGTCCGGCTTGAAGTTCTTGGAGTTGTGGTGAGCTGCTTGGCTGTTCCGTGGCCCACACCTCCCTCTATCTTTACGTATTCTGTTATTCAGTATTCAGACAGGATATTCCTTATGTTGGATTTGTCTTTTAGTTTCAGACTTGCATCGAATTTTAGAAGCTCTTGTACTTAAGACACCAATTCTTGGGGTGATATATTTTAGCTTCCGTATTTCGTACTTATAATGAACTCAATGTTGGAGATTTTTGCTAAGTGTTAGTCTTTTTTTTTACTCATTTGTTGGTTTAGTTGGGTTAATATGTTGGGTTGGCTTACCTATTGGTTGGGAACATAGGTGCCATCACGACTTGAAAATTTGGGTCGTGACACCTATCAAGCCTCTTCCAGATTCTGCGGTTAATACCCCTTTTATTGCACTAGGTAAATTTATGTCCGCTAAAGCCTATATCCAATAGTCTACAAGCTTCAATGACATTAATAAACTCAATACTTTTCCTCATGTTATAAGGTAATCCTCCCAGTTTTTCCTCAATAGAAGTTATAACGTTGAAATCACCAACAACACACCAAGGATTATCATTTAAGGTAGAGTGTTGTATCATTTTGTCCCACAGAGGTCTTCTGAGATGATCTTTGCATTTAGCATAGACGAAGGTATTAGCAAATTGATGTGGTAATTCATTGTGTTTCATGTTGCAAGTGATTTGCTGCTCGTCTTCATCAAGAATATTGCAGTCAATATCACTGCTCCAAAAAACCCAAATCTTACCATTACAATTGCTAATAGCATTATCCATGTTTAGATGCACTTTGAAGTTTTGAATATGAACACTGTCTGAGAAAGGTTCCAAAATGGTAATAACAGATAAATGGTGTAGTTTCCTGAGCAATTTGAGCCTCTCCAACACCCCCTGAGTGTTGATCCCTCTCCAACACCCCCTGAGTGTTGATCCCTCTCACATTCCATATGATTGTACTAATCATTGGGATGATTTAGAAGAGAAGAGCCTAGTGTTAGGTCTGCCTGCAGTGACAGTATTTGCATCCTATTTTTTGAAGTGAAACTTTTCATGGTGGAAACCCCTTGGAGATAGACATTGGCTTTGTGTTACATGTTGGATTTCTTCCTCCAAGGTCTGATCATTATGTGGATTGAAAGTCCTAATGAGGGCCTCACTAGTCTCATCATCTTCCTCAACCTCTTCTATGGACTGGTTATCCCCATCCAAATCATCCTCTGAATTATCCATAGCATATTCATCTAAAATAGACACATTGTTAAATTTACCCTTTTGTTGTCTTAAATCTGGAGGATCATTTGTAGGAGGGGTCATATATTGAGCTTGTAGGGGAGTAATATCTAATCCATGGTTATCATTAACCATGATAAATTTGTTACAAGATTCATCCTGTTCATATTCCTTATCTTTTTCTTGCATCCTGTTTTGTCTCCTTTTTTCCGCATCTTTTTTTTGTTTGCTAGGCTTATTTTTACTCTTGGGAGTGTTTTCTGTCACACTAGTAGCACTTTGTTTCCCTTGATCTTTTTCAATCATTTTTCCAGTTTGTTGTTTCTCATTATTTCCTTTAGCAGATTGTCTGGTGCTGTCTCTGTTCTGTACCTGCTGAAGTTGTTGTTGTTTCCCTTGTTCCAGTCTGTTTTCATCCTCATTAAAGGCTCTATAGTCTGTACTAAGGTCAGATTCCAACCCCTCATGCATAACATGAGGCAATTTCCCCCCTTTGGTAACCCCATCCTGCAAGTTAGAGGCTATCTCCTGACACCCCCATACCTTGTGTTGTTGCTGGATATCTCGGGAAATTGTGTTTGGTAATCCAATTGTGTTTGATCGGTCTGTCTTCCTTCCTTTCCTGGGATCTTTTTCGTGGTCTGTTTGGCTTCTTCATCCTTGTCGTGCCTCTTCTTCCCAATCTGCACTTCATTGTCTGCTTGTTGCTGTCTATGATTTGGTAGATTTTGGCTTTGTCGTTGATCCTTGGCCCTTTTCCCTCCATTGTCTTCTCTGCTTGTTGTACCTTGTGTATTACCTGCAACAAGAGTAGAAGTTAGTTGTTGTGAGTTGCCTACAATGCCAAACGAAAAACTTGCAGATTGTATATCATTTGATGATTTTTTGGTATGGAGCCCCTTCATGTTATTGTCATTGTCCTGTTCTGCATTCAAGTTCTCCTTCATTTGAGAACTGCCTCCTTTCCCCATTGTTGTTGTTTCTTTTGATTTAGAGTTCTGTGGAGTGATGTCAAGTTCAGCATTAAGATCAGAACCAGAGCTTCTTTCTTTACTATCCTGATCCTTCCTCAGATTTCTGATCGTTGAAGTAGAGGGAGTTGTCGGAGTGTTATCGACGTTGGTTCCTCCTTTTAACTGATCGAAATATCCTGTTGGGTGATTGGATTTAGCCTTGGGATCAATGTTGTTCGATGTGTTGCCATTTTTTTCGACGTTCCGAACTCTGTTTTCACCGGAGTTCTCCTCGCCGTCGATTCCGCCGTCCATTCCACTTGAAACATCAGTGAGAGGGGCGGCTTCACCCGGGGAGCAAACGCCGGTGGTCTCTTCCTTACGAATTTGGTTTGAGGATGATCGATTTCCAGTTCTCGACTCAAGTGATGCACTCGCATAGTCTTGAAGAGTCGCCTCTCGATTCCGGCCGATTGGGACGGTAGAGTTGCCTGATTCTTGGGTATATGATAGATCGTGATGTGGCGTATTCGTCACCATCATCATTTCATCGCGATTCCTTTCAGAAAATCCTTCGGAAATATTTTCAATTTCTCTTTCAAACTCCTCTTGCTGCGCAGTGTTCATCGCATCTTTGCACTGCGATTTCAAGGAGTTTAGAGGTATATCATGGGGCATGCTGATATGGGTTTTGTTGCCCTTGTCCAGGCGTTCAAGGTGGCTAAGGTCCGGAGGCGTTTGGCTTGCCACCGGCGGCGTACGCGCCTGCGCAGTGGCGCGCATAGGTGTCTGTTTAGTATCCGTTGGGTTGTTATGTGAATGAGAAGAAGATAGATCTGAGATTAACGTCTTTGTCACTGTTGAGAGTTGGAGTTTCCGGCAAGAAACAGAAGTCGCCGGAGTTACATGATTTGCCTTTGACGGTCGGAGTCACTGTTGACGGGAGTCACTTTGAAACTCCGCCTGAATTGCTTCTCGCCAAACTGCTCTCTAGTTGCTGTTGCTGGCAACCGGAAGAGAGCAGAGGCGGCCAATGCGTGCTGGTCGTCGCTGATTTCGCCAGTCAGAGCTGCTGGCTGGAATTGTTGTTTGTTGTTTTCACAGGAGAAGCTGTCGATGGCTGGATCTGCTGTTGCTGTTACTCCTTATGCTGATCAATCCAAAGCAAACACCGGCGAACTGACTAGAAAATCCGGCGAATTGGCCGTTAGTTAGAGCAAATCAGGCAAGTAAACAAAGTTAACTTTTTAGAAGTTGGTGGCACCGCCACAGTACTCCGGCTAACCGTTGCGATGTTGGCTACTGTCAAAAGCCTGCAGGTGCTTACCTATCAGTTAGATAATATTGTATTATATATATGTATTTGTATATTCTGGAGAATTATACATATACAAACATGACTAATTATATAAACTTGAAGTCAACTCACATAATTAATATATAATACTAATCATGAATAATAATTAAAATAAAATATATCTATGAATTATGATAAATAATTAAATAGTATAAATTTGTATAAAAATCAACTTTATATATTCAATATACAAAACATACTAACCCACAAAAAAAAAAAAAAAGAGAGGAGGAGAAGAAGAAGAAACAAATAGTAGAAAAGTCATCATTTGCCAGGCAACTTAGGACAGACAACGCTTTGAATCTTTCTCCATTTCTCCAATTCTAGCGTTGTCTATCCTATTGTCTCCTCAAGAATCTTCAAAGAAACCCCATTACCCTAATTCTCAAATAATCATTTTTTCAATTCTTTTTCTTTGTTGTTGTTGTTGTTGTTTACAAAGTTATCAATTCAATGGGTACACCAGAATTCCCAAATCTTGGGAAGCATTGTTCTGTTGAGGATTGTAGGCAGATTGATTTCTTGCCTTTTACCTGTGATTGCTGTTTCAAGGTACCCCTTTCTTTCTCTCTTTACCATTTATGCCATTTTTTTGGTTTACTGACTTTTTGTTAGTTTTGTGTTGAAATCTTTCTTGGTTTTGAGTTTTTTGATCTGGGGTGTTATAAAGTTTCAATCTTTTTTGGTCCACAGGAAATATATACATGGATTCACTGTCTTTTTGTCAGTTGTGTTGAAATCTTTCTTGTTCTCTTGAGTTTTTTGATCTGGGGTTTTATTAAAGTTTCAATATTTTGTGGTCCACAAGAAAAAGAACATTTTGTTGGTGTAGTTGTTTGGTTGATGTGGGGGTGATAGGGATAAAAGTTACTTTTTGTTTTTGAGTTTTTTGATCTGGGTTTATATCAAAGGTTTAATCTTTTTGGTCCATTGGGAAAAGATGGTGTTGTTGTTTGGTTGTGGTTGTGGTGTGGGTGGGTGTGGCGTAGGGGTATTCTGAGAATCTTGCTTTGCTGGAGATACTAGGTTCAAGAAAATGTGAAGGATTGAGTAATCAAGAACATACAAAGTTGAGCTGAAGCTTAGGAACCAAACTATGACACATTTTGTTTAATGTTGAGCATGTCATGCTATTTCATGAGGTGATCAGATATTGAAATTTCAGCCTCTTGTAGAAATGCAAGGTAAGGCTGTGTACAATAACTGTTGTAGTTCGTCCCTTCCCTGTTAGTGCCCCAGGCTGCCCTTTTTGATCAGATATTGAAATTTGAACAGTAGTGAAAGGGAGGTATAGTCTAGTAGTTAACACTTTTCACTTCAAACCATCTCCGCAAATCATTAGGTTGCGATTCAACTAGAAAAGTGGAAAAGGACCATTTTCAAGTGTATGTGTATGAAGCAGCATTGGTTTTTTACCTAGGTTTGTATCAAAATTTAAATGTTTTTGGTGCTTAGGAAAAAGAACCTTTTTTTGGGTATAGTTGTCTGGTAATGGGGTCAGGTTGTGGGAGGAAAAAAAATATATATAATCCTGATGTTTTCTGAAGATTTGCTGTGTGGGAGAAATTAGATTGAAGAAAATGTAAAAGATTGAGTAATCAAGAACATGAAAAAGTTGGGTTGAAGCCTAGGAGCGAAGCTATGACACATATTGTTTCATTTTGAGCATTTTATGCTTTTCCTCCTTCCATACTATTTATGTTACATATAAGTCGAAGTGCAGCAGCTGTCCACTGTGTCAATGAGGAATCATGTAGCAATTCATTAGGTAGATACAGAAACAGTTGATGAAGATAAATAATCCAGTGATTAGGGGAGGTGTACTGTCTAGTAGTTACCTTCCTCCACCTCCAACAATAAGGTTGAGATTCAAGTGGACCATTTTTTCGGCTCCTGGTAGGGGAGTTTGGGGGTTGTGGTTTTACCATATCAAAATTACAGGAAAAAAAAGGAAAAAGATTAAATCACCTTTATTGTATGTAGAAGCTTGCAATCAATTGTTCGTATGATACAATAAGAGAGGATGTTGTCTTGAATATTGAACTATTTGTCTTAGTAATTCCATGATTGTTCTCGTGTAATTTGCATTTCGGAGTACCAGTAGTTGATGTGCTTCACATGGTTGATTAAACTTTTACCTCTGTTCTTACGTCTTTATTCTGAGTTTCTAAGCTTAATGTTCCGAACTTGTAATGTGGCTTTCAGCTTAATGTTCCGAACTTGTAATGTGGCTTTCAGAATGAAGATATCAGGATTTATTCTAAACTTGAATAGACCGTATTGGTTCTATAGGCTAGACCGATGAAGCATTGACAGAATCGCAATTTTTTTTCATTTTCAATATTCCAACTAGTATATACTGGTTGCCCTTCTGCTTATGTTTTAGAAACTCTGTCTGAGGTAATAAGCTTTAAATGACATTTTTTCTTGCTTTTATCAAAAAGAATATTAACTACTTTAAATGTAGATGTCCTTGCTTCCTTGCTCTTACGAGTTACGGGTCTCAGTGATCTGGTATAATATCTTAGTTAGATTTTATAGATTGTTAATAGTTGAAATAAGAATTACGATCTTTTAAAGACATGAATTTGGAAAAGGATTCAGTTTTGAGATGTATTGTACGTGTTCTTATCCCAGATATCTCTTTTGCTGTCTCTATGATGGTGGCTTTCGGTTGAGTATCATATGTTGAAATCTGTTAGGAATGAACTGCAAGTCGATGATATCCTGTATGATGGACTCAACTTTGTTTGCTCGTAACATAATTGGAAATAATTTCCGATGCTGAATGTGTTAACATACAATACTTATTTGCAGGTGTATTGTTTAGATCATCGAAGCTATATTAGACATCAGTGTCCAACGGCTAACAAGAATAATGTTACAGTGGTCATTTGCCCACTCTGTGCAAAAGGGGTACGCCTAAATCCTGTTGAAGACCCAAATATAACTTGGGAATCGCATGTGAACACCGAGTGTGATCCATCGAACTATGAGAAAGCCACAAAGAAAAAAAAATGTCCTGTGCCTCGCTGCAAAGAGCTTTTGACTTTCTCCAACACAATCAAATGTCGGGATTGTACTATCGATCATTGCTTGAAGCACCGGTTTGGACCTGATCACAGCTGCCCAGGACCTAAGAAACCAGAAGCTACTTTCCAGTTCATGAACTTTCTGAATGGAAGTAAAGAAGATTCGAAGAAAGCTCAGCCCACGACGACCTCAAGGTGGACCACGAGCCTTTTAAAGGTAGTATCATCTGTAAAGGAAAAGTTCAACAACGAATTTAATCAACCACAGCAGACGGGGCAAAGCAGCCGCGCCACCAACCACAGTGTTACTAACAACAGCAGTCAAGTAGAGCCATGCCCACAATGTCATCTGAGATTTTTTACAGTCAGAGCTCTCATCGACCACGTGCAGAAAGTACACGAAAAGAATGGTGTTATGAACATGACAATCGATGTCTGCCCGAGGTGTAGTAAAGGTTTTCGAGATCCTGTTGCCCTTGTGGAACATGTTGAAAGGGAACATAAAGGAAGTTCTATGTAAAGAAGCAAACAACAACGTACCAGTAGGATGTATACAAACCTTACTCCTACTTTTGCGAGGGTAGAAAGGCTGTTTCCATTTTTTTTTCTATGTAAAGAAGCAAAAGTACATAATATCTTTATCTTGTTAATTATTTTTCAGAAAAAAGTCTACTCATTCATACAAGATTTACATGTGATTTGAGGTTGATTGAAGATCAATATGACTTGATTTTTTTTTTCTCTGTTGTCTTTCATTATCTTCTCTTTTACTACACATCCAAATTGACATATATATTGAGTCGAGGGTCTATCGGAAATATTTTTCTATTTACACTAGTGATTTACCATTTGTAGACAACATTACCTATATAATAAGTTTTGTGCTAATCCAGCTCTTTCTTACAATGCAAGTTATTTATTTAGATTAATGATGAGCAATTATCATCTATCTGCTCCTAACTACCATTATAATTATTGTTAGTATACTTAATTTAAGATTTTAAGTTTATAGTCTTATAACAATCTCAAGTTAATATACACATTAATAATTGGTTTACAATCAAACATTTATAGGTATTTAGTAAAGTTTTTAATACATATTTAAGATCTGGACAAAAGTTATTGAGTTTACGTGAATCCATATATTTTATAAAATACTCGAGTAAAAAGAAAGTAATATGCTTATGAGTATTAGTTCTATCATAGGTTAATAATACAAGTTATGATTAAGATTATGCACACATATTGAAAGCCTTGAGAACAAAAATTCGGTGTACAAAACATCATGCGGTCACACGTGATTTTTTGAGAAGAATCGTATTTCAAAAACTGTGATATAGACAATTTATATTGACGCAAATATTAGTGACTATTTTCACGACTCAAACCTGTGATCCAAAAGATACACAGAAACAACAAATGCCAAATTAAAAGCTAGCAACTTCAAAAGGCAAAAATAATTTTTTTTCTTCTTATTTTACCAAATGATTCACTTGAGTTCTTTAATAATCATGACACCTCCTTAATTAAGTCATAAAAAAGAGTTGTAAAGTGAAAGAGCCAATAAACTAACAAATAGACATAATGAGTTGTTAGTTCTTTTTTTATTACATTTTTTAAAGCTTAAACAAGATTTAGTAATTAGATCAAAGAGAATTAAATGAATGGTTGTAAACATGATTGTTTTTTAAAAAAATATAAAGATATTTTAATTATTGGTCAAGAAAATATCATGACTTTGTTAAGAAATTACATGACAAATGTCAACATTGTCATTAATGGCACATTTGGTGGCTAAAATTTGCAACTTGGAACAGTTTGTAATAAATGCAAACAATTGTAGTTCAAGAGTAATATAAAACTTGCATAATTGAGGTTTATAGGTTGCAAATCTAGTCATAAATATCTACTATCTCCTATAGTATAAAATAATGCATATCTATGTGAACTCAACAAAATCATCTTGTACTTTTTTATCCTTAAATAAAAGTTTTAAATTGTAATAGTAGGAATAGAACATGATTGTCGTTAGCTTGTATCTTAAGTATTGAGTCAAGTGTCGCAAAGAATGCAATTCTCGTATTTTGTTGTCATTATTATCTAAAAAATCCTGATAAACTCTACTGTTAATAAATTGGATGAAGGTAAAAAATGATTTCATGTCATAATGTGCGTGATATAATGACATGGACAAAAGGATCGTGATCTCTTAGAGATGAACTAAGCCCAAATATCTATATTCAGTTTGACTTGCATAAAGTCGAAATCATTAGTAATCATTTATCAGTCATACGACAATGACTTTATTTTCGGACTTCATCTTTAAAGGAAGTATTTTCCCTCAAAATGAGATTGACCTTCCGACATGAACCCGAATTAGTCCGACCCGAGATCCAAACAATAAAACAAAATCTCAGGGGGGGGGGAAGAAATTAAGTTCATTTATAAAATAAAAGGCCATTAGCCATGAAACCATATTTTAACTGCCACTGTCAAATATTTAAAGAAAAAAAAAATAGTTTTCTCAATTGTATAATAAATTAATAGTAATAAACAAACAAGTAATTTTTTAAAAAAAAACAAAAACTATTCATTTCACAAAAATTCCAAATTGGAAGCACAATTATTAATAAATTCCCTATTATGTCAGTAAGTCAAACATTCCCCCTTTCCATTTTTATAAATCTTTAATCTTTATATTACCGTTAAACTATATATTTTTTTAATTTAGTAATTAGTGTCCGGCCAAACCCATCATTTTTATTTTTTTTAATTTTCAAGATTATTTTTTTTTAAAAAAAAAATTGTGTTTAGAGGAGAGAGAGAGTCAATTTTTTTTTGTTTGTTTTAGAGAAGGGTTGTTGAAAAAAGGGGAAGAAATGCAGGAGATCCGGTGCATTGTTGGAAATCTTTGATTTTTCATCAGCTCTGTACTTTACAGACATTCATCTGAAAGGTATATTTATATACATATATGTATACGACTCATTGCCAGTTTGTAGAATTTGGATAAATGTCTATATATATATTAGGGTATCGGTTATTTTCATACAATTCATTTGTAAAAATTTGATCTTTTTCAAATTTTCATATACCCTTTTGCTTAATTTGTTTAGTTTTCAAGTTTTTCTTGAAACCCTCTTTTGGTTAATGATCTTTGATTAGTTGGTAGAAAATTGGGGTACCCTTTTGATCATATTGCTCATTTGTAGATAGGTCTTGAACCGAGGGTCTTTTGGAAATAGCCTCTCTACCTCTAGGAGGTAGCGGTAAGGTCTGCGTATACTATACCCTCCGTGTACCCCACTTTGTGGGGATTTCACTGGGTATGTTGTTGCTCATTTGTAGGTAGATTTTGATATGTGATGGTTTAATGAGATTTTTGATGTGTGTTTTGAATTTCTTTGATTTGTAGGCTGTAAAAAAACAGGACTAAAGGAGGAGGAGTACCCATAAGCTCCTGAGTGCTTTTCTTTCCCTTTCTAAATTTTTTGAGAGTTTAGGGATTCTTGAGTTATTATAGGTTAAAGGGAGGGAAAGAAAGCATTTTTACCTTGTGAGCTAACTCAATTGGGAGAAAAAACAAATTTTGTGTTAGTAAAAAATGAACGGAGTCTCCGGTGTGATGTCAAGGCAAGTATTGCCAGCATGTGGAAGCCTTTGTTTCTTCTGCCCTGCGATGAGGACAAGATCAAGGCAGCCTGTTAAGAGGTATAAGAAGTTGATCTCAGACATTTTTCCTCGGTCCCAGGTTAGTCAAGGATTGTATGGTGAATATAAGCACCTCCCATGTTCTGTTTGGTTCCTTTTTATGTGTTAAATCTCCCAAATCAGTTTGTGGAGTCTAATCATAAATTTCTCTCTGTATTAATGAATCATTTAAACTTTCAACTTAATAGGGATTCTTGAAGTCATCATCTTTTTGCTTGTATTAGATTAGTGGCATTGGCTGTTTCTACTTTATATGGATATTTTACCTGCTAAAGGAGCGAACCGCCGATGTTAATCAACTACTTGTTTGTGCCATCTTCCTGCTATTCAATCTCTAAAAACCTGAACCTCTGCTTACGAGTCTGTAAAAGTTCAGTTTCAGATAGCAGGGGATTAATTTCACCACCCTTACATTGTGCAAGGGGAGAATTGTTGCAAAAATAGGCAAATATTATTATTCATGTATTTGATATATGTATTTCCCAAAGAAACAAAAGAAGTATCACCTATAGAGTCCAAATCCATAGTTTGTGTTTGTCTTGGATTTTCCAAAAAGTTTTCTATCTTCTTTAGGTCACAAGCACTAGCTTTCGTGTCGACAGCAGGCAAGTTCCCGTTTCCTTATTGGTTAGAAAGGTTTTCTTTTTTGAAAGGGACCTGTTCTGTTGTTACAAAGACCAGCCGTTTGCTTTCCAATAACTACTTTACCCTTGCCTTTGATTAACCCAGCCCCACCAGATCTCCTGACTCTATGAATGCTGTCATTTTCTTCTTCTCTTTCCTTCAAAACCTGTTCAATTTCTACCATGCATCTCAAGTCAATATGTGATAGTAAATGTGTCTACCGGAAATTTAGTATTCCAAGATGAAAGTAAATATCCTAAATTTTTCTAGAGTGGCCACATCAATGTTTGGTCTTGTTGATTCTTAGGTAAGCCTCATGATATTTGACTTTGCTGGAAGTTCGCCAATGTATTTGAACTTCGTATGGTATAAGAAATTTGTATATAAAGTGAATGTGAAGCATCTGTTATCTCTTCCATACGGGTTGATAGATTAGATTTAGCTTAAGTTTAACCATATAAACATGTTAACACACATTCCTGAAATTATTATATCTAGCTACTATAATACTGAAGCATAGCCTGTCAATTACCTGAAAGTGCATAAGATTTGAAAAATTATAGTGCCTGAAATTGATGAGTTGATTTTACCTTTGATTTGCATGGTTGGCATTACCTTTTTAAGTTCAAATGATTTTAAGCAACATTGAGCAGTGCATTTGTATGAGGTAATATCCAGAAAGAGTAGTATTTGGCCATTTGACAAATGATAAATTTGCTGTCTTTCTAAGCTACATCTACATGTATTTGACATTTGTGCTTGTGCAGGAAGAAGAACCAAATGATAGGAAAATTGGAAAACTTTGTGAATATGCTGCAAAAAATCCTTTTCGAATTCCCAAGGTATATTCATTCCCAGTGTTACATGAAAATTATGATCCCTTGAAACAATCCATGAAAAGCCCCCTGAAAGTTTGTAAACTATTATTTTTTTGCTAATCTTCTGGATAACTTTATTTACTTACAGTTGCTTTGTCTGGTAATGGGATTCCAGTTTTGGTAAACTGGTGATAGTAATCAGGAAACTAGCTCACAAATATATCCAGGTTTTCCAAAATTACAAGTAGAACTCTAGTAAAAACCTCTTATTTGATAAGAACCGTGTGATGTCATGGATATTGCATTTGAAATGAGCATACATTTGGAACCCATTCGAATCCATGACTTTGACAACCATCAAATAGTTGTCTTAGATGCACTTCTTTAATGTATTAGGTCACGTTTTAACTGAGGGGTGTCAGTTAGAGGGAGTCCGCTGCCTGCAATTCCTGGTTAAATTGATTGGCAGAGATAGTATTATACCGGTAAGGAACTAAGTCAAATTCCAGATTCAACCAGAATGCTGAAAAGAACTTCATTTGGTTATTCAGCTGCCAAAGCTTATGCTCAAATTTGGAAATAGCTTTTCTTAAATGAATGTTTGCATCATCTCGTCATAGTTCCCATGTAGCAGAAATATTCTTCTTGCTTCATGCCTAAAGTCCGAATTTCTATTACATTTTTATCATATACCTTTCTTGGATCTGCTGAACAGATAACAAAGTCACTTGAAGAGAAGTGTTATAAGGAATTGAGAAATGAGAATTTTCGGTCAGCAAAGGTTGTTATGTGTATATACAAAAAGTTGGTTGTTTCATGCAAGGAGCACATGTAAGTTTTTGTTGCTTAGCAAAGTATGAATTGGTCTTTTTTGGATTCTTTCTTTTTTTGGTTCGTGATGGCCACAAAGAGATGCATTTCTAATTTTCACATTATATTATGTATGGTAATATGGTTTCGTACATCTATCTATCAGGCCACTATTTGCAAATAGTCTGCTCAGCGTCTTACAAACTCTTTTAGATCAGTCGCGTGAGAATGACATGCTAATTGTCGGATGTGAATCACTATTTGATTTTGTAAATAATCAGGTTGGTGCTTTGGAGTTCTCCTCAACTTTAGACTGGATCAATCTGACTATAGGGTGTTATTTATTGTTCATGTTTATGCATCAATTATATCTGACAAATTTGAATTATCTTATACCATCTTGACTTTATTGATTTATGCAGAAAGACGGTACTTACATGTTTCATTTAGATGGTTTTATTCCAAAGCTGTGTCAACTGGCACAACAAATAGGAGAGGAAGAAAGTGCTATAAAGCTCCGCACAGTTGGCCTGAAAGCACTTTCTGCAATGGTACAGAGTTTGTTTAGATTTTCCCAACTATTTAGTCTGCTTGCTATGTGGTTGTGAATTGTGATACAAACTGTTAACGTGGTTGTTTTCCATCAAATACAAATTATATACAGAGTGTACTTTTCTTCAGTTCTAAAAGGAATTAAGTCAAAATAAGTCTAAATGTTATACAATTTAGGATGGCAGCATTCCATTTTTTGCATGATTGGATGACTAATGATGTAGACCAAGACATTTAGGAAAAATGACTTCTGTCGTCGTCAATATTTATACGCCAGCTACTACAACATTTCTAATTTTCATATAAAGAATTTCTCCTGTTGTAGGCGCTTAAGCCTTATGCATTTGAAACTTGGACTGTCAGAACACCCTTGAAGCAACAATAAGGGATAGACAGTATTCTTACTACTCCAAGGGACTATTTTTTTTAATTGTTTCTTAGCATTTTCTGCCGAAGACATCATAAGTAATAGGAAAACAGTTGTTACCATGGATAGGCTGCACGGTCTTGTTTGAACAATATTGATGAAGTGAATAAAACTAATTATAGCATGGGACTCTTAAATAATTAAATACAAAATGCTCAGTATCCCACGTCCGTTAAGTGTATGGTTTTTACTCTCCTTATATAGTTTGGACAATCCTCACCAGTAGAGCTAGATCTTTGGTTGATTTAGGCTCAAGGTCATTTTACAACAAGATACTCTTTTCTTAGTCTATTAACTAGTTGTGTTTGGCTTAGTTTTTATCTAGAAGAAAGTGTGACTGGTTGTTTCATAAAGCATGTTCATAATACATTTAATTTATGGAAGGTGATTGTAGCATGCAGTTTCACCATGCCAATCTCATTCATCACTGACAAAAGAGTTATCTAGTCAGATTTTTGAGTCCTGCATTTGAAGTGGGCCGTATTATCTCTAATTATATATCAATTTCTGCCTCAGTACATGGGCATTGGCAAGTGCATGTGAGTTTAGTATTGTTTTCTCCTCAAAGTCCTGATATGATTTTCTTTTGAAGTCTATACCAGTGACTTCTATGATTAATGCTATAAAACCATGACTATCTCTAACCTGCATCCAAATGTAGATCAGGAGTACTTTGTTAAATTGTTATTCTTACAAGAACTTAACTGTTTCACAGGTTTGGTTCATGGGCGAATATTCCCATGTTTCAGCGGAATTTGACAATGTAAGCAGATTCTTTCCACCTTGTGTTCTTATTGTCAGATCTAAATAATGCTAGATTTGTATTTTCATTATAGAAGTTTGAAGTATCTCCACTCTTGTTTTCATTGATGGAAAGTCAAAAGCTTGATAAGATTTTATTTGCATGTGCACGATTTGTGGACACCAAATAAGTGAAACTGAGTAAAAGTTTGCGCTAGAGAGCATGTTATGTTGGCTTTACAAGAAGTTTCTTTCTCTTCTTGATGTTGATTTTCCTGGTTCATTCCAGTTTTAACATGATGCTGTCGATTATACGTACAAGCTATCTCTGTAGGATAAAACTAAATACTTTTCATTACTACCTGTTTTTTGCCTTTGAATGCTCTATAATCATTGAACAAACAAAAAATAGCTAAAAACAGACAGCACGCAATAGCAGGCGGATCACTAAATCAACTTATAGGTGAAACCAGGCCCAGATTGACTTTGCCATTTCATCAATTGATTACCGTTGGTATATATTTGTTGTAGGAAGGTTAAGTATAAACTTGAATTTTCTTACTGAATATGTCGAACAATTTGTGCCTTTTACTGTTCATTCCAGAATTGTCTCCTGACAATGACCTGTTTCTGGCTACAATAGGTGGATGGAACTTGTAGCTTTTATTGTTTCATATTACTGATAATGTGGACTTCACCATGCCACTTCTTCTACTTATACAACAACAACAACATACCCAGTGAAATCCCACAAGCTTCTTCTACTTATAAACAGAATTAATAGTCTCTAGTACAAAAAAAGATTATAGTGGTGCAATAAATCTGCATAGCAATTATTTGATCTCCAGTTCTGATGAACTGTTTCCATGTCAGAATTAGTATAGATTTTGGGATATTACCTTGAAATAGATCTTTCGTATTTTCAGTTGTGTACCATCACAACTT
Organism: Solanum chilense; assembly: GCA_032847665.1. NCBI lineage: Eukaryota > Viridiplantae > Streptophyta > Magnoliopsida > Solanales > Solanaceae > Solanum > Solanum chilense. Next base: position 6,246,478 of record CM064966.1, read on the forward strand.
GATTGGAGTAGCTTAAACTGTGCCCATCTTACTTTTCCAGACGTCTCAATTGCTTCTACTAATGTATTTATCTTATCTATTAGATTGTTTCAGTAGTCTTGGAAAATTATCCAAGGCCAAGAAAGGAAACTCAAGACTCAAACCAGAACAGGTGGGTGGAAGAAGTGCGCAAAGTTGAGGGCCACGTTTCTCCTTCCCCAGAAGTCATCGCGAAGGTTCCCTCATGGAGAATCATTGTGAATGAGAAAGGGGAACTAAATATTTCAAAGTTAATATTTTATAATAAATGTTAGGTGGCCTCTTGCTTTTTTCATGTGTAGTGTCTAAAGGGCTTCTTAGTTTTCCTTGACAGGGAGGATGACGAAAACCCAGCATTTTGGTCTAAGGCTTGCCTGCATAACATGGCCAAGCTAGGTAAGGAGGCTACAACCACAAGGCGAGTTTTGGAATCTTTATTCCGCTACTTTGACGACGACAATTTATGGCCTACTGAAAATGGAATTGCTGTACCTATTCTAAAGGATATGCAGTACACGATGGATGCTTCAGGTATGAAGTTACTTTTTAACTTTACCTATCGAAAGGGGAAAAAAGAGAGAGAAGTTAGTGGTAGAGTTTATTTTCTTTTTATTCTTTGGCACTTTCATTTACTTTTTGCAAATAGTTCATCATATGTGGTTCTTCGAAAATTTCCTACTTTTACTTGTAAAAGTAGTATTATATTTTCCTTGTGGTGAAAATTCATAATGGCTTTTCCTCTCACTTTTTTGTTCCTCCTTCCCTGATTAAATTATGCAGGAGAGAATGCGCACCTTCTGCTGTCAACATTAGTCAAGCACCTAGATCACAAAAATGTTCTTAAACAACCTGAAATGCAGCTTGACATTGTTCAGGTGGTGACTTCACTTGCTCAAACAACGAAGACTCATCATTCCATTGCCCTAGTCAGTGCAATAACTGATATCATGAGGCACTTACGGAAAAGTATACATTATACTCATGATGACGCAAAGCTGGGAGCCGAGTTAATAAAGTGGAACCGGCTTTTCCAGGAATCAGTGGACGAGTGCCTTGTGGAGTTATCAAATAAGGTGCAGTTATTCTGTCATTGAATTTGAATATCAAATAAATTGCATTCTCTGTAAATTGGTTGGAAGCTGCTTAGTTACTAATTAAACAGGAATTTGAAGTCTCCTTTTGATGGGACTAACTAGATATTAATCGAACTTCTTGTTATTGATGTGTGTTCGAAGTCATGATTCTTCATTTTCTTGACTATTAGGTTGGAGATGCAGGCCCTATTCTGGATGTGATGGCAGTAATGTTGGAGAACATCACAAGTATCCAAGTGATAGCAAGAACTACTATTGCTGCTGTTTACCGTGCTTCTCAAATCATAGCTTCTATGCCAAACTTGTCATACCAAAACAAAGTAAGCTGATTGATATTTGAATTTATCAGACTGTTCTTTGCTTTCCTATCTTATTTTCTGAGGCATATTGAGTTAAGAATCTGATTTATCTTTTTATTTAGGCATTCCCAGAGGCTTTGTTTCATCAGTTACTCCCTGCTATGGTCCACCCTGATCATGAAACACGAGTTGGAGCTCATCGAATCTTTTCTGTTGTCCTTGTTCCATCTTCTGTTTCCCCTCAGAAGGTATCTGAGGAAACCCACCTGAGGAAGGCAGCAGATTTTTCAAGAGCACTCTCTAGAACTGTTTCTGTCTTTTCTTCTTCAGCTGCACTTTTTGGAAAGCTGAGAGACCAGAGGTCCCCTTCAATGGAGAAGGTTACTCTTGGAATGGAACAGAAAGATAACAATAGTGGGATGCTCAACAGAATAAAGTCAACATATAGTGGGGTATATAGCATGAAAGGCTCTCCTGCACCTAGTGAAGAGTCTACAAACAAGCCAAGTAACGAAATGGTAGGTTCTGTAACCATCTTCACCATCTTAGTAGATACGACTGTTACCCCTAGATTCCTTAGTATAATCCATTCTAGTGGCCTCACATCATGGGACTTCATATCTGCTTCTCCTTTACTACTCAAGCTTTTGATGACCCTCTTCACATCCTTGGCAAGTAAATTACTTGGCTATAAAATGCTTTGCCGCTTGAACAGTTTGTTTTGCTGCTTACACTTGAACATCCTCTGCTGAAAATCGTTTGAAGCTTGCTTAGAATAATAGGGATAAACAACAACTACAATGCCTGAATTCCCAACCAAGTTGGGCCCAGCTTATTCCAATACCCAGTAATTTGTCTTTTAAGACAATCTAGGGTTTTTCTAAAGCTAGAAATTATCTAAATCATACTTTTCCTACACTAACATGCAAATCTTTAACTCTTGGGAAATCATTGGATCTAATGTAACTGTACAAACTTGACAAAGCCTTTATCATAATTAGTTGGTGTCTTCTATCTGAATCTTTATCTTCTATCATATTATGTTCTCTGCTAAACCTATATGAAATTTGAGAAATTGTAGGCCTTTTGGGACAATTTTCTATGTATATGGTTTTTGTTTTTACCTCATCTCATTTTAACACCTATCATCACAGTGTCGTACCAATTAACTTTGTACTGGAGGTCTATGTATGCCATGGCCAAATCATCTTAGAAAACTTATTATTGTTTATCCTCCATCTGTGCTACTTGTACCTTTTTTTAATTGTGCATTCATCTTAATATCTATATATTGACGACACTCATATAGTGGATATATTGTGCATTAGAGTTCAAACATTCATTCAGATTGCATGAAAATGTTTCTACTCTTTTAAAATTGTGCATCCACAACACTCATACACTGGATATGTTGGCATTTGTCTTCAGCTATTCATTATGAAATAACATTGTTGATTTCTCGACTGTTGTATAGAATGTGTCTTTCACTTTGAGTCTGTTTTATTCGACTTCACCGAATAGTCAAATTATTTTTCTTTTGATCTTCAGGGTCCTATTTCTCTAAGACTCAGCAGCCACCAAATCGTACTCCTTCTCTCCTCAATATGGGTACAATCCATTTCTCCTGCAAATATGCCTGAGAATTATGAAGCCATTGCTCACACATTTAGTTTGGTCTTGCTATTTTCTAGAGCAAAGGTAATTGGTTGGTTCTGTGACTGTTATATTTGTTCTGTGTATTTGTTTGGGGGCATGTTCTTTGTTCATGATACTGAATGAAATATTAGTGCTTCTATTGTTGTCCAAAAAAAATATCGAACAAGGATATCCATACCATATTTGTGTAGCTCGAAAGATCAACTAGAAAAAAGTGTTTTTAGTAATTCCTTTCTTTGTAGTTACTTTTTCTTATTTCTTTAAGGCAAAAGGGTCAGATGGACCCTTATACTTGTATTTGTTTGTATTATGGACCCTTCTACTTAACTTTTTATCAACTGGACCCTTAAACTCAATAAAATTTAATATATTAAATCCCTCTGACCATTGACCATGCTTATGTGGCATTAAGATGGTTGAGTTGGCTAAAGAGTGTGAATACACTTGCGTTAAGGCAAGTGTACACCATATTTAAAATTATAAAAGAATAAAATAATTAATTTTAAAAATAAAAACAAAATTAAAAAACCCTTCTTCTTCACCCCACCCACCTTACAATTTCAGGCATCCCCATCCCTGCTCAACACCCTTTTTTTCTTTCACTTTCTTTAGACGATCTAATATGCCGGAGGCGCCAAGAAGTCTCCTAGCATGTTGGTTCGACGGAGGCGGCAAGGAGTCTCCTGCTGGTTCGAGGGAGGTGGCGAGGATAGGCGGTCGTTGGTGTTTTGCAGGGGATCACTGGTGATTCAGAAAAAGACAGACAGTGGAGGGGAGAACGAGGCGGGTGAGCGGCGAGGAGCTAATCACGAGGGCTGAAGAGGTTTGGCCGCCGCAGTTGTGGTGCGGCGGCTTAGATTTGTGGAGGCTGGAGAAGAATGAAAGGAAAATGTAGAAGGTGATTGACGTAGATAGAGACGTCTGAGGGAGAAAGTATTTGTGGTCTCGTCGGCAAGAGGAGTGGTGGCTGTGGCAGCTTTCTCCGACGGATTTTGGCCATTTCACGGCTGGATCGGGTAGACGACCATGGTGACCCAAAATTTACTTTAAAGAATAAATTAATAATTGTTAAAAATAGTTATTACAGATAATCATGACGTGGTATTAATTTAAGTGACATGGATTTCACATGTCATCTACTCAGGGGAGAGTGAGCTATACACATGGTAAGAGGGGTTTAACAATCATTTTTTGATTGAGTTTAGGGGTTAAGTTGGTAAAGGATTAAGTAGAAAGATCCATAATACAAACACATACAAGTACAAGGGTCCACAAGGCCCTTTTGCCTTTCTTTAACTATATCTAGGTAATATATTCCCTTGGAACTCCTAACATGTCTGTTTTCCTTTTGTCTTTTACTTATGTACTAATGTTTTTAATGTCTCCTAACAAGGGAAATTTTTGGGCGTTCTGTTGGTTGAAATTTTTGTCCAGTAGGATTTAATCGATATCTGTGGGAAACACTAATAGGTTCCCTATAGCATTTACCTGTTTATACCAAGGGAAACAATAACCTTTTAAAAACAAATTGAGCTCCTTTTCTTAGCCCTTTGTGTTTTATCTGTTCATTTGAATGGTAGCATCAGTGATGATGTTTTCACATATGGTTCACTTACAAGATTCTCTTTCCTGTCTTCTATGTATTTGACTGCATTCTCCATGTAAATTTAGTGTGAGAAGTCCTCTTACGTGATAAGGATAAATTATGAGCTTTGGATCCTATGGTGTGAAGATTAATTGTAAACTCTAAATGCCAATCACAATTTATTGCTTAAGTTAATGTTCTTAATGTCTTTTGTTCTGCTATTATTTTGAAAATTAGAACTTTAGCGTGAACTAAGACCTTCCAAGTCAATGGACATCAAGGAGACAGTTTGACTACTTGCGAGTAACAAAATAAAGTATGAATATGGGAATGAGAAACTAAAATGCCAAATCACTAAATCATTGCGAATTTTGTTTTTGGTATTATTAGTTTGGCATTAAGCAGTTAAATGGTATAGGATATCTTGGTCGTTTATCACACTGGATAATGCAATCTGCTATATTATGTTAAATCTGTAATGGAACTAAAGTCTGAATAAACATTCATTATAAAAAAAAACTATAGTCTGAATAAACATATGTTCGTATGTGTCTGTATATCCTTTCCTATAGTCTCTTAATTTGACTTTGCTCCATATACTTGTGCAGAACTCATACCGTGAAGCTCTAGTGCAAAGTTTTCAGCTTGCATTTTCGTTGAGAAATATTGCACTCATTGAAGGAGGTAAGACTGCCACATCAGATATTCCTCTGGGGTGTGCACCTGCTTAAGATTTTTATTCCTCTCTAATTCGTTGCTCCTCTATACTGGGAGGGGGTGGTAAGTGATTGCTTCATCGGAGTGTTAGGAACAACAGATGAGTATTACATGGCACATTTCTCATGTCCTTAGTATCTTTTCAAGTTAAGATTATCCATTTTTAACTGATTGTGAAGGTTCTTGGACTTCCGTTGTTATGTTGACCGAGCATGTCTCATTCTGGAATCCTAGCTGAGTAATCCCACTCTGCTATTTTTATCACTAAGTTCTCCCTTTTTAGGTTCATAACATTTTCATCAAGGATATTATTATTAACAAGACGAGAGGACCAAACACCTGAAAATAAGAAAGCGTTTAGTTCATACAATTAAAGGGTTCCTGTATTTGTGTTTAATAGCAATGCTTAAATGCTTGCTGCACAAAGCTTCATTCGCTTCTACCTTTATGGTAAATACTTGTCAATGCTTCTGTATACCTTTAAGAGGCAATAATTTATATGAGATTCCCCAACGTTATGATCCTTATTGGTAAAATAGTTCAGCTTATCTGTTTCCTGGATGATTCCTTCTCCAATGCTTTTTTACGATTTAGAGGATTTGTGGATCACAGTTCATAATACTTCTATGTTTCAGGGTCACTACCACCATCACGTAAAAGATCTCTGTTTGTGTTGGCGACATCTATGATTATTTTCTCATCAAAGGCATATAATATACCTTCTCTCGTTCCCCGTGTCAAGGCTGCACTTTCAGATAAAACGGTTAGTAACCAATGCTGCCAAGCTTTATACTGTTTTGCTGACCCCTTCTGGTGGTCAGTCATTGTTCTTTCTATTACATGTCAGCCTGGTTTCTACTAGCAGAGCAAAACTGATGAAAAACTACTTTTGGTGTATTTTATTTGTTCTATTTCAGTATTATCATATTAGTTTCTGCTCAGGTCATAACACATGACAGTCATTGTTTTTATCAGGTTGATCCATTTTTGCATTTGGTAGAAGATAGCAAACTCCAAGCTACTGAATCAAGTTCTGGTAATGGAAAAGTTACATATGGATCCAATGAAGATGATAGTTCTGCTCAAAAATGTCTCTCGCAAATAAATATCACAGAGGAACAGTCAACGCAATCCATGATTTCCTTAATCCTAAAGAGCTTATCTAATCTATCAGACGTAAATGTTTCTTTGCTAAATTTTGTTACCATATAGTGATTCCCTGGTTAAGCATTGATCTCTAATATGATTTATTCCGGTATGTAGCTTGAAGTGTCAGCTTTAAGGGAGGAGTTGCTTAAGAAATTTTCACCTGATGATTCAGATTCCCTGGGGACTCAGTTTTTCACCGATGCTCAACAGAGAGCTCAGCAGTCTAATTCAGTTGATGTAAGTCTCTAGAGTATGTAATGTTATGTCAATATTCTTTTATCCTCACTTTTCTCTGTTTGATCATTCTTTCTCCTGTTGTGCAGCTGACCTCAATATTTGATGATGATGGTCCAGATTTATTTCATAGCAGTTCCAAACAGAATGAACAATCAGCCATGGAAATTCCCAATCTATTGAGTGTCAATCAACTTTTAGAATCTGTAAGTGACTTTTGAATATAATATTTGTTTAACCTATTATTTATGCAAAAACAACCACGCCTCAATTCTAAGCAAGTTGCGGTCAGCTCTATTAATCCTCACTGAACATGTCACTCCATTTAACCTCATCTTCAACCCATATTGTACAATAATAATTATAATTTGTTGTCTAACCTATAGTTTCAGATCTGTGATCTTTGACAAAAAAGAGCTTTACATCTAGTTATACTTGCGAAATGGATTTCTTTTCTTTGTGTGCATGTGGCAACTCTGCGTTTCTCTCCTCTAGTGAACTTGCATGTTCTCATGCCCCCATTTTGTTCTTATGAGAAAATGCAACCTCATGTGATGGCTCTTTTAGTTCATCTGGTCGTCAGAAATATTTATGGAGTACCACTTAAGCCTTTGGTTGATGTTTTAGTTTAAATACCATGAGATAACAAAAAGTGTGCGACTTACATTTTATTTAAGATCAGTATGTGAAAAATGTAGTTGTTAGTTATTTTATTTGATCTAATTATTGGTACTTGTTGTTTGAAATTTACTTCGTCTATGCCAAATGAAGGTTTTGGAGACGGCACATCAAGTAGGGAGAATGTCTGTGAGCACGGAACCTGAATTTTCATACAAAGAAATGGCTCATCATTGTGAGGCACTTTTAACGGGAAAACAACAAAAGATGTACAATTTGATGAATAGCCAACATAGACAAGAGAATGCACTGATCGAAATATCAGAGAGTTCCAGTGATCAAGGCGAAGAAAGCGCTTCTGATAACCAGGTTGACAATCAGGTCTCGAAAGTAGTCTTTTTTGGTTTCTATATACTCAACATTTCTTGTTTCTCCTTTCTCCCCCATTTTCTAATTCATTTGCTGCTCATCGGTTTCTTTCTGACTAAGGTAACATAGATAGATATTATCTAGGCATCATACATAGATAGACACTTCATCTTGGCCTCAATTGTCAACTAAACACTCCAACTTTGAGTATGGACATCTAGAAACCTCAACTCATCTCCTTTGTGTCATTTAAACACTCCAACTTTCAAAATGATCATCTAGACACCTCTAAAATTTGTGTCATGTCAGCATCAGGTGTCCACGAGACATAGTGGGGATGAGTTGGAGTGTTTGGTTGTTAGTTGAGACTAAGTTAAGGTGTCTAAATGTACACTCTCCAAGTTGAAGTCCTTACTTGTCAAGTGATGAGTATTTGCTTATGTATTATGGCTATTATATATGTAAAACTAACGTACAGCAGATGTAGCACCAGAAATTTCCTGCTTTGGATGATTTAGAGACACGATCTTAATCTTACCATTCACTTGACTTTATGGGGGCAGGTTGAGAATCAACTGGCAGATCAGAAGGTAGCCGATGTTTCTGATAAACCAACTCGCGAAATTGTTCCTTCACATTGTGGAGCGGAATATCAAAGTAATCTGGAGTCCTTCAGGCTACCGGCATCAAGTCCATATGACAATTTTTTGAAAGCTGCCAGATGGTAGAGATAGCATAGGAATCGTTCCAAACAGAAATGTTTGCTAGATTACTTCCCTCCTGATGGCAGGGTTGCCAAAGCCTTACTCGGTTGCAGAACCGGAAGATCTTCATGCAACGCGCCTGCACGGAAAGAAAAGTCGGCGCCAGAGTTGTAGATAACACATAGTTTTTAACTCATCATACACGTAAAAGTTGTTCATTCTTTTATTCTTTCTTTTTTTCTTCCTATTATGAGTTGAAATATTGTTGTACTGGAGCCATAGAGGAGGCATATTGGTTAAGATTTTAGGTTTTGCTGTCTTAGCCAATGTCATTTACTGTTGTATAATATTTAAATGTTGCTTTTATTACTCTCTTTTTTGTAATTTTAGATGGAGCAATTCTTCTCTTCTTCTGGTGTATGCAGACACTGCTATTTGAAATGGGAAAATGCATTCTTTTGCTGTTCTTATTTTTCCCCCCGTTTCAAAAAGATTGGCCTAGTTTGACTTGGTACGGAGGTTAAGAAAAGAAAGACGACTTTTTAATCTTGTGGTTCTAATTTAAAGTTATGTCAAATGTACTAAAATACCCTTTAATCTTGTGGTCTTAAACATGTCGTGTGGAAAGTTAAAGTTAAATTGTTGCCAAAAAAGAAAATTGGTCATTCTTTTTGAAACAGACTAGAAAGGAAATAGGGTCATTCTTTTTGAAACAGAGAGAGTATATATTGTGATATTCTTTTTCATACTTCGAAAGCTTCTCTTTTGAGTCTTAGATCTATCAGAATTAGTCTCACTACCCATAACGACATATCCCACCCTACCTAGACCTCGCTTGTGGCACCACTATACAAGGTTTATTGTTGATATCTTGTAGTATATGAATTGTTGGTAGAGAAAGAGTTATTCACTGCGATGTTTACACCAAACCTACATATATGACATGTTAAAAGATCCAAGGAAATAGGGTGATCTTTGGCAGAAATAGATGACATGGCAAATTGAAACATCTTAGTAATCAAACGGAAAAAAAAAGAAGCAAAAGTGATTTGTGTAATAGTAGGAGCGAAATAAAAGTCGTCTAAATCGTGAAAAAGTGATCGTGGAAGAGAACTTCAAGCCTTGTGTCGCCAAAGTAGTTTGAATATTGCACCTTAAATAGCAGAAGTCTAAAAGTCGAAAGCATCACTTACTTCAGTAGCATAAGGTATGTCCAGTTTCATGTGAATCACTAACTCCACCTTGAATTAATGAGGCCAATAGGTAAGTATCATTCACTACAACAAATTTAAATATTTGTGAGATTAAAAAAATTTAAATAAAATTTCAAAAATTTATACATAATCTAAGTCGTGTAAACGTGATTAAGAAAGAGAACTACAAGTTTTGTGTCGCCAAAGTAGCTTGAATGTTACATCCTAAATAGCAAAAGTCTAGAATTCGAAAGCATCACTTACCTAAGTAGCATGAGGTGTGTGAAGTTACATGTGAATCACTAATTTCACTTTTAGTGAGCCCTATGCTATGTGAGTTTGAATTAATCAGGACTCGGTGCATTATCAATACCAATTGTTAAGATCAAAACTAAACAATTTGTGTGATAAAATTTAAACAAAATTTCAAAAACTTAAACCTATTGAAAGATGTATTCACTTGCTTTAAATTCTGAATAACACAAACTAGAAAAACAAATTTGTTTCGCTATTTTCAAAGGGAGAATTATAAGAAAAGATATTCAACTATTTGTATTACCAAAACAAAATTACTTAAATTGGCCAAAAAAATTTCTTCTTCCTTCTTAATTAGCTCATCATTAATGACTTGTGATCTTCTTCTTCCTTCCCATTTCTCCATTAATGGCTTCTTTTCCTTCTTCCTTCCTCCTCCTTCCGCGTCATCTTCTTCTTCGTTGTTTTTTCTTTTTTTCTATAAAATTTAACGTACTGAAATCGTAAATCTTTTCGAGCGAATTATATATAAAAAGACTCGATGTATATATATGTACATCATATCAAATAGTCAATGTATATTATTTATGACTTTTCATAATCTATTATAGTATAGTCACTATATAATTCCAATTACTTTCCACTATTTTTTAGGTAAATAAAACAACGTTACATTGTTGTAAACTAATTACTTTATCGTATATATTTCCAACTATTTGAAACAAAAAAAAAAAAACAAATTTGAGGCTAGGCCCAAAACTTGATTCCAACTTCCATTTTTGACCCATTCTAAAAACCAAAAATACAATCAAAACGACATCACTTTCACAATATAAACATCAAGACACTGTCGTTTTGACCTCAGAAAACCCTTCTATAAAATACTACACAAGAAGAACATTTAGCAAAGAACAATTTTTTTTTACATCTGCAGTCTCTTTGATTTCCATTCTCTCTGCTCTTCATCACGGTAAGTACCCCCACCCCCTTGTATTTTTACCTCTATATGTATAGATTTGTAGCAAATCTTGTTCCACCATGTTTGTTATTTGAGTTGGGTATTTGAATTTATTGCTTCTTAGTGACAAGATTACATTTTTATGTGTGATTTATGCTGTTTGGATTGATGGGTCGTTTTCTGTTTTGTTTATAGTGTAGCGATGGATCGAATCTTGATGTGGATTTATCTTATTGGGTATTGGTTTATGTTGCTTGGTGGGGGTTATAAGATGATTGATTTGATTTAAGTTTTGACCATGATTTGTGTGATTTTGATGTTTGGGATTAATGGGTCGTGTATGTTTAGTTTTTATTGGAGCAAAGTTTGTCCCTTGGTGTGACTTTTGTATTTTATGGTATAGGTTAATGCTTCATGAAGAGCTAAATATGATTAGTTTGATTAATTTTTATTGTTATCAATGGGATTTGAGTGGTTAGGATTAATGGGTATTCATCTGTTTGTTTTCTGTTGAAGCTTTGCGTGCTTTTTTGGCATGATAGGTTAATGCTTCCTGTAGAGCTCGATATGATTAGCTTGATTACTTTTTATCGTTATCGATGGGGTTTGAGTGGTTAGGATTGAACGGTCATCATCTGTTCGGTTTGTGTCGAACCCAAGCCTGCTCTTTTGGCATGATTCATGAATTATGTTTTATTTGGTTTAGGTAATGGGAATGCTTCCTGAAGAGCTCAATATGATTAGTTTGATTACTTTTAATTGTTATCAATGGGATTTTAGTGGTTAGGATTAATGTGACATCTCTGTTCGGTCTGTGTTGAAGCCAAGCTTGCTTTTTTGGCATGAATTATGTTTTCTTTGGTATAAGTTAATGCTTCCTGAAGAGCCCAATATGTTGAAAATGTGATTTGAGTGGTTAGGATTCATGGGTCATCATCTGTTTGGTTTCTGTCGAAGCCAAGCTTAGTTTTTTGGCATGAAGTATGTTTTCTATGGTATAGGTTAATTCTTCATGAAGAGCTCAATATGATTAGTATGGTCCATACTTGTTGCTCCTTGACCTAAATTTTATATTTTTCATTGGTTCTTGGAAATCGGAGCAGTCATGATATGGTCCCTTTTTTAATATTCTACTCTGGGATGTGAATGGTTTTAGTAAATTTGTTGCTTCCTTTGTTTTGTATTAACCGACTGATGTACATGTCAGTAAAAGAGAAATGAATCAAATGTTATATTTTACTTTTGTTGTGGGAAGATGGAATATCTGTATATTGTGTCTTTTCACGAGCTATTCATGGCTGTTTCGTCTCGTCCTTCATGATTTTAAACATTGTCCAATTTGCGAAAGCCTCATTAGGTTAATGAGTTCTGCTTTATTATTTTTACTTATTAGCCACCCATCTGAAAGGGAAGAGAAAGTAGAATAGGATTGATCTAGTACATCAAGTTGTTCTCTGTGTATTTCTAGTTGTTTGGATTAATGAGTAATTGCCTGATTATTCGTAAAGAAGCGATTTTATTAATCATATATTATGAAAGTGATTATTGCCTTGATTTTTGAGTTACTGGAATAGTGCTATAATTGCTTCTCTTAATGTTTTCTTCATGATGTGGTGTAGATTTTTCTTATTGTTCAAAAGAAGTTTCACTGTTGCATATTCAATTAACCAAAATTCATAGCACCCTAGATGCAATCATATCTGAAATAGTATACTTTGTATCCAAAACATTCATCAATGGGAGCATTTACAGAATGCTATGATAGATTAATTGGAACTTGGAAGGAACTGTTGATTTAGTTAAGCATTGTGGGTAGGTGTAGACACTCAGATGTGATTTTGAAATATAAACCTTATAATGAAGATAAATGAAATTTGATTGAATGTTGTCTGCGTTTTTGTTTTCTTGTTTTTATTTTTTAATTTTCCCCTATTTGCATTTGGCACTCTAGTTGATTGCTAATGGGTCGTAGACACTAACTAATTATGTGTTGGCATGAGTTCCGTTCCATATTCTGGAAATGATCTATGCTATGTTTCAGCGGAAAAGAAAGAGGGTTAGTAGGCAGAACAAGGTCTATTTCCGACACTAGCTTTTTAGGAACTAAAATGGGAAAGATGCACAATATACTCGTGAACTCCCTCCGCCCCAATTTATGTGGCACCGTTGACTTGACACAATTTAAGAAAAAGGAAGGACTTTCGAACAAACCTTAGACATTTGTGTGGGATAGATTAAAAGGAAAGGGTGCCACATAAATTGCGCACATAGAGTAGTAAGAGTAGTAATTTTCTGATGAAGTCCTCGTGTAGTATTTTTAACCATCCCCAGAAGTATGGTAGAAAGAGGAAATAGATGCCTACTTTCCTTCACTTTTACTGCAGCATGAATGGAAGGAATATATGCTTTTTCTAGGACTTGTAATTCAACAACTTTTTTTTCCTCCTTTCTGGCCCGTTGCCTTGTTTTCTGAACTTACTATTCGAAAAAATAAATAAATAAAATTGGGGGTAGGGGAAAGGGAAATGGGGAGGGAGGGGGGATTACAAGGTAGGAAATCAAACCCTCACGACAAGGTGAATATTTTTGTAGCCAACCGATTGAGCTACTAAGATTTCCCTGTTTTTCTGAACTAACATTGTGTTAAGAGTAGGACAAGAAATACAGTTTATTTTTGTAGTTTTCAAATATGTAGCTTTATGTTCTTGTCTTTATAGATTTGAATGGTATATCATACTGTAGGCTACTAAATCACGCAGTTCATCAGTACCTTGAGAAAATCTGATAGTTATACTTTTTCACGTCCCAATTCACATGATTGTGGCAAAAAGATCACATATGTGCTGTAGCTTGAGATAATCCGTTGAAACATACATAATTCAATCTGCAGCCTCATGATGGTGTAAAAAGATCCTCTATGAACTATATATTGATATGTTATTTTGAGTAATAATAATTGAATGCTTTGATGTTTAGAATGAGAAAAGAAAAACTGTTTTCTTACTATGGTTTACGGTATCTTGCAGTTTTAGAAGCTCCAAGATGGCTACCAAGTACATAATTGGTTCTATCGCTGGATCTTTTGTCGTTGCATATGTTTGTGACACTGTTATTTCTGACGGGAAATTGTTTGGAGGCAAGTTCTAGTTCTTTTCGTTAGTTCTTTGATCATGAAATTGCCTCTCTGCTATACTGACAGTCAACTTGTGGTATCTCAAAACAGGTACTACTCCAAGCACTGTTACCAACACCGATTGGTGGAAAGAAACAGACAAGAAATTCCAAGCATGGCCTCGCACTGCTGGTCCCCCGGTGGTCATGAACCCCATCAGCCGACAGAATTACATTGTCAAGTCTTGATTTAGAAAGTTGAGTTACGCTGTTTTTTTTTTCCCAACAGATTACATTTCAAATCGAACCATTCTTCATTTTTGAGCAAAGGTTTTTTGCTCCTACGCTTGATTCAGACGATATTGAAGTCATTTTTCTCACTTATAAGAAGATTTGACATATGTTACAAACAATCAAAACAGATTTGACGTATGTTACAATAAAATTTTTGTTCAGCTAGCACACCTGTGTACTGAATGAGCTGTTCTTGGTTCTCTGCAATACTAATTTTTTTGTTGTTGATGTATATGCCACATTCTTGTGATTGTTTAGCTGGTTTAGCTGCAAAAGCAAATCTCTTTGATGATTTGTTGTGCATAATACTTGCATATCTATGAACAGCTCATTAGAGGGGAGATATCTTACACTTGTGGTCATAGCTTCTCAAATCAATGTCATCTTTATTTATAAAAATATTATGTGACGACTAATCATCAAGGAGAGGCGAACCTAGAATTTAAAAGTTTCAGGTGCATCAATGAACCTAGAATTTAAAAGTTTCAGGTGCATCAATGTCACCTAGCTAAACTTCAAATAAACACACTGAAAAAGGGTCTCATTTGAATTCAAACCATGGTCTCAAGATGGTTCGCGTAACTTGTAATTATGCTTCTCTTGGGTGCACAATCAAATGTAGCCTAATTTTTATCAATTTTCTTCTATATATATATACATGATTATTTTTTTTAAATTAATAGGTGCATGTGCACCTCCACTTATAAGTGTGGATCCACCTCTATATATGGGACAAATGTGCAATACATATTCCGTGTTTTCGATTATAGTAAATATAAAAATCACAAGGAGCCAATTAGAAAATGTAAAAGAGAAACAACAAAAGGTTACCATTACTTGTGGGCAATATATTATAGATTATAATATAGACAAAAGAAACCACTAGCTGTACCACTCCAACAAAGACTTCATCTTGATTGAATTTGACACTTGTAGTATAAAATATTACTCCTTCCGTTTCATTTTATATGTCACCTTTTTACTCTGTATACATTTCAATTTTTCAAGATCATAGCGAGTATATTATTGTTAACATGATTAATAGCCACACATAAATATTCACCAACTTATTTTAAATCACAACATTTCTTTCTTTTTTTTTTAAGAAAAAGTCATGTCAAATCAAACATTGCTATATAAATTGACACAAAGAGTAAGGTAAAAGAAAGTGTCATGCAAAATATGTCAATTAAAAGTGTGGCTTTAAAAGTAAAAAGTCTTTGAAGAAATAATACAAATAGAGAAAAATAAGGATTTATCCATGGAGGATAAACATAGAAGTTCAATGGTGGTTTGTGTTACTGGTGGTTCAGGATACATAGCTTCATTTCTGGTGAAAAAACTTCTTCAAAATGGCTACAAAGTTCATGCCACCCTTAGGAACTTAGGTATGTAATTCTTGATTTTGCTTTTTTATTTATTTATTTATTTCAATCTATGAATTGTCACGAGTCGAGGTAGGAGTAACGTCTGTGATACACCCCATCCTTTCCAGACCTCACTAGTGAGACTATACTGAGTATGTTGTACGTTGTAATGAATTGTACTGTTGTTGATGGGATGGATGAGATTCCTCGCGATTTAAGGCATAAACTATAAGCTAAGTCATAGATTTGATAAAAATAGTTTTTGCTTGTGGAATATGAAACTCTAGAATAGTATTCAGTGGCTCTCTGTGAATTTTTGTTTTTCCTTGGGAAGTTCTGTTAAAGACCCCTCATCTCTTTAATAGGGGTCCTACACTCACTACAAGATCGGAAATTTGTATGAAATTTTGCAGGAAAATAAATTTCTTACGAATTTTCATACTAATCCCAACGAAAATCTCCATGTAATTTACAGTTCTCTTGTAGTGACTAGAGGTGAAGCAAGAGGGAGGGAGCGGAAACAACATCTTTACCTCACAAAGGTCTTCGTATACTCCACCCTCCCAGGCTTCACGAGTGATATTATACTGAATATGTTGTTATTGTTGTTGAAATGAATTATACTGTTGATGGGACGGGGGACGGAAGATCCCTTACCCCTTTAGTCCTAGCTTGGAAGAGGACAGAAGGTTATTCATTCAAACGCCGCCTTAGAGGAAAAGCGGCTTGTATATATAAGGTTAATTGTTATGTAAACATAATACGTTGAACTATACATAGTGAAAATTTTGGTCCCGCCACAATTGTACAAGACACAAATCCAAATTAGTCGGATTTGTAAATTTCAAATACAGGATGGTGTAAAAGACTCATAAATAGTGATAATTTTGTAGAGGATAAATCAAAGGTAGGCTTGTTGAAGAACTTGCCTAATGCAGAAGAAAATTTGAAGTTATTTCAAGCTGATATGTATAGACCAGAAGAATTTGAGCAAGCAATCCAAGGCTGTGAATTTGTTTGCCATGTGGCCACTCCTTTATTACATACTGAGGGATTTCAGGTACGTATTCTTAAATTCTAAACTTTCCACATGACACGTCTAAATTCACAAGATTAAAAAGAATTTTAGTATATGTGTTTAGTTTAAACCACAACATTCAAAAGTCTTGTTTTACTTTCTTAAACTTCGTGTCAAGTCGAAACTAGACAGACAAATTGAAACAAAGGGAGTACTACATCGGTTGCTAGCTAGCTAGGTTACACCCTAAGTTCTCGTTGGTCGTGAGGGTTGGAGCTAGCTATAGTTGGAGAAGGGTGGTCAGTCAAACACCTCTCGTATGAAAATTATATATATTTATTTTTGTCGGATTGAATGTTGTAACAGTACAAGAATCCAGTAGAAGCAGCAGTTGCATCAGTGAAGAATATTGCAATGTCTTGTATAAAGTCTGGTACTGTAAAGAGGCTTATATATACAGGCACTGTGCTTGCTGCTTCACCAATGAAGGATGATGGCAATGGCTTCAAGGATTTAATGGATGAAACATGTTGGACTCCTCTCAATGTCCACTTCCCTTTTAGTGATGATTTTGTTATGGTAAGATTTTGGGGTCAGTTTGCGTCTATTTAGACTATACATACCTCTTGACGTTTGTTATCTTCTATGTACCAACACATGTATCGTGTAACTCTGTCCACCAAGACTTAACACAGAGTGGATCATTTATTCTTTTTGAATGGTGTAGAGTTATGTGGAAGCAAAGACAGCATGTGACAGAGAAATCTTGAAGTTTGGCAAAGATGGATTTGAGGTTGTGAGCTTAGGTTTTGGTCTTGTTGGAGGAACAACAATCATGTCAAATATCTCAGGAAGCATGGCTGGTATGTTGTCAGTGGTAACTGGTGATGAAATTCATTACAATCAACTGAAGTTCATTGAAGAGGTTGATGGAAAAGTTCCAATCATACACATTGAAGATGTTTGTGAAGCTCACATTTTCTCAATGGAAAATAGTGATTCTATGAATGGTAGATTCTTGTGTGCTAGTGCATTTGTTTCTTCTGCACAAATTGCAACTTATTATCAACAAAACTATCCAGAGTTTCATATTAACCAAAAGTAAGTACCTTATATTTCATCTACACTATTTAGTATAGTATCTGGTATCTGGTTTGGAATCCGACTAATATAGATTCTATCACAAGTTGGTTTGGAGGTAAATCGCTCCCCACTAAACGTGACTTCATTTCTAAAACTCGAATCTAAAACATATAGTTATGTGTGAAATTATGTCTTAGGCCTAACTCACACTCCAAAAACTAGTTCAAAGGAAGAAGGATTGTCTAAGCCTTATACGAAGTCAACTTATCTGATTAACCACCAAAATGTGACCTTTTGTCATTCTTTAACACCCCCACCTCATACTCAGTGCTTAGCATCTGATACGTGCGCAATTTTGATTTTGGATGCCCCTCCGTGAGATGTGTCTTGCTCTGATACCATGTGAAATTAGATTTTAGACGTAACTCACACCCCAAAAGTTAACTCAAAGGGAGGAGGATTGCTCAAGTCTTAGTTCACCCATCTCATTAACCATCAATGTGAGCTTTTTTCATTCTTTAACATTTAAGTATAACAGAGTACTTAATTACCACTCCATCACAATTGATATTGAATGTAGTTCTTGAATTTTCTTTGTGCATACTTAGACATTTGAGGCTATGAATTAATAAACATTTGAGTTTACACAATATTGACGACTTAAAGAATTTTTATACTATCAGATCATTTGATATACATTTAGAGGATCATTTTGCTCATTATTTTTGGAATTTCATTTTACACATCTTCCCATTTATAAACAGGTACTTGGATGATCCAAAGAGAGAAGTGAAATGGGGATCAAATAAGCTTATGGAGAAGGGTTTTGTGTACAAATATGACATGAAGAAAATATTGGATGATAATATTAGAAGTGCAAGGGAACTTGGAGTTCTCAAACTACCATCATCTGATTAATTATGGGAACTTTTAACTATCATATATAAACAATTTAAGAAATTAGTGAATATTTTTAAAATTGTGGTCTAGATATGCCATAAAATTTGTGTTGTTATGATATTTTTTAAAATTTGTGGTAGTAAATATGTCAAAATATATATGTGACTCAAAAAGTTTTCATTGGAGGAAGATATAAACGTGGCATTCATTAAGGTTTGGGTTGAACAGGGCCAAGACAAAATATTTGAAGTGAAAGATTAGTACATAATGTATGAGGCTCACATAGGGAAATCAAGCTTGATACATAAGTCATCCAAAAGAGGTACTTTCAAGTATCTTAGGTCTATTATCCAAGGGAATGGGCAGATCGACGAGGATGTCGCCCATCATATCGGTGCATAGTGGATGAAATAGAGTTTTGCATCCGGACTCTTGTGTGACAAAACTCAAGGGCAAGTTATATAGAGTGGTGGTTACAACAAACTTTGTTGTATGGGGCGAAGTGTTGGCTAGACAATAATTCTCATGTCCAGGAGATGAAGATTGCAAATACGAAGATGTTGCGATAAATGTGTGAGCATACTAGAAGAGGTAGCAGTACTTCGACCTAAATGTTTTTATATGTACCTAATTCTACACATGCTTTTCTGACCTCATTCAAATAGCCTAGTGAAGATAAATCAGTGTCCTCTATTCCTATCAGTACACTAGTTTCAGGGCACGCACTTTGCGCGTGTAATCCATGAGTGTATTATTTCTTAAAAAATAATACTACTAAATAATAAAATATGTCTAATTGAGATTTCTTATTTTGTTTACTACTAATTGTGACACTTCAATTTTCTGACCTCCAAGAGTGAATGCATTAAGATAATAATATGAGAAATTAATAAAATAAACTTTGTTTATAATTCAAAAAATAAGTTTGCAAAGCAAAAAGGAAAAATAACAACTATTCAAATTATATTTCTCGATAGTTCTGTTTTATTGGTAGAATAATGTTATAAAAAATAGTGTAAGATTAACTTTGAGTGAAAACCTTTCAACTTTTTTACTTTACCTTTTGAATCTCCTGATAATTATAATGAATGTGTTTAAAGTATTGTATTAAATTTTTATCCACAAACACTTAAGACTAATTAGTTAACTATAAATATTTAAAACTAAGATGTAAAAAAAAGTCTTATTATTTATATTTTGAAAATCAGGATATTTATGAATAACTACTATTTTTATATAAAATTTAATTTTCTCTTCATACATAACTTATCCACCATTAATCTAATATTATATATTTCACCTTTTTTTTCCGTAAAAAGAAAAGAAAAGAGTAAACATCATCTTTTATCACATTCATTCTCAAAGATAAAATTAATGTATATGTAAAATTATAAGTACGAAGAAAAAAATAAAAAAAAAGGTACACATGAGCAAGATAATTAGGCATTTCATTTTGCTTTTGTCTCTATAGTGAAACTGAACATTTGAGCATACAAAATACAAATATGAATTTAAAGCAAATTGCTAAATAAATAAGAATTCAACTATATAAATAGAAGCAAAAAAGTCTTATTATAATTCTTACTACAAATAAGTATAAAACTAACACATCAAGCTTCGATGCTTCAGTAACTGAATTATTGTCTATTGTCGTGACTGGATAAGGGAATCTCACAACTTTCACCTCAAAATGTGACATTATTTCACATGTTTGGAGCTCCTACACACAAGAATTGTAGGAGCGATAAATAAAAGTTTTTCTTGAAAAAGTTAAATTTATAGAATAAAATTATGGAAACATGAAAAGTCACATGAATTATTGTTAAAAGGAAAAAGGGTCTGATATACCCCTCAACTTTGTCATTTGGAGCTGATACACCCTCGTTATAAAAGTGGCTCATATATACCCTTATCGATATACAAACGGCTCACATATACCCCTGCCGTTACAAAATGGCTCATATATACTCTTCATTTAACGGAATTTTAAATAATTAGTTTTAAATTTATATTTATTTATAATTTTTTAAAAAAATTATTTAGTGGTATATATGATTCTTCTATAAAAGTTCAAGGTATATTTTAATTTTTTTCATACATAAATTATTTTTTGACTTCTTTTATTATAATTATTTGAGTTTCTTATTCTTATTTTATTTTTTTCTTTCATTCCTTAGTTTAAAGAAAAAAAATTAAACTATTTTTTTGTGTGTATTGTAATTTAATTTCGTATTCGAAAAAAATTTGGTCATCTACAATAAGTTTTACAAGAATATTAGTGAAACATAAATAAATTTGATGATCAAAATAATAATTATAAATTAGTCATTATAACAAAAAAAAGTCAAAAAAATTATGTTTGACGAGGATTAAATTTACTCATATGAGATTATATTTTTTTGAAAAAAATAATACAAATTTAGATTGAAAATTATTATTTTTTATTTCCGTTTGAGGAAAAGGGTATATGTGAGCCATTTGTTTACAAGTAGGGGTATATATGAGCCACTTTCATAACAAGGGGAAATCAGCTCTAAATGACAAAGTTGAGGGGTATATAAGACCTTTTTCCCTTGTTAAAATAAATATAAAAAAGATAGAGATGAAATTTAATTTTAAAGATGAATCTACTTTAATTTCTTGTCTTAAAGGAATAATTACTCATTTTTATTTTTATTTAAATTTGTGTTATGAAAATTATAAAAGTTTTTATTTATTAGAGGGGCAAAGTGGTAATTCAAGTTTTAAATTTTGAGCTTCCTGCTTATAATAATACTAGTTTCTGACAACGTGCGTTGCACGTTTATTTTTTACTATTATTATATAATTTAAAATTGTGCTATCAAATAGAAAATGTTTAAATCAACAATATTAATTTTACCAATTATATTTCATGTATCAACAAAAATAAATAAAAAAGAATTGCGCATTTGACATCAAGCAAAAAGTATGTGAAATTAATTAATAGAATATAGTCTCCTTTAACTTTGTATAAGTCTTTTTTATGATCTAAATATTAGTGATAACCTTTTATAGCCATAAATGGATATTAAAAATACATGCACACTTATTGATAAGATCGCCTATTTTATTTCAATGAGAAACGATAGAGCGAAATATTTATATTATTTAAGGTTCTAAAATTAAAAGACAGTATTATCAAAATTATACAAGATTAAAAGCAATTACATTTAAAATATAAAACTGACATATAATTTAAACACTGAACTTCATACATACATCTATTTCAAAAGCTCATAATGATAGTTAAAAGATTACAACACCACAATGAGTTTATTAGAAATGCAAAAGACATTAAAAGAAGTTTTCAAGTTCTTCTCCCCACCTCATGTATTCTATTTTTTCATGTTTTTTTTTGCCTATCATAGATGGAATAGTTTTTTTATTATCAGTTGAATGACAATTTCTTTCATTTTTCAATGGCTATCACCTAGTTCTTAAATAGTAGTAAAAATGTTTGTTTAAATTCTATATTTTTTAGTTCTAAATAATAGTCTTTAATATATAGATAGATGGAAAGATGAAAAATACAAGTCATAGTTAGACTTAATAAGAGAATTAACATTACCACTAATAATTATTGCTTTGAACTTGGAATCTATTCTAGTTTGAATGAATAATTAAAAAGATGAAAAACACAAATCATTGTAATTAGTAATAAATGAGGCAATTACAAGTCATCTCAATAATTTACTACTAATTCATATATATATATATATATATATATAATAACACAATTTTAATATCTTAGTAATAATAAATCAAATAAATAAAATCAGTGCCGGTACATCGGATAAATGGGGGGTCACTTTTTTCATATGCCAGTAATTATTCTAGGATATACATGTACAATTAAAATATATCTTTTCACATTCCAAACATTTAATTATTTGCTTATATTTTAATTAAGAATTAATTTAAGGAAATGCAAAAGTCATCTACAGTTTTATTAAAATGATACAATTTAACATTTAAACTAAATAATTAAATGCTTTTATAACATTTTAATTTATAGTAAGGGTAAAATTGTAATTCAACTTTGAACTTTTTTTTGTCACTCTTATAATAATATTAGTATTTGAACACGCACGTTGCGCGTGTACCCCTTTCCAGTGAGCATAAATATTTTTAAAAATTGCATCAATATATAATAAATATATTCAAAAATCAATGACATCCAATATCTAAAGTGTAATCTTGAAGATTCTTAATTAGTACTAAATTAAATTTTAATTTTAGTTTATGAGTTAAAATTTGACATGAATTTGTCAAATTTTAATAGTTTTTATATAAATATTATGTTTTGATTAAAAAAATTAAGTTAATTAAATTCATAGATTACAAACTTAATACACACATATCATCAATTAAACCCTTGTCCTACCACCACAATCAATATTACATTTCCAAACAAACTTCATTTGATATGACTCATCGCAATTATAATATATTTTTGTTAGAAAAGGAATTCAACATTTCTTTTATATTTTATGGAATTGTATTGTTAAAATTGTACTTGAAAAATAAAAAAATATGATAAAAATAATATTATGACATTTGAGTGATGAGTAATATAAATTCTTAATGAGAAAGGGAGGAATAAACTATCGATCAAATAACTAAAATAATCAACTAAAATTAAAGCAAAGAAAGTTAATATAATTTCATGAGTAAAATAACCAAAATATGATATTGTATTTGTTCTTTTTTTTTCTTAACATGGGTTGTTATCCTCCCTTCTTTCTTTTGGATGAAAACTCCATTAAAAAAATTAAATTCAAACAAAAAAAGTGAAGCTGAATAGGCAATGAATATCACATCACTCAACATGGCAAAACTCATAAATATATTTTTTACTTTTATTGGGTTATGATGGTTGTTATCAAAATTCAATACTTAACTAGCTTTATACACAAATAACTCACATGAATCTGCATATGAAAATTCAATAAATTTGACTTACTATTGACAAAATATAATAATAATAATAGGAAAAAAAAACAAAGAGAGAATTATGCTAACAAAAAAATCATGTCAGAACGAAAAGTGAATTACCCCATTTGTATTGGCACAACTCAAAGTACAGTTCTATGCGATTGACACTGAAACATCTCATCAATTGATTTTCCCTATAACAAAAAAATCATCTCATAAGATATTGATACAAAATTACAAATTTTATTTTTCAGCAGAGATTAATATCTTAAACATCAGTCAAACATCATAAACTATATTATAAGTAAGAAGTAAGAAACAAAATAAAAAATAACTTACAATAACATGCACAATGCAGCATCCAAAAGAAAAATGTCCTAATGCTCTCTATCAAACTCATAATAAAATAGAATGTAAAAAGCAAGAAGAAATACATACATGAAATGAAAAGACAAGGATCATAGTGGGGAATGTAAAGAGACAACAGTTTTTTTAGAAGATTATTAATGAATAATTATCTTTTTAATATATTTATTTCATGTAAAATATATATTTTAAGTACAATATGATATGATTATTATTTAATATTTTGTTAATTAAATATTTTTATTTAATATAAGGGTAAAATGGTAATCCAACATTGTACTTTGATGTTTCCCGCTTATAATAATATATGATGATTTGCATGTAGTAGCAGTACTTTGGCCTAAATGTTTGGACCACAAATTTGAAAGATGTAATCCACAAGTAGAGTCTAGAGAGGTTAGTATGTATACAGACTCAGGGACGAAACTATGTATAGCTTAAGGGGTACCCAAACACCCTTCGTCGAAAAAACACATTTTATATATATATATGGTCAAATTCTGATTTTAGAGAAAATGGTCAAATGCCCCTCCATTCTATTATCGGATTCTCAACTACACACTTCAATTTTACGGATGTCTTACCATCCCCCCCTTCCCCTCTCCCTTAAACTGTTTATAACACCCTTAAAAAGCAATAACCACAGTTATATTGAGAGGTGAAACTCACGCATTTGACATAGGGGTGTGCATTCGATTTTTAGGTTTGGTTTTATACTATTCGATTTGGATTTTTTTATTTTTTATTTTAAAAAACTGTAATCCAATACGAACCAAAATAATTTTGGTTTGGCTTGAGTTTTTTCGGTTTGGTTATGTCAATAATTAGAAACATAACATACTTATGTGAAATTTGAAATATATATATAATATTAAATTTCTTAAATATATTTTTTAATATAAATCACAAGTAAAACATGATACACAATACTCAAAAGTATATCGATTGTAGATGTCCAAACATATAAAGTAAACTAAATGATAAGAAAAATAACTAAAAAGGGACAAAAGTGGTTAACTCCAATTTATATATATATATATATATATATATATATATATATATATATATATACACGCGCGCGCGTACACACACACACGAGTGAAGTAGGAGGACGACCAAGGGCAAAAATGTAATTTCACGCTAACAAAAATCTATTAAGAAAGATAATTAATAATTCTAGAAACATCTTTCTATATATGAAGTGAATAATGATCAAGGGCAAATACTTAATTTCACGCGAACAAAAATCTATCAAAAATGATAACAAAAAAATTAAATAGTTCTAGAAACATCTTAAGTTATTGTTATTACCATTAACCTATTTTGTTATTACTTCACTTTTTTTGTGAGTTATTGTGATATCTGTTTTGTTATTACTCTATTTTACTGTTACTTTAAATTAAATTCTTAATATTTTTTTCTATATGCTTATAAAAAAGGCCTACTTTTTATATAAAAAATTTTCATGAATTAATTATTTTCATCTTTATTTTGACTCTAATATTATACTTGAAATAAATAAGTGTGATAAAATTAATAATATATATTAGATTGAAATTAAAGAAAACTATGTTAAAAAGTAACTTGACAAATAAAAATGAATAGGATGATATTTTGTATTAAAGACGACTAAGAATAAAATGTAATTTCATTCTAACAAAAATCTATCAAGAATAAATTATTTTAGAAACATCATTCTATATATGAAGTGAATAATGATCGAAGGTAAAAATATAATTTTATGCAAGAAAAAATCTACCACGAATGATAACAAGAAAATTAAATAGTTCTAGATTATTATTAGTATTACCTCATTTTTGTTATTTCTTCATTTTTTTAAGAGTTATTGTGATATCTATTTATTATATGAAATTAAATAAATAATAATTACGCTTAGCTCTTAATAATTGTATATCAACAAAAATATTAGGTGGAATCAATCAAAATTAAAATTAAAATTTATATGTATATTTAACTTTTGTGTATTAAAATATTTTTTAATTTTGTGATCTTAAATATGCTTTATAAAAAAAATTCAAAAGTTATTTTCTTTTTGAAATAAAATAAAAGAAAAATAAATTTATATAAATCGAAAAGGAGAGATTCAGATATTAAATGCGTTATTATTTATAAAAAAAAAGGTTGTTTGGCTTCCTTTTATTAACTTGTGTATATATATGTAAGTTTTACAAATTTGAACATTCTAATATAGAAATATAATAATTTGAAAACTTTAATTCTTCGTTTTAATTTCTAATTTGTTACATATTTGAAAATTACATTTAAAAAAGCTTAAAAACGCAGTGTAACAATTTAAAATATTTTTAGAAAAATATAGTTAAAAAACATAATAAAATTAAGTTGAATCCCTTAGTTTTATCGAAACAAAAAAAAGTTGCATATATTGTTTGAAAATAACGTAAGAACTAAAAAGTACTATAAATCACAGTAAGATGACAACTAAAAATATGTGAGAATCATATAACAAATTTCGTTGACTTTCCTAAAATCACTTGTATCATATAAAATAAAACAAATATAGTAACATATATTATTCGAAAATGACACAAAAGGTACATAAATTAGTAATATAAAATATTTTTTAAAAAAACATATAAAAATTTAGTTCACTTTTTCAAATTTTATTTATGTCACATAAATTGAAAGAAAAAAAACTAACATACACTAAGCCTATATATATATATATATATATATATATATATATATATATATATATATATATATATATATATATATATATATATATATATATATTCCGTCTCGCTCCATTTTTCATCTTATAATTTTTATAAACCCGCTTTATGAAAATCTTGAGTCCGTACGTACACCTTACCTCTATGCATATCTTTCACAAGGTTGATTTTCGACAGATGTACATACATTAAATGCCAATGTAAATATGATAGTAACAAATTTTGTCTTTTAGTGTTACTTTCATTCAATGTAAACCAAACATGTTTTCTAAAGTCAGATACAAAATTACTCCAATTAAAGAAGTAAAAGTTGAATAAGATTTTATGTCTGGTGGACAAGAAGAGTAGAAGTTCAATGGTGGTTTGTGTTACTGGTGGTTCAGGATACATAGCTTCATTTCTGGTGAAAAAACTTCTTCAAAGAGGCTACAAAGTTCATGCTACCTTGAGGAACTTAGGTATGTAATTCTTGATTTTTTTTTAATATTCTTTTCTATCATGTGAATTGTATGGATGGATAAAATTCGTCTACCTTAACTAGAGATTTCGAGTCCCTAAAATTTCACTAGTAGAATTTGAATATATATTTTTTTTAATTACAAAGGCTACAGATAGCCTTGGAGATGACGATGGGGCGGGCAGGATGGGTTTAAGGCTATGCGGAGCGGAGGGATGTGGAATAGATTGGAGTGGGTTCCTTTAAGACTAATACGGGGCACGATATATTGTCGGTAAATGTGATTTTATGTGGGTTCAAATTTAACTTTTATATTTTACATATGTTATAAGAGTAATAGAACATTATTTATTATGATAATTTCTTACATGTTTCCAGCTTCACCTCTAAAGAATAAATTTTAAGTCATTATCTATTAAATTGATATAACTTAATGAGAAAATGAATTTATTTTTAGCATCAAATTTAACTTTAAAAAAAATATTAATAACAGTATGTGGGGCGGGTGCATACGTGGCAGGGAAAGTTGTTATGCGGAAGATTAAAAAATTTTGCGAGTTAAGCTCAATCGCCCCGCCCCATTGTCATCCCTAAATATCCTCTCTACCTCAATGAGATAAGGGGTTTTGCCTACACTTTATCCTCTCCAGATTACGTATATGGGATTGTTGTTGTAAAAGCTTAAAATACTTATTTATGAAAAATTTCCCAGAAGTTTCTGGTTCTTGGTGTGATGGGGCTAATCTTTCCAGCCTTAACGGTTCGAGCTTTAAAAATGAAAAAATATGGTAAAACGGCGTCCACTAGCCTCTTTTCGGCCATATAACCATTGTCATCCTGGAGTCTCGTCTCACCTGTGGAATTTGAAACTTCATGACAATAATTATTTTTCATTGACGAAATGAAAAATAATTAACTATTAGTGAATTTTTCCCGGAAATTCCTAATACAAAGCACTTAGCCCTATTGTGAGTCTTACGTGGTGCAAATTTGAATTAGTTAGTCTTATCAGTAAATTCCGAATACCGGTTGATAAAAAAAATTATCTCTAAAGTAATACCTTATACATATATTAACTTTTGTGATAACATTGCAGAGGATATATCAAAGGTAAACTTGTTGAAGAACTTGCCTAATGGAGAAGAAAATTTGATGTTATTTCAAGCTGATATATATAGACCAGAAGAATTTGAGCAAGCAATTCAAGGCTGTGAATTTGTTTGCCATGTGGCCACTCCTTTGCTACATACTGAGGGATCTCAGGTACCTAGTTTCATTTTTCAAAATAATGATGGTGTTCGATCAGGTCAGCTTGTGTGCATCTCGATAATTATACCAACTTCATTATTGCTTCCCAACTAGTATATGCATGCCTGTTTTCATTTTAATATTGTTGTGGATCTACTATTTCTTACTAAGTAACCAAAATGGATACTTTTTTTTTTATATAATGGTGATGTTCAAATCAACTTGCTCACCTATATTGTTCCACTGAGTACCTAGTCTCCCGTGGTTTTGACCTATCACATCGGTTGTTTGGCTACACTTTTTGTGCTTGACAGGGTCGGAGCTATACTCATCGAAGGGTGATCAATTGAACACATTTTGTATACATGCATCCAAGGGTGTGACGTAATAGTCAATAAAGTGCGTGGAGCACTATGATGTCTAGATTTCATATCCCATGGGAAAAAAGCACCTAAGAGATTTCTTCCCATCTGTCTAAGCCTTGGTGGACAGAGTTATATGATACCAAGGCTTAGTGATGGGCAGTTTCCGATATCTCTGTTGGTGGGAGGTAGCAGATACTCACTCAAAATAGTCTAGGCACCACCGTCACAAAAATTATGATACTCTCTATATATAAGTGAAATATTACTAGTTTTTATATGTAAATACTATGTTTATTTATTTTGGTGTGATTGAATATTATAACAGTACAAGAATAAGGTAGAAGCAGCAGTTGCATCAGTGAAGAATATTGCAATGGCTTGTATAAAGTCTGGTACTGTGAAGAGGCTTATATATACAGGCACTGTGCTTGCTTCTTCACCAATGAAGGATGATGGTAATGGCTTCAAAGATTTGATGGATGAAACATGTTGGACTCCTCTCAATGTCCATTTTCCATTTAGCGACGATTTTGTTATGGTAAGATTTTCTTTCTTTGTAGTAATGATGGTGACGGGATCAGTTCGCTTACCAACACAAGTATCATGTAACTCTGTACACCCTAAAAAAGACGAGTCTTTCTCTATGATGAACTACCTAAAACAAGAATTCTCGAATTCTATAAAGATTTACCAAAAACATAACATTTTCTTGTTTTGAATGGTGTAGAGTTATGTGGAAGCAAAGACAGCATGTGACAGAGAAATCTTGAAGTTTGGCAAAGATGGATTTGAGGTTGTGAGCTTAGGTTTTGGTCTTGTTGGAGGAACAACAATCTTGTCAAATATCTCAAGAAGCATGGCTGGTATGTTGTCAGTGGTAACTGGTGATGAAATTCATTACAATGAACTCAAGTTCATTGAAGAGGTTGATGGAAAAGTTCCAATCATACACATTGAAGATGTTTGTGAAGCTCACATTTTCTCAATGGAAAATAGTGATTCTATGAATGGTAGATTCTTGTGTGCTAGTGCATTTGTTTCTTCTGCACAAATTGCAACTTATTATCAACAAAACTATCCAGAGTTGCATGTCAACCAAAAGTAAGTACCTTATCTTTCATCCACACTCTTTGGTGTTGGAATCCGACTAATACAGATTCTATCACACGTTGGTTTGGAGGTAAATCGCTCCCCCCACCAAACGTGACTTCATTTCTAAGCTCGAATCTAAAACATATAGTTATGTGTGAAATTATGTCTTAGGCCTAACTCACTCCAAAAAACTAGTTCAAAGGAAGAAGGATTGTCTAAGCCTTATACGAAGTCAACTTATCTCATTAACCACCAATGTGGCCTTTTGTCATTCTTTAACACCCCTGCCTCATGCTCAGTGCTTAGCATCTGATACGTGAGCAATTTTGATTTTGGATGCCCCTCCATGAGATGTGTCTTGCTCTGATACAATGTGAAATTAGGTTTTAGACGTAGCTCACACCCCAAAAGCTAACTCAAAAGGAGGAAGATTGCTCAAGTTTTAGTTCACCCATCTCATTAACCATCAATGTGAGCTTTTGTCATTCTTGAACATTCTTTAACATTTTAAGTATAACAAAGTACTTAATTACCACCCCATCACAATTGATATTGAATGTAGTTCTTGAATTTTCTTTTGTGCATGCTTAGACATTTGAGGCTATGAATCAATAAACATTTGAGTTTACCTAATATTGACGACTTAGAGAATTTTTATACTATCAGATCATTTGATATACATTTAAAGGATCATTTTGCTCATTACATTTGGAATTTCATTTTACATATCTTCCCATTTATAAACAGGTACTTGGATGATCCAAAGAGAGAAGTGAAATGGGGATCAAATAAGCTTATGGAGAAGGGTTTTGTGTACAAATATGACATGAAGAAAATATTGGATGATAATATTAGAAGTGCAAGGGAACTTGGAGATCTCAAACTACCATCTGCTTAATATGGGAACTTTTAATTACTATCGACTGTTTGTACCAAATTATATGAATTTATTGTAAGTGATAAAATATGGTGATAATATCTGCTAACACGCATGTCGTGTATTTATTGTTTTGATGTAGACACAGAGTGCGGATAAATTTTATCGTCCATGTATTATTATTATTTCTATCCTCATAGTGTAGAAGTATGAATATTATTAGCTCATGAATAATTGGGAGCTAATAGGATTCATGGGAAAGGAACATGTATAGTTAAATGACAATACATGATATACTGAAGACTACATACAAACACCCCTATATTCTACTCCTTCCGTTCCGATTTGTTTGGCGATATTTCCTTATTGGTTCGTTCTGAAAATAATGACACATTTCTACGTTAGGAAACAATTCACTTTAAACTTCACATTTTATCATTAGTACTAGTTCTCGAATACGTGCAACGCACGTATATTTCACGTTAAGTAATTTATTTTAAGAAAATAATATGAGTTATATGAATATGAAAGGAAAATTACTTTTTGTCTGATTTAAACTTCTGAGTCAATTTTTTTTTGAATTTAACATAAATAATTAGTAAAATAGTATATATATATATATATATATATATATATATATATATATATATATATATCGAATGTAACATGACAAACTATTAAAATCAATATTTTTCATGCATTGCAACACCACATTAAACTAATAACTTCAAATTTTTTATTTAGCCTCTAAAGTAAATCTCACATATAACATTTTTTTTCTATAGTAATACATGCACTTACACATATTAAAGTGTAAGATAAATTAAAGAATAACAAAATAAAGACACAACAATTTTAACTAATTAATCAACATCACCTGATAGGTATACTACCACAAAATGGTTCTTTGACATTGTTGCCTCAAATATGCAATCGGCTATAAGAATCTCAAGTTTTCAATTATATGATATAATTTGAATAGTAATATACTTGTCAAAATTACTGTGCAAATCAATTGGAACTGCATCCTATATATTTTTTTAAAATGTTATGCGATAAAACTTAATAGAGTACATGAAAAGTTTTCTAACGGATGAAAATTAAAAGAAATAACAAAATAATTAATAAAAAATAAACTATACTAAGGGCTTGACAAATTCATGAACTTCACATTAATGTTTCATAATTTCAGGAAGTTGAAACGAAATCAAAATATTGAATAGAGGACAATTTTAGGAAGATGAAAAAGCTAGCAATTCCAAAACATAGAATATATGTTGTTGTAATTTGAGTTATAATTAAAATAATACTCCTATATAATTAGCTTGTGTAACAATTTAAATACTACTACTAATTAGATTAGTTATATTTATTTATTGAATATTTTTATTAATTAAAAGACAAAAGAGTAATTCAACTTTGATAATCAAAATTCATTGAATCCCGAAATAAATATTAAACGAAAAAATAATATTTTAAATAATTTCAAGAAATAAATTAAATTAGATATTTTAATTAAAAAATTATTCTAAAGAAGTGGAAAAGTCAGCAACATTTTGATTAAAATAATATAATTTAATATTTAAATTAAATAGCCTTTATAATATTTTAAATTTTAATTTATAATGAGGGTAAAATCGAAATTCAACTTTTAACTTTTTTGGTTCACTCTTATAATAATATATGATAAATATTAAACGAAAAAAATAATATTTTAAATAATTTCAAGAAATAAATTAAATTAGATATTTTAATTAAAAAAATTATTCTAAAGAAGTGGAAAAGTCATTAACATTTTGATTAAAATAATATAATTTAATATTTAAATTAAATAGCCTTTATAATATTTTAAATTTTAATTTATAATAAGGATAAAATCGTAATTCAACTTTTAACTTTTTTAGTTCCCTCTTATAATAATACTAGTTTCTGAGGACGTGTTTCGCACGTGTATTTCATGTGAATTTTTATAGATACATTAGAATGACTAAAATCTCATGGAAATATATATGTAAATTGTAATGACTAATAAAATATAACAATTACAAAATTCAAAGACTTACGGCAATAAAACATTCACAGAAAACTAAATTAAGAAGTCTAACAGAATGAAAGAAAAACAAAAAGAAACATAATATTTAAGAAAAAATACAATATATACATTATTCTTATAAGATTGATGTATATATGGATGAAAAAATAAGTAAAAATTAGTACATAACTCTCTGAGTTTTTATCGACTCCTTTCATATCCTATCAAAATTCAAGAGTCTTCATCATCTGTTTTTACTATAGAATAAAAATAATACTTTTGATGGGGTTTCATGAGATAAAGAAGTTGAATTTATATAAATAGAATAGAAGGAATATCAAAAGATATCTTAAAGTTTTAGTTTAAATATTTGAAAGTTATGAATATGAAAAGATGAAAGTTATGAATATTAAGAGTATAAAAGTTAAATAAGTGATTAGAAAATAATAATAAATAAATAAAGAATATGAAAAAAAATTAAAGTTAGCAAACCATGAAAAAGAACAACTAAAGTTCTTATCATGTAATTAAGTATTAATGAATTTAAATTTGTGAAGCTAGAGTAATTCATTAATAATAATCAAGAGGACATTATCAATGTGCGTCTCCATTTTGTTGATTTTGCACCCTTTAAATTATTAAATTTTGTTATTTATCATAAAAGATAATACTTTATCCACATCAATTATATTATTTATGAGAAGGGTTAAGGAAAAAGTTATAACAAGAGGAAAAGAAAAGAAATTTAGGTAAAGATTTAAAAAAAAATTATAATTATTATATACATATAGATTATAGATGATAAATATTAATAGATTAGATATTTAATTAGGAATTAATCTTAGGAAGTCTAGAAGTTATTAACATTTAATTAAATTTATACAATCAAATATTTAAATATTTTATAACAATTAAATTTATAGAAAGGGTAAAACCGTAATTCAACTTTCAACTTTTTTTTTCATGCTTTTAGTAATATACTAGTTTTTGAAACGTGCGTTGCACGTTTATTCTTTATTGTTATCCAAATTCGTATAGGCCTAATCTAACGTTGATAATTATCAATTATTATTCTTTTGTATATGTTGTTTTATGCAAAAATAACAATGTCAATCAATTATTTTCATTTAATTTGGTTATTTGTTTGCAAAATAAAAAAATGTTGAAAAATATAAACTAATTAAGATAATATAGTATGTATTGTATTGATGAACTCTTGCTCTAAATTTAAGAATGGACACAAACATATCGAACAAAATTATAAAAGACATAATGAATAAATATATATTTACCATGTTAATGAGGGAAAAAATGACCAATAAATTGATTTTACATAAATTTATAGGAATTATAAGATGATGAAATACAAAGGTGAAGTGAACTTATATTTTTTGTTCACTTTATACCAGAGATCATCACCAAAAAATCTATTAAAAGACAAAAATAATTGCAACCAAAAAAAATATAATAAAATATAAAATCAGCAAATAAAGTGCAAATATTGCACACACAAAAAGAAGGATCATTTGAGCAAGATAACTAAGGAATATTAGTAAAAAAAATACACAAATAATGATACCACAGACTTTAAAAGAAGTTCCATCATATAAATTAAAAAATTATTAAAAATATTTATACATAAATATTGTTTTTGGCTATTCTTTATATTAAAGTAAAGACATTATCGAAATCGAAAGAAGGGCAATAATATGTTTTGCCTCCAACATTTCCACGATGAATCAATATAACTCTTAAAACCAAAACTCAATACTGTTTTGTATTGAATCCCAAAAATAGAAAATGGGTATGAATGCATGACTATGAAAAGTTTGTAAAAGTTAAGAATATAGAACTAATAAGATGATTTTTACTTTGTTTGATAGACCATTTGACTATGTGATAGAATAATATGATTTTTTTTTCTTCAAATTTACAGAATCCTTTAAAGAATATGAAAAGATCATGATTCCATGGAAGATGAGAGGAATTAAACATTTTAATTAAAGTAATAACTAAGAAATTAAAACTTTTAATAAATGTGGAAATATGTAACAACTTTCTACATTCAGATTCAATGTATTTTGTTTAAAAGTCTATTAATATAACTTTAAAAGTTAACTAAAAACATATTTTTATTTCCAACTTTTGATGAGTATGATAAATTAATTAAATAGATTATTATTAAATAAAATTATCTTTTTAAACTTATATCTAATTTGTAATATAAAAATATTTAATAGAAAAATCACTAAGATAAATGCAGTCATTGTGAATAGAGTAATTCTTTGATAATGTGGTATTAATTGATATTCTCAAAGAAATTATGATGGGAAAATTTTCTATTATGGGGAAAAATGTATACAAAAATGAATCTTTTTGTCTTTGCGACTATACAAATTCTAATTGAATACTAAAGGGTGATGAAATTGCAATATTTCTCAAATAGATTATTAAGGACCTTTTAAATTAATTGAATTAGATATGAACAATAAATGAGGAAATATTATGAAAAGGAAAAAAGAAAAAGAAAATGTAACTATTTAATAGTTAATTAATTAGATATATAATATTTTAATTTAGTGTAGGGACAAAATAGTAATTCAACTTTAAGTTTTGAGCTTCATGCTTATAATAATATATGATGATATGATATGATATGATGAGATTGGGTCGAGCACCTAATCTATTAAGAGTTGTCCTTTCAGACCCTATTCTCCGAAGAGGACAAAGAGCAAGAAGTAAAGCACCCGCCTTTAGGAGGGAAGTTCAGGGGTTAGATGCATCTGATTCATATGCAGTTTTTCTCCGAAAGGCTTTTATAGTCACACAGATATTACGACATGTGCAAGACAGTAGTAAATAGAGTACTAATACATCATTTGGAAAGTCAAGGTGATTGAAGCAGTAGAATCATATGGAAACAGCGCTCGATGATCACATCGATCCAATGATGATTTGATTACAGTAGTGTTCCTGAAGTTTCTTCTTGTCCTTCGATTTCTGTTACTACCTATTGTTTTTTGACCCCCACTGTCATCTTATTTTGTTGTAGTTACAATCATGTTCTTGTTTTTGTTACTCCTGTTACTTCTTTTTCTAGACTGCTTTGGACTATTTTTGTGTTGATTTGAGGGTCTATCGAAAACAGTTTTTCTACCTCTAAGGTAGAGCTAAGGTTTATTACACTATACCCTCACCAGACCTGGTGTAATACCACAAGTGGAGTCTGTGGAGGGTAAAATGTACGCATGTACGCAAACCTTACCCTATCTTTGTGGGGTTGAAAAGTTGTTTCCAATAAATCCTTGACTTGTTTTGGAAGCAATAAACCTGAAAAGGGAACTGGAAAATGAAAGATATTGCTATTTGTAAACATATTCTCAGAAATTAATCTATATCATCTCCATCAACGTGTTCTGGAGAAAAAGAACTTGTGATCATATGATTGAAGTAAGACTCATCATACCCTTAAGAGTTCGACCATTTTGTCCTCTCGACTAAGAATGTCGTACACTTGTATTTTTACAGGAGCATTCACATATGAAGAGACAGAGATCAAGACGTACTTTTGATTTGATGATACGAACTTCCTTTAGCTTTCCGTGATTTCTTGCAGCATTTCTACCACCTTCTTCATCTTTGGTCGTTTTGCTGGTGTCACGTCAGTGCATAGCAACGCAACCTTTAGTGCGGCTAACATTTCTTTTCTCCAAGAAAATGAAATGGTGCTGAGCTTTGCATCGAGTATCTGCTCCGGTGTTTCCCCCCTTGCAGGTGCACCATGTACCCACTTAACCAAATCTATTCCTTCACCAAAAGCTTCATCAACAGGTAGTCGAGTGGTAAGAATCTCGAGCAAAACAACCCCATAGCTGTAAACATTTCCAGGAGCTGTTACTTGCATTGTATATGCATACTCTGTTGAGAAAAAGAAAGGGAAAAAAAACAAGTCAATAACAGAGTTATAATCCCTACAAATGCAGAAAGAGAAAGATAGTAATCCTCCGTTTCAATTTATTTGCCATACTTTATTGTTTGTCCGTTTAAAAAAGAATGTTCTTTTTTCTTTTTTGACAACTTTTAAATTCAAACTTTTCACGTGATATGTTTAAGACAACAAGATTAAAGGACATTTTGGTACATTTTACGAATCTTTAGTTTAAGACCACAAGATTCAAAAAAAAAAAATTATTTTGTTAAACTCCGTGTCAAGTCAGAACCGAACAAACAAATTGAAATGGAGGGAATATGTGTGTTCAAATGATATGTACCTGGAGGAATATATCCGAATGAACCAGCAACAGCACTGATACTAGCAGTCCCTCTAGATGGGTCGAGAAGCCTAGAGATTTCAACTTCACTAACCAAAGGCTTGAAATTAGAATCAAGAAGCACATTCCCGGAAGAAATGTCAAGATGGATAATAGCAACGTGATGAAGGAACGCCAATCCTTCTGCAACTCCGGTGGCAATGGCAAGTCTTGTTGGCCAATCGGGCTTATATTCAGGTTTCTGGCTAGAGTTATGAAGATATTGAGTCAACGTTCCGTTGGCATAATATTCATGCAACAGAAGAACGACATCTTCATAGATTCCAAACCCGATTGGACGAGCAAGATTATTATGAACGAGCTTACTAAGCTTTTCAAGCTCTCTGATCATCTTACTCTGGTGATGAATTATAGTTTGGTCCATTGACTTAAGCTTCTTCACCGACAAAATCATCCCGGAAGGCATGTCTGCTTTATAGACAGTGCTGAAAGTACCAACACAAATCTTATTCGAGTCTTTCATGACTGCCTTTACAACTGCATCAAAATCAATTGCTTGCTTTAGACTGTCAACAAAGACGTTTCCCGCTAGTATCACTGGTTTGCTAGAAATTTCATCAATGGTATTTCCAGCTGCTTCCTTGGCAGCTTTCTCTTGTTTCTCCCTCATCATGAACAGCAAAACAACCACTGTGACACATACAAAAACTGCCAAACCAGAACCGATAACAGCCAGAACGATTCGGTAAGAGACCTTGTGACCGTAAACGCTGTGGTCATAACCATTTAAATCCCCACAACCACCACTCAAAGGATCACCACAGAGATCTTTGTTTCCAAGAAAACTTGAATTAGGACTTTTCTGAAATGGTGCAAAGGCAGGTATTGGACCAGTGAATTGGTTGCTCGAAAAATCAACCTCTATCAAACTTTGCATGCCCTTCAATGCCGGTGGAATATTTCCAGAGAGCTGATTATCAGATACATCTAAAGAAACCAACTTGTCAAGTTTTCCTAAATCCTGAGGCAATTTTCCGTGGAGACGATTATGACTCAAATTCAACGAAATCTGCAAGTTCTTCATATGACCAATCTCAGGAGGGATACTTCCAGTAAGTTCATTACTCCCCATTTCCAACTCAAGCAACTTTACACAATTCCCTATCTCATGAGGTATCTCCCCTCGAATCGAGTTCTCCCCCAACAGCAAATACTGCAATCTGGACGTATTGCAGATATCTGCCGGTATGGTACCATTGAACTTGTTGTTGCTCAAGTCAAGCTTATTGAGATTCTTGCACTTAAGAACTGAAGTTGGAATCTCTCCATAAAGGTTATTACCAGAAACAATCAATTCTTGCAAACTGTTAAGCTGACCAAACTCAGGAGGAATAGTTCCATTAAACTCATTTGAAGCTAAATTAAGAAGAGTGAGATTCGAGCACTTCGCGAACTCGGTGACAATTTCACCAGACAAACTATTACTATCTGCTTCAAAATAAGTAAGACTACTGATATTCCCAATTGATTTAGGGATACCTCCAATCAACTTGTTATTCCCAATTCTAATACTTGAAAGTCTTTTACAATTCCCAATCGAATCAGGAATCTTTCCAGTCAACTTATTCTGAGTTAGAACAAGAAATTCAAGATTCCCATTAGCACAAATGCTCTCAGGAATAGTACCTTCAAGCTGGTTTGAGTGAAGGTTCAACAAAGAAAGATCAGAGTACAATCCTAAGTTAACAGGAACACCACCACTAAACTCATTCTCATAAGCAGCAAAAACCTTAAGATTGGTCAAATTACCAATCCACATTGGGATAGAACCATTCAAGTTGTTAGTAAATATTTGAAAATCTTGCAAATTCTCTAACCCCTCAAGCTCATCAGGTATAGCTCCAGTGAGCCAGTTTTTCGAAAGGTTCAATGCCTTAAGGCTTCTGAGCTTACCTAATTCACTAGGAATTGAGTTTCCAAACTTGTTAAAAGACAAATCAAGATATTGAAGCTTAGATAACTTCCCAAATGCAAATGGAATAGAACCTTGGAAGTTATTATTAGAAAGGTCCAGCCACTTTAAACCTTTGAGCTCAGATATTAGAGTTACATTACCTTGTAATCTAAAACCAGAAAGATCAAGTCTTTCCACCATTGTACTGTTTGAGCTGCAAATAACTCCATGCCAAGAGCAGAAATCAGTTGTGTTCATCACACCCCATCCAGGTACTGATAGCTCTTTCCCAATTGCTTCCACTACTTGCTGATCATGAAAAACTAACTGGGAATTCCCAAGTTGGAATCTTGATGACAAACCAACTAGAAAAAACACAGTTAACAGAAAGCTCAAAATTGCCATTCTTGAGTTGTTGTTGTTTTTTTTCCAAGAAAACACCTTTTCTTCAATTTCTTCCTCCTTCTCCCTCCAAAATAACCAGACAGAACAATCAAGAATCCATTGATGACATTAAGGGGTGTGAAAAAAGGGGGTTTACAGTGAAAAAGGTTGAATCTTTGAAATGGTTATGAGGTTGTCTACAAAGAAAACACCTTTTCTTCAACTTCTTCTTCCTTTTCACATCACATGAAACTTTCTGTAGAATTGGAGATTGTGGGGGTGGGGTGTAGAAGACAAAAAGGGGGTTTAGAGTGAAAAAGAATGAGTCTTAAAATGCTTAAGAAATGTGAGGGAGTATTCCATATGAGGAATCTTGAAAATGGTAAATAACCAAAAGGCTAAGAAGCCCTTAAATTTAGGAAATAGGAGTACTATATATATCTAAGAAGAAGCCATATCAAGAAATGAAGAAAACCATTGTGCTTGTGTGTAGAAGAAGAAAACATAGAAAGAAACAAAACACTAAAAAACAGGAGGACACAGAAAACCTGGGACTAGGCTAGAAGATAGACTAGCTGAGCTGAAACAAAATAGTACCACTACAGTATTAAGGAATTAAAAAAAACAAAATAATTGTTATTACTAGTACTATTTAGATTAGATTAAGCTAGTAGAAGAACAAAAACATAGAGAGGTTTGTGGGAATAAGAGGGAGGGGGGGGTACAATGTTGATTATGTAACTGATTTTCAGGGGCCAGGTGGTTTTTTCTCTATATTAAATAAGGGGAAAGTGTGTTGGGTATTTTTGAAAGGGGAAGGCTTGAATATATCACTAAATTTTGATAAAAGACTATATATCTTTATCAGTTAAAAATTTGATTTCTCTATATTATTTTAATTAATAAATAATGACATGAATAAATTTATTTTTAAATGAAAATAATATGAATGAATCAAATTTTTAAAGAACGGTATATTTTAGTTTTTCAAAGTTCGATGGCATCTACTGAATTTTTTTCCTTTTTTGAAAAGAGGAGTTTTGAGTAGTATTACAACTACAAAGTGATCAACTCAAATAAGTAAATCTTCTCTAAACGATCCCTTATTTAAAGTTCATAGTTTGACTAATTTAAATTCGATATAGAATTAAATTGCTTTTTTTTAAAAAAAATCAACTTGAAAATTTTAAATTTTGACCAAAATTTGAATATCTAGTTAAGAATGAAAGGATCTTGAATTTGCAATGGTGGATTCATTATGAAATTAAAGCATTTGTAAATTCTCTATTCTAATTTGAAAATTCTAGGTTCATGACTCGATGTTCGAATTCAAATCTCTAATTAAGAATAAAAGGATCTGAAATTTGCCATAAATAGACTTATTATGCAGTTAAAGTGCTCCCTACGACCCTATGAAAGGATTTTTCTGTTGCAGTTTGAATTCAAACCTCTAATTAAAAATAAAATATCTCAAATTTGCAACATGTAAACTCATTGTGATGTTAAAATACTCTCTATGAATTAGAAAATCTCCAACTTTGAATGAAAATTCTCAATATCGTGTTGAATCCGATCTAGGTAGACCGAAAGTGCATAAGTAGCAGTTAAATTGTTGAATTGGACTTTTATTATAGGAAGAAGGCATCTTCAAGAGAAGAAATAGGAAACCTATGTTAATTACTCCCTCCGTCTGGCATTGTTTGTCATGGTTTCTATTTTAGAGTTAAACTATAAAACTTTGATTAATATTTTAAGATGTATTTATTTTATCATATTAATATGCAAAAAATTGTAATTTATAGTACTTTTCATATAGTTTTAGAATATCTAATTTTTTTTTGTTTATAATATCGAATTTGTAACGACCTGTTTGGTCGTTTTGAGCAGTAGAGTTTATTCTGGAAATAACTGTCTGAGTCGACGGATCCCACGACGGACCGTCGAGAGGGTCTCGTTCCAAAACACTTAGATTTCTGAAATTTGGGTACTGAGATCGACTCTCTGAACTTCGTGACGGAATGGCAGGACGGACCGTCGTTGGCACGACGGACCGTCACAAATCCTTCCAAAGAATTAACTCTCTGAACTTGGTGACGGACCTGCAGGACGGACCGTCACACTCATGACGGACCGTCACAGGCTGCGTAACCCTGACTGGGTCGGATTTCTATTAAAAGTTTTTAAGGGGCGTTTTGGACT
This sequence comes from Solanum chilense, assembly GCA_032847665.1. Taxonomy (NCBI): domain Eukaryota; kingdom Viridiplantae; phylum Streptophyta; class Magnoliopsida; order Solanales; family Solanaceae; genus Solanum; species Solanum chilense. Next base: position 6,288,015 of record CM064966.1, read on the forward strand.
ATTCATGCTTATAATTATAAAGTTAGTGGATTAATGTTAATAATTCAATTACTTGGGGGTTAAAGGAGATAACCTTGAAATAAAAAGTGGGTTATTTTTATCATCTTTTATACTTAATTATATGACAATTAGGGTAAAAGAAAAAGGGTTTGAATAAGAAAAACAGAAAGAACAGAGAGAGAAGGGAGAAACGAACGAGAGAAAGAGAAGAACGCAGAGGAAAGCAAAGGTTTTGGGAAGATAGCTTGTTTGATCGCGATTCTTCGGTGGAGGTAGGTTATGGTTTATGCTACTTCATAGTAAACTCTTAATAGCGAATGATATGTATTGGGTAGTATTGTAAAGTCTTCTATATGCTTAATTGTGTGCTTGCATGATGTGATTATGTAATTGTAATGGGTTGGGAAGATGAGGCTGTGAATCTTAAATCTTAAATTCACTTTGTTAATGATGATGCCTTGGTATAAAAGAAGGCTTGATGAACTAAAGTAATGAGAGTATTAGAGGATCGGGTGTCACGTTCCGACACCAGGATAGTATTAGAGGATCGGGTGTCACGTTCCGACACCAGGATAGTATTAGAGGATCGGGTGTCACGTTCCGACACCAGGATAGTATTAGAGGATCGGGTGTCACGTTCCGACACCAGGATAGTATTAGAGGATCGGGTGTCACGTTCCGACACCAGGATAGTATTAGAGGATCGGGTGTCACGTTCCGACACCAGGATAGTAGGGGATCGGAGTGTCACGTTCCGACACCAGGATAGTAGTAGTGGAGCGGAGTGTCACGTACCGACACAAGAGGAATAAAGAGAATGAAAACTTGAATTATGTTAATATACTCAATTTAAAGAACTAATTCCCAAATGAGTATGATGGGGAGGCTTGAGTCCTCATAGATATGTTGGGTGTTGTGGCCAATGGTTATGGTATTTGTTGTTATCACTTGTTGAGTATGTAGTTGATTTTATATTATTATTTGATATATACTGTTTTCTATTTTGAGTTGGCCGATGATACCTACTCAGTACTTGTGCCTTGTACTGACCCCTACTTGTATTTGTTTTTCTTTGATTATTTGTGAAATGCAGCAAACGTACCATCGTCTTCAACTCGTCCTCAACTCTAGCCAGTCTTCATCACGCCAGATTTCAGGGTGAGCTATTGCTTCTAGCTTGGACTAGATCTTCCTCTTCATGTCTTGATGCCTTGAAATTCCGGCATGGACTAGCTGTTTATTTATTTTAGCTTCTTAGACACTCTTAGATTTAGTAATTTGAGGATAGATGTTCTTGTGGTGATGACTTCCAGATTTTGGGAATAATAAGTATTGAGTTTTAGAAGTTATTTAATCGATTTTCATTAATGAGTTTTAAGTCTTCCGCATTATATTCTGTTTATTATGGTTGAAATGTTGGGGTTTAGATTGGTTGGTTCGCTCACATAGTAGGATAAGTATGGGGGCCACTCGCGGCTCGTTTTGGGTCGTGACAGAATTAATGTGATCTAATTTACCTTTAAGAATTAATCAAATTGACTTTCGATAAGCAAGACAAACATTTTCGAACGGAGAAAGTAAGATTGGACCTTTAAACAAGAATGCAAGGATCACATATCCGCCAAAAGTAAGCTCATTTCGTGGTTAAAGTGCTCTCTCTAAGAAATACTCCATTTCAACCCAAAAATTCTAAATTTTCGATCAAATTCAAACCTCTAATTAATTTAGAATAAAAAGATTTTGGATCCATGATGAACAAACTCATTATTAGGGTTAAAGCGGCCCCTATCAAGAGATTCTCCATTCAGACCCAAATTAAAATGTCTAAGTAAGAATGCAAGGATCTCAAATTCGCAGTGAGTAGATTCATTTTATATGAAATAAACCGGTTTCTACTAAAATATTTTTATTTTAACACAAGTCCTTAGTTATGTCTCAAAGTCAAACTTTTAGTTATTAAGAATGTAAAGAATCTCAATCATTTCATCACAAACACAACTCTTGATGGTAGTTACTGAAAATAACAAAATTCAAGTAAGTGTCATTGGAAATGAACAATCATCAATCAATAAAACTATTTAGGTATACAGTAACTATTGGTCTGCTTCCTTAGCTGGTTCTACATTTTTTGTTTTTCCATTGAGGACAAGGACATTTTGTTTCAATTAGGTACAATTGAAGAGGAATCTCAGAATAATGGTAAAATTATTTCATGTAATTCATAAGCTACAAGTATGAATCGTGAAAATAATTACTATTATTTGTATTAGGATAGGATGATAGCTTGTCTACCTTACATCTCTTAGATTGTGGTCCTTAATCCTCACAACCTACATGAATGTAAGGTATTTTGCACCAAGCTACTATTACTTGTATACAGTGGCGAACCTTTTAGGATTTTAACTCATGTGTCCAAAGTATAAAGAAGAAGTACAGGTGGTAATGCAAGTGAGCGGTGAGCGTAGTAGTCCCTTGACATGCTCTTTGTACAAGAACCATAGATTTTTCATTGATTCATAAAAGTAAAGACTGAATTAATCAAAGAATCGAAGACAAAGATACATTCATAAGAATTTTGATGGATCGACTGTATTACATAAATTAATTCCTAAAACACGTGGAAGTTAAATGATGAAAAAGAGAGTGAGATGGGGGAAGAAAGATATTTACTAAAAAATAATTATAATTGATGATGTGGCCGAATTATAATTGGTCACGTGTCAAAAATGGTTTTGCAAAACCACCGTTAAAAAATAATGGCATGCATGAACATTTTCTTTAACGGTAATAGCATAAATGAGCCAAACTTTTAAGGAAAAATTTCTTAATTACACATCATTTGTTATCATATTTTCTTATTTTCCCTATTATTTCAAAAAATATCAAAAATCCCTTCTTCTTTTTTTCAGCATCTCCTTTTCCTGATACATTAACTTGAAATCTCATACCCATGATTTTCTTGCCTTTTTCATGCCACAAATCTCTCTATAATTACATCAATTAATATATTTTTGAATTTTAAATCTTTTTATTTCCAATTAATAATTTCAAATTATTCAATAGGTAGATTTCTTTCCATCTCTTCAATCTCCGATTTCTTTTATTATTATTTTTTAGCTTTTCATCTTAAAAGATAAAAACAAAATTATTTCCTCCCCTTGACCCCATTGAAATCTTATTGAACCTTTGTAATTTTAGTTAATCATATTGTTGTTGAAATTTTTTCTTGAAAAATATTTATTTTCTTTTAATGTATCTACAGTTAAAACATCAAATAAAAATTGTTGAATCTGTCATTGCACGCCATCACCGTAAAAGATACATAATTTTAATGTATCTCATTTATTTAGAGTCTTAAATTAGTCTTTCTTAGTGTTATCATTGATATGATACAGTGCTACAATAATCTTTGTTGTATGCAATGTATCATGTTCATATTTAAGGTAGATACATAACTCTAATATTGTTGAATCTTCAATTAGTGTTTATCATGTTCAATATAAATGTACTTGATACATAAAATTTGTGTTATGTATCACACACAAAAAGGGAAGCTAATTTGATACAAATACATGTATAATGTATTTTTTTTAATTTTTAATTATAGAATTTCTCAAACAAAATAAAATACATAAATAATAATGTATAATGTACTAATTTTTTAGCTTTGATATATAAATTTGAATTTATACTAAATGTATATGATACATAACAATTACCAAACAATAATGTATCGATCTCAAATCTAAAATCTTATGAACAACACTTTCTTATTTAATGTATCTAGTAAAAATACGACACTTATTTGAATCAGTATAAAGAAAGTGAAATATAAGAATAAAGAATCAACAGAAAGATGGTCAAGAAATAATTGTTTCCAATGACTACAAACTGAGAAAACAAAGTTTACAGCAAAAATAAGAGTTTTTTTGCTACATAGGTTCTTTTCGAAATTTCTTAACAGGAAACAAAGTAACTAAATAGAGATTTTTCGTGCTTTAACTTTCAAAGACACGGACGTTCTTTTTGCCAATTCCCTCAATTATGGACAAACCTTCTAATTAAATATCTTTACAACTTATTTTCTCTTGATTTTGAAAGGATCTTCATGATGTGTCTCCTCAAATTTTTCGATATTATGAATAAAAATTTGAAAGGATCTTGAATGAACTGGACATGAATTTTGAATCTCAAAATTTTCGGCAATCTTGTATCAAATCGAAAGGATATTCGATGAACTTGAATATTCACAAAAGAAATCGTTTGTCCAAAAACAATTTCATCACTTTTGTATCCTTCATAACTCACCCTGCTTATCCAAAATTTTGACAAAAGTTTTTATGAAACAGAGAAAATGATGAACAAGAAGAAATTTAATTTTTGATTTTTTTGGATAGTTACACTATATGATTGAATTCTTGACAATATGGAAGGGAATAACGCAATTTATGGGACTTATATTATTTTCAACTTTCCCCCCCTTAATTAGTGTAACAGATGGATAAGCTCGTAATTTGATTTTTCAAAATTTTTTTCCTTAATAAGTGCAACAGATTGATACAGAATGTATCAACAATAATCCTGATCCTTTATTATGTATCAAAAATACTTAAAAAACATGGGATTTATGTAATTAGAAAAATAATAGGGATAAAAAGTAATTAAGATCTTACACTATGGGATTTAGGTAAGTTATACAACTTTTAATTGATGACATAAATGAGTCTTTTCTGAAAGTTCAATGGCATATTTAAGCATTTTTCTAATGAAAAAGAAGAACATCTAAGCCTAAAAGTTCCATTCTCCAAAGTAGAGGGGAAAAATGTTGCTCGTAGAATTCAAACTCGTGATCTAGGGATTTTTTGAACCTCTTATCCATTGAGCCAAATTTGTCCTTTATTTTTAGGGTGTTCAATTTGTTATATATATACATAAAATTAGAATTTAACGTTATATATATATAGTGTAACATTTAGGTCCACTCCTGCTCGTATAATACTTAAATTTACTATATAAAACTCAACATAATTATTGTAATCATTGTACTCCCTCCGTTTTCTTTTAATAAAAGTAATTGTTTCATATTAGTTATCCACTTTATTAAATCAAGAAAACATTAATTATTTATATTGCATTGTAATTATATCTTTTTAAAGTTGTTTGCATTTGTTTGTAAAATTCCCAAGAAGTTTTTTAAGGAATAAATTAATAAATTATTATATGTGATCTATAGATCATGAGTTTCAGTCATTATGAAATATAAATATAAAAATATGTTTTTGTCTTAAGTTACGTGTCTAATCAAATCTGTTCACGTAAAACGAAACGAAAGGAGAAAAGTAAAGTACTCTGTCATTTTAGTTAGTTATCGTCGTTTTAGGTTTCATTTCTCTTTAAGAAACTAATTAAGTTTATCACTATATTCTTATTTAATATTCTCTTGAAACTAAGTTTTCAATAAATGAATATGATTTGATTAATTTTAATTATTTAATTTGACCAACAAACATAAATAAGTTAATTTTTCAAATTCATATTTGCAAAACTAATAACTCTTGAAGGTAAAATAAGAAGAATAACGTCATTTATGCATTGATTTTGTAAAATCACAAATATTAAAGAACGTTTATTTTTAACAAGAATGACAAGTAAATAGAAACTGATAAAACTATATTGTAATAATACTAGTATTAAATTCAATATTTCCAACGTGTAGGGGCTGGGTTAGGTGCTTGTCTTGGGTGGGGCAGAAACAGCACCCAGAGGCACTTTTTAGTTTTGTTTTTGAAAAATAGTCATTATTTCGAGTTTTAAATTCGTAGATATTCTAAGTTTTATTTATGAGATTTTAGACCATTGAAGTTTTTTTATTAAAAATTACAGAACTCGGAAAGTAGAAGTTGTGACAAGATTTAATTAATCCAAATTTACGTTTAAAGTTAATTTCATCCGAAAGACTGAAATCATTAGTTAAAAATAAATAATTGTTTATCACTCTCCCACAAACTAACACACACTTTGTACATTTATGATTAAATGCACACATTTGAACTTGAAGGTGAATTGAATTATTTCACAATGTGCATAAATGGACCTACAAATTAGGGGAAAAAAGGTTGTAGGACACACAATAATGTGAAAATGTCTCTAATAATAGTAGGGGCCTCTCTCAACAAAAATAAAATAATAATAAAAAGATAAAAATTAATAAAATAAACACCGTTTTTATAAAGAGAAAAATGTACAAAAATAAGGTGACAAAAATCAAATTATTGAATATAAAATAATTCTACCTCTATAGGTTAAAAAGGCAAAGACAACATCATTGATATAGAGAGCCTCTCTTTTCTTCTTTTCTTGTCTCATGATGAAAAAAAATGTTAGTACTTATTATATTTCAAAAATATTTTTTTTATATAAAAAAAAATCTATTTCCGATATTTATATTGAAGTCGATTAATTTTATTTGTATCAGAAAGCCCACATTTGACTATGCGCTCTTTATAGAAAAAACTTTATATTTAAAATTGAATCTGAAATTTCTGATAAATAATAGTATAAACATACTATTCATCTTCCTTTCTTTCTTTTTTTCTTCTTCTTTTATTATAAATATTTATATTTGAATTATTCTTGGTGTTAGGATCGAATCCGCATACACACTTGATGAATGAATAACACAAGAACTTTCGAGAGAGAGAGATGAGAAATTCCACGGCGATGGATATATATATAATAATAATTCAGACCATTTTAAGTTACAAAGGTTGAACCACGTGAACATTAATATATGACAGTACTTCAAATATTAATCAAACTCCACAACTTAACACTCGATGGTTAAAATAAATAATACATGCACATAATAATATTTGTAGTCAACAAATCTATCTATCTATATATATATATATATATATATATATATATATATATATATATATATATATATATATATATACATTTTGCAGAAAAATTGCAGGAATCATTGAATTAGTAGCACTTTTTCATTTGCATTGACAATGATGATATCTCTTTTATCATTATCAAATGACTTTAATCATTTATATCCCTTTTGTTACATATTCTTGATAGTCTCATAGGTATGGAGTCGTTTTATATTAAAAAGCATTTAATATGATAATAAGAAAAATTTTCAGTGTAAATTTAAATTTAATTGAATTGTGATACAAATATCAAATAACAAGTGGAAACAAACAAACTAAAAATCTTTGTGATTTATTAATTGATTAAATAAAATATATCCTATATATTTTCCTTGTATAAATTTAATATTACCTCTCTTTCCTATTTACTTGTCCATATTTCCTTTTTTAGATGTCCCTATTTACTTGTCCATTTTAACAAATCAAAAAAGGATAAATTTTTTTCTCTATTATACCCTCATTTAAACTTCTTGAAAATATCTAAGTTTTAATTCATCCTTTTCTAAAGCATATTTAATGAGGGTAAAAATTGTAACTTCACTATATTAATTATTGTTATCTTAATAGGTGTGTCTTTTCTAAAGTGGACAACTAAATAGGAACAGAAAAAGTATATGATTTAGAATATATATATATATATATATAGTCAATAATAATGTAAAATTCGAACACCGAATTAAAAAAAAAAACAATTACTCACTTTTTGAACGCCGGAACTTTTGATTAATTAGCCCCTCATGTTGGGTTAAAGATTAGCATTAATTAGGCACACTAATAAGTTTATCCATTTTTACAAGTTTCCTAAGCTACATATATTATTATAATAGTGTATGGAATAATTTCTTATAATTAAGTTGATGTAATTTAATAATACCAATTAGAAGGTTATGAATTTGAATGGAACCCTATGAATTCAATGAATATGTCAATTATCTCCACATTTTATCCATTATATATATATATATTGGATGATAAAAATCCAACGATATTTTATAATTAGATAAAGAAAAAATGTTAAAAACACCTCAACGTCGACATAAATGACATAAATATATCTTTGTTGGATTGTCCAATAGTTGTTGGATGTCCAATTTTAATTAACTTTTTCATGAGATAAACATCACATGATATGTTAGGTTATCTCACCACTCCTAAAGTCCTAATCCATTTTATCCCCTCCAATCCACTTCTTGCTCTATCATTAGTATCTCTTTCATCATTAATTAAATGTGCTTAATCGAATATCACAAATATTAAAATCATAATTCAATGAGTAATTGTGAAATAAAAATGCTATTATCCCAATTAGTAAAGTTATTAGTTAAAACTTTTTAAACTTAACTATCAATGTGGGGGGTGGGGGGACAAGAAATTAACATTGATATGAAAACTCAATTAATTACCTAGATGCTACTACCAAAAGACATCACTCTCATTTCTTCCCACTTATAGCATGTGTAGTAGTTATGGTGTAGAGTGGCTAATTTTGCTTCTCTTATAATTATATATTCTTAGTAATAATGATAGTGTTCGTGTTAATTTATAAGTATTTTTATAGAAGCTTAGATAAATAGAAAGATGTTACTAAATGCATTATTTATTTTTCATTGGCTTTGATTCCTAGCCTTCCTATTTTTCTATTATACTAGTTCTTGAGAACGTGCTTTATATGTGTATTTTATGTGAATTTTTATAAATACGTTAGAATGACTAAAGTTTCATGAAAATATATATGTAAATTGTAATGAATAATAGAATGTAACAATTATAAAATAAGAATAAAGACTTACGCAATAAAACATTCATAGAAAACTAAATTAAGAAGTCAAATGGAGGAAGAAAAAAAGACAAAAAGAAAAAGATTTAAGAAAAAATATAATGTAGACATTATTCTTATAAGACTGGTATATATATAGATGAAAAATAAGTACAAAATTAGTAAATAACTCTCTGAGTTCTTATCGACTTCTTCCATATCCTATCAAAATTCAAGAGTTTTCTTCATCTACTTTAACTATAGAATAAAAATGATAGCCTAATAATCTTGGTAGGAGTTTCATGATATAAAAAAGTTGAATTTATATAGATAGAATAGAAGGAATATCAAAAGAAATCTTAAAGTTTTAGTTTTAATATTTAGAGGTTATGAATATGAAAATATGAGAGTTATGAATATTAAGCGTATAAAAGTTGAATAAATAATTAACAAATAATAATAAATAAATGAAGAATATGAAAAAGAAAATTAAAATTAGCAAACCATGTAAAAAGAACAACTTAAGTTCTTATCACGTAATAAGCGTTAATGAATTTAAATTTGTGAAGATAGAGTCATTCTTCAATAATAGTCAAGAGGACAGTATCAATGTGTGTCTCCATTTTGCAGATTTGCAACCTTTAAATTATTAAATTTCGTTATTTATCATTAAGGATAATATTTTATCCACATAAATTATATTATTTATGAAAGGGGTTAAGGAAAAAATTATGAAAAGAGGAAAAATATAGCAATTTAGGTAGAGATCATTTTTTTAAAAAAAATTATAATTATTATATACATATAGATTATAAATGATAAATATTAATTAATTAGATATTTAATTAGAAATTAATCTTAAGAAATCTAAAAGTCATTAACATTTTAACTAAATTTATACAATCAAATATTTAAATATTTTACAATTAATTTATAAAAGGGATAAAATCGTAATTCAACTTTTAATTGGTTTTTTTTATGCTTTTACAAATATATGATTAATTGCTAGATCACATCCTTAATATACTGCAAAGAATACATGCATTAGAGACAGATAATTACTCCTATCGCTAAACAATAAAAATTTGTTAAAACTTTATTTAACAATAGATTAGTGATAGTATATAGTGCTAAATGCTCTTTCACCTTTTTCTCTTCCAAGAAAATTACTTAAAGATTTATATTGTCAATCTTGATTTACACATTTATCTTATCACTAATCACAACTTATTCAGAATTGAAATATAATAATCATAATTGTTATTCGCTAAAAAATCTAACCATTACTTTTTTTATATTTTGCTTATTTCATTGATGATTAGATCAGATTAATCTTAAATAATCTCTTCCCTATTTTTCTTCAAGAGTATTCCTAATACCAAACTTCCCCTCCGCCCCTAGCCCCCACACAACAAAAAGACATAAATATTCAAAAATTTTACTCATAAAGAAAAATGGGATTTGACTATGGGATCAAATATTGATTGAGATTGAACTCTCTTTATTAGACACACATCATGACCCTTATATCATGCACTGTCTTACTATATTGCAAAAAAACTAGGGTCCCCACCCCCCTAAAAAATAAAACAAAAATGGTGAAGGGAGAAAAATAATCTAACTTTTTTTTCTCATATGTTTTATTTGGTTTTCAACTCTTTTCTTCAATCAATATTTTGTTTTTGTCAATTTTTGTCATTGTGATAGAATGACACAGTTGAAAATTTTCCCACTTTTTCAAAGTGCATTTAGAATTTGTAAGGTGTAGTTTTATTTCTTACTAACAAAAATATTTAATATAATGTCACAAGGTGGAGTCGGAAGAAGATAAAGTATATACATATTTATTTTTAATTTACGAAGATAGAAAGAGCTTTTGTTAAAAAAATTGGCTCAAGTAAAGCATATAAATAAAAAGTATAAGAAAAAAAAATTTCTAAATAAAGAGTTAACTTTAAACATAGTTTTACTTCTAAATAAAGAATAGATTTACTTTTTATATAACTTTTGAATATTCAAATTTTTTATTACGAAATATTGAGTTGATCATGTCGATCATATTAATTCTCGAGAAGCGAAAAAGTATCATAAAGAAAAAATTATTGAAATACACGTCTTGTGTTTTCCTTATTTTCAATATCCTCTTCTATTTCTAAAATCTCTTATTTCTCTTCTAATGTATTTAATGTATTCAAGTTACATATTAATATATTCAAGCCGATATTTATTGTATCCCAGCTACATATTATGTATTCGGTTTATTTTATAATGTATTCGAGCTAGTTTTTAATGTACATGAGCTAGTTTTTAATGTATCCAAACTGTATATTATGTATCCGATTTAATTATATTGCATCTGAGATGATTTTTAATGTATCTTGAAAGTATAAATTTAAGGAATTATTATAATTAGAAAAAAAAAAGTAAGAATAAAATATAATTTATTCTTTACGGTATGGATTTTACTTAAATTAACAAAGAAAATAGTACACAAGTCCGTGAAGAGCATACTTAAATTTTTGGGCTAAAGGCCCATTTAAGCACAATATAGATATGAGCCCAAATCAACAGTTTGGGCCAATACGTAATTGTCTGTCAGAAGTACTACAATCTTTAGGCCCATAAAAAATAAGATGTAAAACCATTTTTTAAGATTTTAAATCTCAAATTTTGAGATTGAGATGATCTGATAGCGTTATTAAAATACACGTCTTATGTTTATTTTATAACATATATGAGTTATTTTTTAATGTATCCGAGCTATATATTATGTATCTGAACTAGTTTTTAATGTAGCTGAAAACATATTATGTATTCTGTTTGTGTTACTTTTTAATGGATTAATATAATTACAAGTTAAAGAGGGATAGATTGTAATTTCATATTATACAAAAGGTGGGCAAAACGTGAACTCATAGAAAAATAGTCACAACTTAATAGAACAAAAGATATCCTCCACCTCATCCCCGTCTCCTCCTCCTTATTTACACAGAAGAAACGATTAAATAACATAATAAAAATAAGGGAAAATACCCAAGTACCCCCTCAACCTATGCCCGAAATCCCAGAGACACACTTATAATATACTAAGGTCCTAAATCCCCCCTGAACTTATTTTATATGTAATTTTCTACCCCTTTTTAGCCTACGTGGCACTAGTTCGAAAAAAAAGTCAACCATCGTTGGGCCCACAAGATAGTGCCACATAAGCTAAAAAGGGGTAAAAAATTATTTATAAAATAAGTTCAGGGGGGTAATAGGACCTTAGTATAGTATAAGTGTGTCTGTGAGATTTCGGGCATAGGTTGAGGGGGTACTTGGACATTATCCCTAAAAATAATTTAAACTTTTAAATAAGATAATCGTGATTCAAACGCTCGAAAAAGCATAGATACTGAAACATGAAAAATGCTTTGACTTTTCAATAATTCTGGAAAAAAATGTCAGATGCAAATAAACAAATAAATAAAATAAATATTATTTTGCTAGTCTTTTCATTTTTTCATCTGTACGTAACGTTGTACCACTACACTAAGCTCATCAAAACCCTTAAAATCATAAACATTATTGTCATTGCCACTGACATTCTTAACCTCGTCAATATTGTTGCTCGTAGCTTGAATAATATTATCATTGTCATCGACATTTTTAACCTCATCAATATTATCGCTCGTAGCTTGAATAATATTATTTTTGGCACAATCATTTTGTACATATTGTTGTACCACCACACCAAGCTCATCAAAACCCTTATAATGATAAATATTATTATCAACATGATTACTTGATGATGAAATTAAATTTGGAGTATTAATTTCTTGAACAAATTGATGATCATTATAAAACTCCAAACAGTTGTTGATATCTACAAAATTTTGTCCATGCTCCAAATTTTCTTCGTGAATCCTCATGTTGATATTTTCAGGAACCGGATCGTCATGAAAAATTATATTTTCATAGCCATTGAAATACTTAACTTCGTCAATATTGTAGCTCGTAGCTTGAATAATATTGTTATTGTCACTGACTTGATCAATATTGTAGCTCGTAGCTTGAATAAAATTGTTAAAAATATCGTCATTGATATTTATAACCTCATTAATATTATCGCTCGTAGCTGGAATAATATCTTCATCGTTATTAGTGGTCCTTTTGTTGATATAGATCTCGCACAATACACTTTTGTCCATCTACACACATTTAAGTGGTTAAATGGAAAAAAAAAGAATTAAGTAAATTTAATTCCACCATTAGAAAAAAACATTCAGGAATGTTATATATATATAAAAAAATACAATAAGAAGCTTCAATAATAACATGATCAGTGTATTTTAAAATTAAATTAAAATCAAAACATATAACAATATATTTGATCAGTGTAATTTCAAAATCAAATAAGAACATATATACTAATGTTGTAAGAAAAACAACATATTCAATATAATTTCACTGTCAAACAAGAGCATATATACACTGCAATATCAACATATTTGATCAGTATAATTTCAAAACTAAATAGGAACATATATACTTCTATTACTACTACGGTAACAACAACAACAACAATATATTCAATGTAATTTTACAGTCAAATAAGAACGTGCATACACTACAATAACATATTCAGTGATTTCAAAACTAAATAAGAACATATATATACTACTACAACAACAACAATATATTCAATGTAATTTCAAATAAGATCATATATATACACACTACTACTATATTATAATGACGATGAAGACAACAACAATGTAATTTCAAAACTACATGAGAGCAAATATAAAATACTACTATATTGTAACGATGATGATAACAACATATTCAGTGTAATTTTAAAACTAACCTCGTGTGATAAACCTTTTTTATGAATACGAAATTCATGCATTTTCCACTTAGATCTAATTCCTTTTTCTTCTTGGTAATCAAGTGTCTTTCTATACCCAATAATTTGACCATCTTTCATTATTTCTACATCATTACCAGTAGCTTTCCAAAAGCCTTTTTTGCCTCCCACTTGTCTATTTGGTCTACCTCCTTTTTTGTACTTTCTTTCCCTTCTTGTGAAGAAGTACCAATTCTCCCCTCTTTTGTGTTTATTTTCCGTCGCTGATCACATAATTAAGTAAATAAAAGTATCAGATATCGTACAACAAATTCTATACGAGATAATATATATTACACACATAGTTTAACAAGGTATCAAACTAGTCTAGACACAAATTTCATGTACATGAACCTCATAAGAAAAGAATGCAAAAAAAATAATTTACGTGATTGTAAATACTTATTTATAAAAAGGAAAATAAATATATATAATTTATTAATTCAGTGTCTTAATTAGCTTTTAGACGAGATACTATTTATAAATAATGATAATAATATATTCAATGTAATTTCGCAAGTGGGATATCGAGAGTAGTGTAATGTGTATATGCAGATTTTTTCCTATCTTGTGAAGGCTGAGATCATACTATTTACAATAAATTCTCAACCACAAGTAAAAGACCAGATAATATCGATATCATAATATAATTAACTATATGTAGAACTCCAATAACTCCTCCAAATAATAGATTTAGGGTTTCGACGCAATGATTTTCTTCTACGTAAAAATACATTTAACTTATATGTGTAATTATAGTAATATTTTTTTCAGATAAAAACTAATTGCTCACATAATATGCTTATATCAAATCATATTGACTTATTCATATGTAATTAAATATTAGTTTTTTTTCCTAAAAATAATTCGTGAGCTTCTGATGACCTTTGCATGCATGATACCTTTCTTTGTAATAACCAAAATAAATAAAATAGATAAAATAAAAGAGAAAAAATCTTCTAATAAAATACAAATAATTAAACAAAAGAAAATAGAGAAAAGTTCTTCTACTTAACGTCAATATACTTAAAATTAAACAAAAAAATAAAATTGAACTAGATCAGAAATTATGATGGAATGAATAGGATCTTCCAACACACAAATACAAGCATTGATCATCAGATGATAAATTATTTTTTCTATTAAAAAAAGCGAACGAAAAAAGAGAGATATCAGACAATTAAAGGACTTACTACCAAAGGTTATATATATGTTACGATAAGACAGATAAAATCTCTTTGTTCTTAATCAAACTTCTGAATTCAAGTTTTGAATATAAAAAAAATCTTTTCTAGTAAAGAATTATATATACGAATTAATAAAAAGTAAAAAAAAAAAAAACTTACTGCAATATTCTTGTGGATGAGAACTATTGATACATATTTCTTGAAAATCATTAATTTTTGGTAATTTTTCACCATTAATTTTCTTCATCAAATAATGCTCAATAAGCTCATCATCTGTTGGTAAAAATCTATAACCTAGTGGAATTGAATATAACTCCTCCATATATCTGCAAAAAAAATAAAATTAAATTCCTTATAATGATCTTAATACACGTACTACTAATACTAATTCTAGAATTATAATAAGGAAGAAGGATAAAGAACGTATTAATTAATGTATAATATTTATATGTATTTTTCTTGTGTGATCTATATGTCACACGTTTAATATGATCTATAAAGATAATCTCTAATACTCGTATTTAGGCAAACAATTGTGTATATAATTACATACCTTGAAGTGTGAGGATTTATTCAGATTATGCTAACGTAGAATGCTTTACGCAAGAGCTTACCTTAGTATAATTTCTAATTTCTAATTATTATTTTTAGGTATGTTGTCATGTATATAAGAAATAATAAAGATATACCTTTTATTTATCCAAATAGGATTAGGCTATTAATTTGTACAACGGCAAAACTAGCTAGTTGATTAAAAATAGGATTATCCAGCTGGATTGTACTAATATTCTAAAGAGGTTAATGTTTATTTAGTTTGGTTTTATACATTATATTAAAAATTATTTTATATTATTTATTTTGAGATAATTTATAAATATTTCTTATATTATTTTCATAATTTTTATTTTTAACATATTATTTCAAGTTTGACTTAAATTCTAAATAGTCCAATAAATATTATATTTTATATATATTATTAACTCTAATAAAGTTCAAATCAAAATCAAAATTAAAATCAAATCAATATTATAGCTAACAAAAAAAATTGAATACTAAGAACGACAATTATGTTAAATATTTATACTTTAAATTTGTATTTATTTAGATAATTAAAATACATAATCTAATTTATAATTTTTTTTAATGTTTAGTCAGATTATATATAATTATTTAATGTAACTTCGAGTTTGAATAATTTTATATAATATATTTTTATTTGATATCTAATATTTACTGACCTAATTTGGACGCAAAGCCATATAAAAAATGTAGAAACAAAATAAAAAGGTATTCAATTCAAGAACAAATAGGAACTGCGAGATAATATTGAATTTGAGGATAATTATTGTTTTCACTTATTTCTTTTATTTGTTTGTTTTCACGTATTTTTTTTAATTATAATATATAACAATTCAGGATTTGATAAGTAAATTGTGTTTGGCTAATTTTTCTTTTAAAAATATTTTTGAGGGATAAATTACGAAAAAAGGTTAGTATTAATGTACCTTTAATATTAAGATTATTTTATAAAAATAAACTATTTTAAATATCCGTTAACATTTTCTTAATTAATTTAAAGTTTACATATTCAAATTCAATTAATATTATAAAGTATTAATATATTATTAATATATGACTTAAATATAGTTAAAAATATCAGGCAAAATAAATTAATCATTCCACAATTAAATATACAAAAAATTCACGATAAAAATAAATAAAATCTTCATATTTTTAGTCCTACAAAATATTTTACCTTTATTTCTAATTTTGTAAATAAAGCATAATATAATATAAAAATCTAAAATATAAATAATATATAAACATAAAAAAATCATATAAAAATATAAAAATAAAAAATTATTTCTTTTAATGAAACTTAACCAAATGTATTGTATATGCTAATTAATTAATAAGAGACGTATTGATATTAAATTTGTATACATGAAAGTGATATTTTTAGTCTTAGGAAAATAATTTGTTTTTTCTGTTTTGAAAAAAAATTAGAAATTTCAGCTTCTTTCCAACAACAAAAACTATTTCTGCTTTCATTTAAAAACAATTCTAAAAACTTGTCAAAACACTTAATTTTTCAAAAAAAGTAAAACACTTATTGTAATATTATTTAAGAGTAATGCAACATATATAAAATATTATGTTACAAAAGGGATGAATTACCTATCCATTTCAAATAACATTTTGTTAAGTGTAATGTAATGACTTTTAATGTCATCAGCATTTCACATAAGTTTCTTAGAAATTACTTTTTCTCTTTGAAATTCCTATTTGCAAATCCTATATAAACTGGTATCTTGAGTAACCATAATACAACACTATCAACATAAACAAAAAGAAGAGAAAAACTTTTTCATCCTCTATTATTATCTTTAGAATATTTTTGGGCAATTGATTTTGGACAACCTCGAAACTCTTTGTCACGATCCAAAATCACAACTCGTGATGACACCTATGTTCCCAACCGATAGGTAAGACAACCCAATACTTTTATCAATTCAATTCAATATTTTAAGTAGAAAGATAAACAAAAACATAATATCCAATTACTAAGTCATTTACAAGTATGAAATGCGGCCCTAAATTACTACCCCAAAATTTAGTGTCATAAGTACAAGAGTTTCTACAATAGGATACAAGTCCAAACTAATGTGAAAATCTAAACATAAGAATATCCTATTAGAATATCAAAATAACCTAATAAAGAGAGGTAGATTGAAGGTGTACGCTGCAAAATATCCCAAGTAACGCACCACAACTCCAAGACAATCCAAACTCATATTCAAAGCTCCAAGAACGTGCCCGAAATTGAAATCCAATCTGCACCACAAAATAGTGCAGCAAGTGTAGTATGAGTCCAAAACCACGTGTACCCAATATATCTCATTGACCGACAACGAAGAAGTAGTGACGGGAGTTTAATAAGAACAATCAATTCTTTAATTATACAAGTATATATTACACTTACTGATCAAGTTTCATCAAATAGAGGTAATCAAATATCAAGTAACTTCCAAACACAATAAAACACATAATCATCAATAAAGAAGGATATCATGAAATGCAATGCAATATGACACCATGAAATATGCCTCAGAATACCCCGTACTCTCAACTGTATAGATATGATACTCCTCGAAAAAACATCGAGAGTTAATGACCCATTAGGGACTCGCGAGGTCCATATACTGACATGGACTATCTTCACATGTTTGTGCGGACGATCTCAATGCACTATCATAAATCAAACAATTTTCGCACGGACTATCTTCACGTGCCCAAATGATAATCTTAACATCCTACCATCCCTAGCACGGACGATCTCCACGTGCCCAACTTATACTCAATCTCATGTCAATGCATGTGCACAATATTGTTTCAATAAAGGGGATGATGATGCATTTCAATCAGTAAAATATCAACATAATACATAACCATCTCAATTATCACAACTATACGGGTGCAATAAAAAAAACACAATCACACAGAGAAATTCAAGTCAATAATACATCAGTTAATGCCCATATGCTTTGGCATTCTCAAATTACAATCCACATTCTATAGTAATAACTTTTTCTTTATAATATACTCGTACGAATGCCCGTCACATCATTGATACGAGAACCCCGTCTTTCGCCTTTACCAATGGTCTAATTCATTTTTCTAATCTTTTAATTAGAAAACATCCTTCCAAGAAGTGTGAAAGTCTTCTCATACCTTAGATGTCGAATTCGTGCCACAAATCCTCAAGATAGTTCCTTTCATTTTCACAAAACTTCGAAACATTTCCAATCTACCAATTATGCAATATTCATAAGTAAGAATTCCAAACTACCAATATGTCTAACACAGACCTTAAAACTCACTCATTTTTTCAATGGAACTCCTACTCTTGATATAAATTTTATATGTCAAGGATCCTATTTGCTAAATTTTAAGCCAAGAATTGAATTTCTTATTTCCTACATATCATTATGCCGTCACAAGTAGTTTCTATCCCTTATTTCCTCCTTTTATAATGATGATTAACTATGAAAAGTGGCTATTCCCACTAATTATGAGTCGAGCATGAAAGGTATTAAATGAATTATGAATATGATCCAATAATTATTTACTATATTAATTATTTAATAAAATTTTCATCAATTAGATATTCTTATTTACTGAATATTTCAAAGTTTCCATTTAAATTATGTAAAGAGTCGAAATAGTTTTAGTTCTCAAAACGATTTATATAGCTGATCGTTATACTCTCAGCCATGAGTGCACGTGTTTGAGAGTAGCCGTGGAACCTTGGGGGCGATCAATTATAAAAATTTGCACCGGAGTCGAGCCGTAATCGCTTTCAAGACAGTGACTTGCCACGGAACAGTGTTTGTGATAAGTTATTTATTATTTTATAATTCCAATCTAATATCAGTATTGTAGTATTTTCCCAACACTTATGACCTCCGATCCCGTAGCAATGCCTAAAACTCCAATATTCAAATACTTATAAATGAATTTTCTTAATACATATATAGATTTGAGAAGAAAAAAAAACTATAAATTCACGTGAAATCATAAATTATATATATTATACATCCGCTTTGTGTGCTGCTTCTTTTCCTATAACTATAATTTGTAGTAAATATTTCTTAAGATAAAAATACGAAGCATACTGTATAATGAAAGATTAGTAAATACTTCTTAATGATAAAAATTGGAAACGTACCGTATAACGAAAGATAAAATTAATCAATTTCATATGATAAGCAAAAGTACACTTCCAATGTTCAATTCACATGCAAATCATATAAATGAACCATAGCTTAAAGGGACACCAACTTATATTAATAGTAATTATAAAATTCAAATGGTATTTATTTTTTTAAAAAAAAACATGTTCCCTCAATTAATGAAACATTAATGATTACAGAAAAAGTCAGTTTGTACTTGTCTGTACACATTCATTGTATCAAAGTCAAATGCTCAAATTAAATCTCATGTAAGATAATTTATTGAACTCAATTTGTTTATATATACATATATATTGTTTTAAAAAATAATTAACTAAGAGATTTTTGTTGATAATTTTATTTTTATTTATGTTTTCAAATATTATTTTAGTCTTCCAGAACAAATACTATTAAGGATAAAATTAGGTTAAAAATTAATTAAATTTTTCTTTAACTTTAATAAGCAATTTGAGATAACTATTTATAAAAATTGCGACAGATAACACGAGATCGAATACAAGAATAAACAAGGGGAAGCTTCAATGAAAGAAGAAAAAAAAAAGCTTCAATGAAATCTACAAATTTTCAACTAATTGATATAAGAGCAAATTAAGGAAATCAATGAAGACTTTTAGGTAAGCCACGTTCTTGATATTTGACTTTGTTTAAGAATATTAAGTGTTATTTAATCATCTAATATTTGAAAATTATTTTGTCAAGATTAATTTAAATTTTTATCGAGTTTAATAGACTATCAAGGTGGTAAAACATACGTTATTAAGAGTGTGTTTCTTATTTTCACTTTATCGTAATAAAAATTCGAATAATGAAGCATAATGTGTAGATCTGTTTAACTTGATAGTGTTAAATATTAGTACATCGTTGGTGTGTATATGAGTACTAATTATTTATGATGATAATAAGTGAGATGCATGTAAATTGATTCGAAAATAAAAAAAAATTACATTCTTTTATTTTTTCAATTAAATAAAGAGAAAAATAATGAGACAACCTAACATACATCGCGGCTAATTGAGTGGCACAATGTAATGTCAATACATCTTTTATTTTTTTTAAATCTTATATTTAATTATTTTTATATAATTTTATAAAAAAAATCACAACTCTTTAAATAGGACCATATTCTTGGTTTTTTTCTCTTCAATCTAATTCTTTTTTTCATTAAGTTTTTTAACAAAAATGGCTTCCTTCTTTTCACTTTCTTTTATATTAATATTCTCTTTATACAATAGCTTTGCTTATGCTAATACTGTTCCATATCTTGATGGTAAGTTCTACCTTTATATGAATTTTCTTTTTCACTTTTTTCTCGATGATGTTATATCGGACTCTTCAAAAATATTAATGCATTTGTTTCGAATTTTCTTAAAATGCATCATGTTTTTGAGGTTCGATATATATTCAATGAGTTTTTGAATAGTTCGAGCAACACATCAATTCTAGCTAGCATAAATATTTATAGTGCTTAGAAAAGTTTTTTTAAAAATATGTATAGTGAGGATGTTATTAGTATTTTGAGTCCTTTTGGTACTGTAGAGCAAGGGGTAGCGCTGAAGATTGTTCGTCCGAAAATTATGTTATGTATATAGGTTAATATAATTTTATATACATATATAAATTGAATTTTGAATATCCTTAACGAAATTTCTGATTTCGTCATTGCTCTGATAGCTTTGCTTGGACTTTCCAAAAATATTGTCGCACCAATATTTGTTCCTATTAAAAATGCATAACTTTTAAAGAATCTAACAAGTACTCAACGATATTTTTTAAGAGTTCGAGCAACATAAGTCTACGAGACAAGTTGACCAACTAAATGTACACGTGAGCCCAATAATTTTACATTTGTGTAATTTTGCATTGTATGCATGGATTCGATTGAGGTATCGGAACCAACTTCTCTATCTGCATGAGGTAGGGGTATGGTCTACGTACATAACACCCTTCGAGACCCTACTTATGACATTGTACTGGATATGCTGTTGTCTAATTAATCTCTTTCTAACATTTCAACAGATCTACTAGAAAATGGAAACTTTGAACAAGGGCCAAAACCATCAAACATGAATAAAACAGTGATCATAGGCAAACACTCCTTACCCAAATGGGAAATCAATAGCATAGTGGAGTGGGTGTCCGGTGGGCCCCAGGAAGGCGGACTCTACTTCCCGATCCCTCGTGGGGCCCACGCAGTCCGACTAGGGAACGAGGCTTCCATCTCTCAATATGTGAAGGTGAAACCAAACACAACATATTCACTCACATTTGGAGCCACTAGGACCTGTGCTCAAGATGAGGTCCTTACCGTCTCCGCGGGAGGCATGTCTAGTGATCTTAACATTCAAACATTGTACAGTGCTGATGGTGGTGACACTTATGCTTGGGGTTTCAAATCAACATCTAATCTTGTTAAGGTCACATTTCACAATCCTGGTACTCAAGAAGATCCAACATGTGGACCACTTATAGACCATGTTGCAATCAAGGAAATGCTTATGGCAACATATACTAAAGGTAAATTTCAATCCTACAATATCGTATGATTGTAAGACTGCATACACACCACCTTCCCCAGACCCCACTTGTGAGATTACACATTGTATATATGTCGTTGAAATATGGCCTTTACTGAGGCAAACTCTTTAATATTAGTCCCCGTTATAGTCCATTTGGTTAAATTTTGTCTTCAAAAGTTCCCATAGACAGATTTAGCCCAAATGGACTAACGGAGACAACATTTCACATCATTTCGTTGTTGTTACTACTATCATTTCTATATTCTCCTTTTCAAACTTCTCGAAAGTGCTTTGGTTTAAACTGAGGGTCTATCAGAAACAACCTCTCTATCTCTACAAGATAGGGGTAATGTCTGCATATCGCTGTGGGATTACACTATGTATATCATTGTCGTTGCATACTTAAAAATGAGATCCTTATAGGAATACCTTGTTGATGGAACATATGCAGGTAACTTAGTGAAAAATGGTGGATTTGAACTAGGTCCTCATGTATTCAAGAACTTTTCGACAGGGGTACTCGTCCTGCCTTTAAAACAGGACAAGTACTCACCAATTCCTGGATGGATGGTTCAGTTTGCAAAACCATCAAAATACATAGACTCGAAGCATTTCTTCGTGCCTTCAGGAAATGCAGCTGTTGAATTAATAGGAGGAAGGGAAACAGGCATTGCACAGACGATACGTACAATCCCAAAACAGTTCTACAACCTGACTTTCACCATAGGCGATGCACAGAACAGTTGCCACGGAAGAATGACAGTTCAAGCATTTGCTGGAAAGGCTAGTACACAAGTTACCTTCGAATCGAATGGAGAAGGATGGTCCAAGACTGCAACCTTCAAGTTCCAGGCTGATTCAATTAGAACAACAATAGCTTTCTACAATCCATACTATCACACGAAGATACACGATTTTGGACACATGTGTGGACCTGTTATCGATGATGTTAGTCTTGTTCATGTTCGTAAATAAACAGAATCGAGTCATCATACTCAGGACAGATCAATTATCAAGACAAAGTATTATCACGAAATACATTTTTTCTTCTTAGTTTTTCACTCAAACACGAACGATATAATCCAATAAAAGTGTAAAATCACTCTCTTGTTTCGTTGTAGAAATGTATTCTCTTGATTACAAACTCGACGATAGCATCAACTTTCCTGATCCTTCTGCAAATTACATTTTGAAAATGAAACTAGTAATTATGGTACTGATGAACTTGTTTGGTTAAGAGTTATTTCATTACATCTAGTTAGCAGTCGGGGAAAAAATCCATTTTGTTTGATCATTGGTCGACTATCTTAAGTAACGTCTGCATACATCCTACCCTACCCAGATTTCCACTCGTGGAATTACACTGGTGTGTTGTTGTTGTGCTTATTGATCGACTTAAAGATAGGGTAACGTCTGCATACATCCTACCCTCCCTAGATCCCCACTCGTGGATTTACGCTGGTATGATGTTGTTGTGTTTATTGATCGACTTTAAGGCATTGACATTTCAAATCACATCCTAAAGTACCTAGATAACAGATCTGTCTGTCTTATTTTCCTTTTTAGTCTGTTTCGAAAGAGTGTTTCTTTTTCTTTTTCTGGCAATTTTTTAATTTCAACTTTTCACTTGACATATTTAAAACAAAGCAATTAAAGGCTTTTTAGTACATTTTCCCTATCCTTTTAATTCAAAATCACGAAATTCAAAAGTTCTTTTTACTTTTTTTTTTAACTTCGTGCCAAGTAAAAACCGGACTATAAGACGAAAAAGAGGGAGTAGAAGAATAAACAAAAGGAAACTTTACTGAATTCTACAATGTCAACTAATTCCAAGTGAAACAGAGGATATTATGGTGACCAATGAAGACTTTAGGTAAGCCATGTTCTTTGCTTGTATTAAAATTTGTTTAAAAATTGAAGTTACATATACCTGACAGTGTATCATTCAAGTATAAGCCATGTTCATCGAATCAGGTACGTGTCAGATCCTTCAAAATAATGCTTTTTTTAAGGATCCAACATAGATGCAACAAGTCGGTGAGATTTAAGTTAATATATAGTATCTTCTAATTTATTATTTTTTAAATTTGAATTTTTGAAATGAAATAATTCAAACTTAAAAATAATAGAGTAGTAAAGTAATAATAAACTGCCAGTACAGGACAATATAAACTCAATTATTAATAAATGAGTGTCAGGTTTTTGCAATAAAATAAAGGGTAAAAAATGAGACAACCTGACACATTTCATGGCATATTAAGTGGTACCATGCAGTGTCTATAAATATCTCTTTTTTAAATCTTATCCTCACTGCTCTTTCTCCGATTTTACTTTGACACGAAATTCAAAAAAAAATTATAATTTAAAATAAAATATGTACGTAGTTCTTTACAGAGACGATTAAAATATATTAGCGGTTTAAAGTAAAAATCAAATGAAATTTTACATTTGAATTGTTAATAACTTTTATATAATTAATTTCTTTTAATTTTCAATTGATGATATAACAATTATATTTTAAATTATTTTTCATGAGATACAGTAGTTCAAATATATCAAATTTCTTCTAATATTTCTTTTATTTTCATGTAAAGTTAGTATTCATTTGTTACAAATTAATTACTTATAATCTATTATTATTACAATGAAGTCCCTTATTTGAGGATTTAAGACATATATCTTTTTTTAATACTGTCGAGTCACCTCTGATCTTTTAGATCTAGTGATCTTAAACTTGCCACCTATAATGTTGGAGTTTGGAAACTTACTAAATATAGTAAGAGACTAATTTTTTTTTTTGAGACGTTCGAAAAAGAAAAATAAGACAGTTAAATTGAGACGGAGGAAACAAATTTTATACTATTTTACTATTTTATTCTTTAAATAGGACACATTCCTGCTTTTTTTCTCTTCAAATCTAATTTAAATTTCTTTCTTTTCATCAACATTTTATTTGCACTAAAATGGCTTCTTCCATTTTCTCTCTACTCATTTTCACTTTGTACATCAGCTTAGCTTCAGCTGCAACTGTTCCAATTGTTCCATATCTTGATGGTAAGTTCTACTTCTTTTAGTTTCTATAAGTAGTGCTTAAGTTTTTATGGATCTGGAAACTCTTCGATAAAAAATTACACTGTATATAGAAAAAAAAAATTAAGGTTATATATAGGTTTGGAATCCTGTTAACTCAGTAGTTTAGGGAGTTCAAAATTTACTTTGACGTTTGGAGTTCAAAACCTGGATGCTACATTTTTGTTTTTTGAACTGTGTTAGTGAAAATCCTGGATCCGCTACTGACGTAGACTATACTTTGAACTTTGGAGTAGCAAAGTTTTGGACTTTAGCTTAATAAGATAATTTGAGCATTTTTGTGTTTGTATGCATTGATTTGTTTGAATGTTTATTTCAAATGTAGTATAAAGTGTGATGTGATAATGACAGATCTACTGGAAAATGGCGATTTCGAAGAAGGGCCAAAGGCATCAGAACTAAAGAAAACAGTGATCATTGGCAAATACTCATTGCCTGAATGGGAAATCAGTGGTGTAGTGGAGTGGGTATCAGGTGGGCCCCAGGAAGGGGGGTTTTACTTTCCGATCCCTCGTGGGGCCCACGCGATCCGACTTGGGAATGAAGCTTCCATCTCTCAGTATGTAGAGGTGAAGCCAAACACTATATATTCACTCACATTTGGAGCCACTAGGACTTGTGCTCAAGATGAGGTCCTTACCGTCTCCGCGGGAGGCATGTCTAGTGATCTTAACATTCAAACATTGTACAGTGCTGATGGTGGTGACACTTATGCTTGGGCTTTCAAAACAACATCTAATTATGTTGAGGTCAAATTTCACAATCCTGGTATGCAAGAAGATCCAGCTTGTGGACCACTTCTAGACCATATTGCAATCAAGGAAATGCCTATGGCTACATATACTAAAGGTAACTCTACAATACATTGACTATTTGTACTGTTTGGCCTTGCTTGAGAGTGGTCCCCGTGGTGTGAGAGGTTGGCCGTAGAGGCTTGAGGAGGGGTAGAAGTAGGACTAAGTAGTACGATGTGAGGTGATTAGGCAGGAAATGACACAACTTCACCTCACTGAGTATTATGAGTGTGGAGGTTGAGGATTATAATAAAAGGATAGTAGGTAGTTGACTGTTCTGCTTTCCCATTCCCTGAGTGTTAATCTTGTATATTCGTGTTCTTAGATTTCTATTTCTATCAGTTGATTCTTTAGCCTCGATATTGTTGTATTTTCTTGTTGTTGTTCCTGCTTATTGCTACTATCGTCTTTTTCATCCGTTTTGTGCTGAAAGTTTATCGAAAATAGCTTCTCTACCTTCTCAAGGTAGGGCTAAGGTTTATTGCTGTTGAATGAATTTTCCTTACAGCAGACAAATTCAGCCCAGTAGGCTAAATGGGGACAGTTTAAACAGTGGCTTCAAAAGAAGCAACAACAACATATCTAGCGTAATCCCACGAGTGAGATCTGGGGAGAGTAAAGTGTATGCAGACCTTACCCCTACCTTAAAAGGTAGATAAGTTGCCTCAAAGAAGGCGATTGTGCAAACGCCCTTGATACATTGCGAAAAATTCTTTCAGCAGAATGGTGCATAGTTACTAACTTTAAAACTCTGATCCTGAAGCAATGCATCAATACCTTTTTCCTGGTCATGTATGCAGGTAACTTGGTGAAAAATGGTGGATTTGAAGCTGGTCCGCATGTATTCAAGAACTTCTCGACAGGGGTGCTTGTCCTGCCTCTGAAACAAGACAAGTACTCACCAATTCCAGGATGGATGGTTCAGTTTGCAAAACCAGCAAAATACATCGACTCGAAGCATTTCTTAGTACCTTCAGGAAATGCAGCTGTTGAATTAATAGGAGGAAGGGAAACAGGCATTGCACAGACAGTAAGGACAGTCCCTAAACAATTCTACAACCTGACTTTCATCATTGGCGATGCAAACAATGACTGCCACGGAAAAATGGAAGTTCAAGCATTCGCTGGAAATGCCAGTACACAAGTTTCATTTGTATCAAGTGGAAATGGATGGTACAAGACAGCAAGCCTCAAGTTCCAAGCAAATAAAACTAGGACAACAATAGCTTTTTATAACCCATTCTATCACACAAAGGTACACGACTTTGGTCACATGTGTGGACCTGTCATCGATGATGTTAGTCTCGTTCATGTCAAGAAGTGAGCATTACTCAGATAAGATCAATTTCAAAACAAGTTCTGTACCATTGTTTTTGTTTTTGTTTAAGTTGTTCAGTCCGAAACAAGAATGATATATCCAATAAAAGTAGTAAAATCTCTTCATTATTTCCTTCTTGAAGTCACAAAGTGCGTAATCATGTATTTTCTTGGTTCCAAATCTTATGATAGCCAACCCCAATTTGTTTGGGACTGAGGGTGTAGTTGTAGTTCTAGTATATTTGAAGTTGCATCAGAAATATAGCTTATTTTACCATAAAACAAAGTACGTAGCACAATCAAGACTGTGAAACAAGCAGATGGGAAGAAGTAAAAAACTGGAAAATACATGGAAAAATAAAACATGATATAACCAACCAAGGTATGAAAGAAGCAAAACTCAAGATCAGTCAGTTGATTTGAGCCTCAGAAATATGAGATGTCCTGCCTTGGAATTCTGAACTCACGGTCAGTCAATTGTCGATCTTAAGTACCTTCAGGTTCGTGAGGCAACTCATCCCCTCGGGCAATGAAAATGATTTACGGCACTTGGAAATTTCAAGTTTTTCAAGTGCAGTAAGATTTGCCAGCCAGTTTGGCAATGCTGCAAAATTCAGGCACCTTTCCACCCTCAGGTATTGTAGAGTAGCACTAGCACCTTCAAGCCATTGCGGCAAAGTAACTAACTCTGGTAAACCAGCAAGTACCAACATCTGAAGGCTCCCGAGGCAGTGAACATCTTTTGACTCCAATTCAGGTAAGTCTCCGATAACCAATGACCGAAGCATCCTAAGTCCTTCAATATCTTGCCACTCCAACAATGTAAGCTCTTTACAGTCAACAATCAACAGATTCTCTAAAGCACTAAGGTGCTTCATAGCAATTGGGAAAAAGGTCAGTCTTTGGCAACCGATGATTGCCAAAGTGCGAAGGTTAGTCAGATGTTGCAGACCTTCAGACAAAGATAAGAGATTGTTGCAGCTATGGATGTACAAAGAACGAAGAGATGATAAGCAGACAATTGTTTCATCAGGTAAACATGCTTGCTTGGTGGTTATATACAGGTGTCTTAGGCTGATCAAATTTCCAATATCTTTAGGCAGCCCTTCAAGTTGTGGACAATGAGAAACTCAAAGTGTCTGTAAGCTCAGCAACTTGTTAATCGAATCAGGTAATTCTTTAATGCTTTGATTGGAACTTACATCAAGATATCTTAAATACTTCAATTCGCCTCATCGAAACATGAATCACTGATATCTAGCACCGTAAGTTGCATAATCTTGCTATGCAATTCTCAACGAACATCGTACTCACGGCCCTACTCCATCAAAGGAGAAGGATATGGTCCTTAATGCCTGGTTATTGAGAAGGGATGCTGGCAGTTCCTTGCCTGACAAATCATATTCAGAAAACACCACATGTCTGACCTCATCAGAAATGTTTTGTATGTGAGAATTTACTGCACAGAATTCAACCCCTGCTGCTGACAGTGCAAGATCATGTACAAGGTCATGCATTGTACAGATTGAAGTATAAACGAACGATATTCTTCAACGTCTTCAAAGAAGGATCTCGACAATAACTCTAGGAAATGTTGAATGGCAACGTGCTCAAGATCTTCTGATTCATTAGACTTACTAATGAGACCTTCTGCTACTAGCTGAATCAGTTTATCTATTTCAATCACACAGCCCTTGCGAAATATTGAGCAGTAAGCAAGACAAACTTTGAGATAAGATGACAATTGTTCATAGCTCACTGTTACTGCAGATGAAATTTCTTCGTTCTGATTTGAGTTCCACCCGCTGTGACTGTTAACTATATTCCCTCCCGTCTCTCAGTTTTCTTGCGCAATGAAGATCCTACAATCATTAAGAATAAGGGATTTCCCTCACATTTACGCACAATCATTGGCGCAATCCAAACGAGATTTGGATGGAGCATTTCCTGACCTTGTTCAAATGCCTTATTCAAGAACAAAGTCAGACTATCTTCATGTGACAAACCGTTCAAACAGTATGCAGGAGCCGTCCCCATTATTGAAGCTACTTCCATTTTCCGAGTAGTTACAAGAATCTTACTTCCACAAGCACCCACCATTAACAACTTCTTCAGTTCATCCACTACACTGTGTCCTCACTCCACACATCATCTAACACAATCAAATAACTCTTTCCATACAAAGTCTCATGAACAAGATTCTTCAGTTCATTCATATCAAGTTTCTCACATAAATCTTCTCTAACTGAATTCACAAGCTGTTCTAATACTTCCTCTACTTTAAACACCCGAGATACGTGAATCCACAAAAGCATTTGAAGATGACTAACTATCCTTGGATGATTGTACACAAATTTTGCAAGAGTGGTTTTTCCAATGCCTCCAACTCTAACTATGGGAAATACAAAAAGGGTTGCTTCATTTCCTGATTTTATAAGTGCTTCGATAACGGTATCTCTATCAACGTCCCTTCCCACAACACCAGAGTAATGTACAGATACACAAGTAGGTGTACATTGTAAAATTGCAATACTGCAGTAGGGAGTAGTGAGGTCCCACTCAACAAGTTCAATCTTTTCTTCAAAATCTCCTATCTTGTCCAAATCAGCTGCAATACTATCTAATCTCTCCCTTATTTCTTTCAACTTATAACCCATTCTATATCTAAAAAGTAGAAATGTAAAGGGTGAGAATAAAAAACAAACCTTTGGTTTTAACCTTTGACTCTGTTGTACATGAGTCTGAATTTCATCAAGAAAATCATCAGCATCATAAAGAACATCTTTGAATTCTTTTAGCCAATTGGTTAACTCATGATTCTTGGATTCTTGATCCTCAGCATCCAACAGTACATCTCTGATGGTGATTAAGGTTTTGTTGAGTTTTTTGAGCTCATTTTTAACACCCCCAATCAAGTAAAACTCTTGAACAGCATGAGAACCTAATTTACCTAAGATGGAGTTTGCAATGCTGAAGAGAAAAGATGCTGCTGCCATGTCTTTCAGAAGAAGGAAAATTTGATAGTATGGAGAGAGGGCAGTATGTTGTCTCTATCACTTTGTAACAACTCAATAGTATAAAATAATCAACAACCACAACCTTATTTTAACATTGTTTTCGAAAGACCCTCATCTCGAGTAAGACATATCATAGAAGTTAAAAGAAAAAGACGAAAAAAAGTGTAAAATATATTTAAATTTTAATTGAAATTGTTGTAACGATACTAAACTTTGTAAAGAACATTTTTACCCTACACTATTTGATAGTGTATTATAAAGGTATATATGTGTTCACGTGAACATCATAAATATCGCATAATTATAAATAATAATGTGTACACGTGAGCATATATATATTTTTAAAATACACTATTAAATAATGTAGGGGGTAAAACATACTCCATAAATTTTAATATCATATCAAAATTTAAATTATTTTTCAGTTCCTTTTCGCTTACAGAATCAAGAGGACATAGAAAAGCATAACAAAAATGCCCTTACAATAGGCAATTCTCCACACTAATATATATAAAATTCGATTAATTTAACATACATAAATACACTTTGAATTTATCTCGAAAAATCAATTATACGCACTAACTTTGTTAAACATCTTCCTAACTCCCTATTCTTTTTCATAGTGAAATTACTATTTTCTATTGGTTCTACTCTCTTTGCATATCTTTACTTATTCATATTTGATTTAATATAGTTTTAATAAATAATAAATAAAATGATAATTTTAATGTGTCACCTCTGTTAATCATAAGTCAGGTAAAAATGGGAAAATGAATAATATTAAATAATAAAAATAAAATAGATATAAAATAATTAATTATCTTTTAATTTTAAAAATAAACAAATAAAGAGTTGTTCATCTTTTTCTACCATATGACCCACATATTTGACTTGTCAAATGTATATAGGAACCACATTCCATTTTCCTTTGAATTTCTTTTCTCGTAAATTACCTTTTTTTCTACTTTTTCATTTTACTTTCAAGTCTGCATTTTTTTTTTACTTGTTAACTCTTAGTATGATATGTATTTTTTGATTTTTATTTTTCGTTTGAATTAAAATTTAATTATTTTAAATTTGTGTGTATAGGTTTTTTTAGAGAGATATATTACTTATCAAAAGAATTTCATAAACAAAATTTAAACTCGAGATTTTTGTTTAAGCAAAAAGCAACATCATCTTCTGCTAATCATTTAGTTAAAGAAAAACTAAAATGGGTGTGTCAAAAAAATTTAAATTTTTTTTTTTTTGTATTTGTTAATTAGTTTACTCTATGCAAAGCCAGTTGCTTTCCAGATTAAAAATATCAAAGGTGCTTAATTTTGTGTCTTGTGTTTAAAGTAAAGAAAGTATTAGAACAAATCAAAATGACAAAATTTTACCACCGATCTCAAAGTTTGTGTAAAATGTGTAACATTTCATTTCGGGAATGGAAAAGTGTTGGTCTGACATTTTAATATTAATAAGATGGAAAAAGTGTCATGTTTATCTTGAACTCTTAGAAAAGGGTTATATTTATTCTTCGTCATATTTTTTTTTGATATATTTGCCCTTACCATCTAATTTTGGATATATATTTGCCCTTCATTAGAAATTAGGGCTAATAAGTACTGAAATTGGGTTAATAGATTTTTATTTGGTTGGGTCAGATTTTACTAAATGGTCGGATAGAATACTAAATAGAAAGTAAAATTTTAATTACAATTAAAAATATATACACATGGAGCCACGTAGGCGTCATTAGGGCTGCATATCGGTCGGTTCGGTTTGGTTTTAAACATTATTGATTTTGCTTATCGGTTTATCGGTTATCGGTTTATCGGCTATCCACTCTTATCGATTCGGTTATCGGGTTAACCATAAACATATCATACAATTTTTTAAAATAAAAATCACATGAAAATTTGAAGATGATCCCACGCACTTTGCAAATTAAGTCTACAGAATTGCAAATTGCAATTTACAATTTGCACTTTGTAGTTTGCACTGCAATTTGCAGGCAGAAAGTGAAAACAATTTAGTGCAGTCACTGCACTTTCAAGTTTCACCAAAAGGAAATGCAAAATTGCAACAACAACATCCACATTCCACTCATTGCAACAAGCCAACAACAACATCAACTCATCAAGTTTCACCTTAACAGTTAACAATACTACAACTGTACAATACATATATAAACTTTGCAACAATTCCAGCCTGCCAGGCTACCACAGTCCACACTCCATATAGTCACACACACACAAATATAAAATAGCAGACGCCAGACAGCAGTAACACAACCTGAAAATTGATTCTAAACATAGTTCTAATAGTTCATGTTCAATTAAACAACATAATAACTAGTCATCAATCCTCAAAAGTTGACGATTTTGGTTCCTGTTTTCCAAACAACCCTTAACATGCCTTCTTAAGGAGGCAGTCCCAGTATTGCGTGAATGGTAATAAACACAGCCACAATAAATACATTTTACCTTCCACGATCCATCTTCATTTTCTTCAAGTTTTTCATAGTGATTCCAAACAAGTGATAGATGCATGATGAAATCTGATTAGCAAAGAAACAGAGAAAGTATTAGATCAATAATAAATCAGACACAAAGACAAGATAACACATGTATGTACCTTTCTTCCTCCAATTTTACATGTCATCAATGCAAAGTTCTTTCCAAGTTTAGCAAAATCTAAAGAGAAATACGATAACAAGTCAAGGCTCAAGACTTAAACAATAAAAGTATTAAATAAACAATTCACAATTTAACATCAATGAGATTCTTTTCTTACCTTCTTCAAGTTGCTCAAGAAAATCTAAATCTTCCTCAATACTTATGGGTTGTGGCTCACTCCGAAGCCAATCTTGAACGCACACTGGAGCTTGTACCAATCTAGGAGTTAATGAACTCCTAAATGAATCAAGTATGCGCCCTCCAGTACTAAAAGCACATTCAGACGCCACACTTGAAACGAGAATAGCCAACACATCTCGAACCATCTCAGAAAGAAATGGAAATCTAGATGAGTTAACTTTCCACCAAAGCAATACATCAAAATCTGATTTTTCAATTTCAGTGTCTTCATCAAGATATTTAACTAATTCTGACTTTGAACTTGCACCTCCCTTTTCAGATTTATGTTTATGTAATTCCTCAAAAAAAATTCCAAATTCTCCTACAGAACTTGAAATAGAAGTATCCACACCAGTTGAAGAAAACTGGCCACTTTTATCATTTGAAATGGGGTTTGTATACTCATTAAGCAAAACTTCCATGTACGTTCGCACACCATTTTCTATAGCAGCCTCTTTTTCTCCAAACATCTTCTTAAGTGCAAAGCTAAGAGTACTAAATTTGTGACGAGGATCCAAAACACATGGTATGAAAACTATCTTATTCATTTTTTCAGCATCACCCCAATATTTGTCAAATTTCTCCTTCATATTTTCTGCCATTTTATCCAAAACTTGATCTTCATTTGATATCAATTGATTCAAGTAACACCAACTTGACAAATTTCAAGAAAATGAAGATTTGATGTAACATATCGTGAACCAGATATCTTCAAAGTAAGATTAAAAAACATTTCAAGAAATTTTGTAATTCTTTTTAACATATCGTGAACCAGATATCTTCAAAGTAAGATTAAAATACATTTCAAGCAATTTTGTAACTCTCTTTATGCCCTCCCAATCACTACTCAAAAGTGTACCTGTAGAATTTTTATCAACAAACTTAAGATATAGTGCCAAGCCAATATCACGATCGGCGTACTCTACAATTGCCGCTTCATATTCAATAACCCTGCTCAACATCATGTAGGTGGAATTCCACCTTGGAGAAACATCCAAGCATAAAGACTTTTTAGCAAGATTTTCATCTTCACAACATTCTTGAAATTTTTTCCACCTAGCAAGAGATTACCTGATGTATCTCACTGTTTGCCTAACTCGTTCAATAGACACATTTGCTTCTTTTGTACCATCTTGAACAATAAGATTTACAATATGAGCCATACACCTTATATGAAGGTGACTACCCTCCATTAAGTTGGTTCCCCATTTAGTTAATTGCTTAGACAACTCAGTTATTGCCACACTATTTGAACCAGCATTATCAACTGTTACAGTGAAAATTCGATGTAATCCCCACTCATGTAAGCACTTACTAATAGACTTTACAAGATCTTCACCTCTATGACTAGTGATTGGACAAAAGTTGATAATTCTTTTATGCAAAGTCCAATTTTTATCAATCCAATGAGCAGTAATGACCATATAATTGATTCTTTGTATGGAAGTCCAAGTATCAGTGCTTAAAGACACCCTTTGTTGTGTTTCCTTAAAAACAGTCATCAACTTATGTTTTTCTTCATCAAAAAGATCAAAACAGTCACGAGTCACAGTGGTACGGGAAGGAATGTGGAAAAAAGGTTGTGCTACTTTCATAAATTGTTTAAAATCTTCTTTTTCAACAAATCTGAAAGGAAGCTCATCAATAATTACGATACGACACAAGGCCTTTCTACACTCTTCCTGATCAAATTTCCATGGAACAACAACAAAATCACCATTATTACCCCTATCATTGGTTGAAATGTTAATCTTGATTGTTTAATATCAATATTATAAGGCATCTTTGTGGATTTGTTTATAGAGTAAGCATTGACGTTGTACCATGTTATTTTGTGTCAGCAAAATACTCTTTCTTACAATAGTTACAAACAACTTTTTCACTTCCATCAATATCAGTTTTACGAGTAAAATGATCTCACGCACGAGATCTTTTTTTTCTTCCTTTCTTTACTTTAGACTCAATAGTTTGACTTTGATCTATTGCATTTGAATTACAAGCCTCACTTTCACCAATAACCTTATCAATTATGGTATTTTCAGCCATGGTACATTCACCAAAAACTGCGAAAATATATAAACACTAAGTTTTATTAAAGAAAGAACTACAAAGTACAAACAATAGGCTAAGTAGTATCAACTATCAAATTTAAAATCAACAGTCAGAATGTCCTATACTAAATTGCAGTATCATATTCAAAAACAAGGTTATTTCTTTTCTACTTTCCCAAAAAATTCTTCCTATTTTGTGATTTAACTATAGATGATTAGAGTAAAATCAGGAATACTATTACATTAATTACTTCATATTTTGAGTTTTAGGGAGAAACTTAACCTGGATTGAACTTGTCCTGTTGATTGCTTGTGACCAGCATTAAAAGTAATCAATGTTTATAATTGACCTATGTTGAATAAAATCATTTTGTACTCGAATAAAATCTCTGGTTATTGTAATTTGGAGTTAGTTGCTACTTCATTTTTGTTTAAGAGAATCCATGTCAAACGGATGTTTTACTACCAGAATCCATGTCAAACGAATGTTTTACTACCATTTCCATTCTCGGTGTCAGACTCTAAGGTCGATTTCATAAAATGGTATAATGGTATTAGTCTTAAAGTAGGACTCACTCCCATTCTTATAGCTATAACACTAATAGTTCTAATGAAATATCAATCTAGATACACCATCCAATTATATAAATATTAAGTCCATATGGTAAAGGAAACTATGGTCCTAATAACGATTTCAATCTTTCCTTCAAGGTTTTTACTTCTAGGTTCATCAACATTCAAAGAAACAACTAAAGATTTGTGCTTTACTTGTCAATTTGCTCACCATAATTGCAACACTCAATAGTTACCTGCTGACTTGTGTCCTCGGACCTCGCCTGACGCCTGAGTGAGAGACTGAGAGACGAGAGTGACTGTCTTACGAGTACGCCTGAGTCTGAGTGACTGGCTGACTGGAGTAGCTGAGTAGTGGAGAACGGAGGTGGTCCAGGTGGAGGCGTGGAGCAGTCGTCGCCGCCTCGCCGGAGGTGATTCAAAATTTTTCACCGCGGAAGTCGGAACCATAGTTCTAATCCTGAGAACTTCAAAGAATCGAAGTGAAAACTGAAAATTTATGGTTATTGGTATTATCTCCTTTTGGGGTGTAAAATTAGAAAATTAAGAAAAAAAATATTAATATAAATATGGGTCTTATCGGGGTATCGGGTAGCCCGATATTTTGGCTCCCCAACCCGACCCCCAAACCGATTATCCAATACACTATTTTTCTAAACCGAGCCCCGAATCGTTTTAGCCCAATAACCCAAAAATCGGTCCGAGTTAACGGTTTGACCCGATTTTTGCATAGGCCTAGGCATCATGTACGTTCCACATAGACTAATAAAAATGGTGACACAACACTTAATTGTACAAAGGCAAATATGTATCCAAAGTTGGATGGTAAGGGCAAGTATATCAAAAAAAAATATGACGAAGGGTAAATATGACCCTTTTAAACTGACAATTATTGTGACTTATATTATGTTTTTTATGTAGTTTACAATTATATAAATTTTATTGAATAAATGAGGAAACATATCATTTTTACAATTTTCTTTGAAAATTTCCATTTATAATTATTCTTTTCATTCCAATTTAGGTGACTCACTTCAAATTTTGAGATTCAAATAAGTCTATTTTTATTCAAATTTTGCATAAATCTTGTAAATATTTTAAACTGCAATTATTGTGATTTATATTATTTTTTATGTAATTTAAAATTTTATAAATTTCATTTCAAAAATTAAAATTTCATGCGCAAATTTCTGATTGAACTTAAATTATTAGACTCTCGAAAAATGAAATGTATTACACATACTTTCTTATCCATTGTTATTACATATTAATTTATTTTTATTGACATTATACCAATTGAAGCAATTTGATAGAATCAAATTGGGCTGAGTTAATAAATAATAGAGTAACATCACACCATGAAGAGTAAAAATGTCACCAGCTATATAAACACACTCAAGAAACGTCAAGATCTTGTGAACATGTGGATCACCCGATAACAATATTATGTCAAAATCCCTCCAAACGAGGGATGCAAATAAAGAAGTAATTTTCTCTTAACACACGCAGGGACAACTCAACATAGTTTGAGGCGTAAAGCCCAATTCTAATTAGAGGCTTAAAATTTAAAAAATTATATTTGTATTTATTTATTTTTGTAAATTTTTAGATGTAAATTATTACTGAATATCTTTTTATATAAATGATTTTTTCAAATACGTTTTTGAATTATTATTTTTAGGTAAGATTTTATCAATTTAACATTGAAAAACATCATTGTATCGAGACAATTAATATATGAATTGATAACATAATTTTACAAGTAATAAGTTGATAGTTTAATAAAGACAAGAGTTAGAATAATAGAATCTGATTCAAAAGGTTGATAAGTGATATACCCTATTTAGTATGAAAAATTACGAAGAAATAAACAAAAGAATTTTTAATTCACTTTGTTTTACACTTTTTGACTATTCATTAATATTTTGACAGAGTATTATTCTAACTATCAAAGATTTGAAAAAATAAAGGGCAAAAGAAGTTTAAAAGGATAAATGTGAGTGTCACCGAAAAATTCATATTACTTTTTATCATAAATAATTAAACAGTTTATTTAATTTGAGGCCCCCAAAGGCATTGGCCTTAAAATTTATAGGCAAGAGCCGGCATTGAACACACTAGATATCTTTATTTTGAGTCGGAAACCTAAATAAGCCACAAAAATTTAAAAATGACCAAAATAAACCACTATTTTAGTTACTAACTAAAATAAGCTTAGTGGAAGAAAAAGTTTCACTCTATCTAATTTTCTAAACTTTTTTCGTTAGTGTCATAACATGTATTTTTAACGTATAACAGAACTTTTTCTTACACTTTATAAAGTGGAACTTTTTCTTCCATTTTATAAAGTGGAACTTTTAAAACTAGAAGAAAATCTTTCACTTTATAGAAAATTACTTTACCTTTTCACCTTCTCCTTCTCTCTTTCACTTTCATGGCTTCTAAGCTTTTTTACACTTTGAAGATTAATATTGATGGTCCCAATCCGACAACAAAGTGGCCCCACACTAAATAATCAAAATTTTGTAGTAGCACAACCCATCAACATAACAATCCGTCCCTATGAATTATATAAATTAGGTATTTCTTTAACATCTCATATTTTCTTTACTTAGAATGTGTTTCATTTATCTCATCTTGTGTCTAGTATAGTATCATTTTGCCTAATGGTTCTGATTCATGGAGTAAATTATAACTTACATGTTCTTAAATTATTTTGATTTTATTTTACAATGGAATAGTAAAAATATTGGGGGAAAAAGAGCTAATTTAGTATTCCTCTGTATTCCTAATTTAGATTTCATTGTGCTTGTTAGTGGGATAATTATTGAAGTTCATAAGAGGATTAGTTGCTCTCTCTATGTTGTATTATATTTGAAAATAAATTATGAATGAAATATTCCTATGGTCCAACTTTGGACCTTACGTTAAAAAGGAGATTGGAATTTTGAATAGTATCGTGAAGTTGAATTTTTTGAATTTTGTGAGAGTTCTTTAAGATACCCATTAGCTTTGACAAAATGTTATTAAACATTTTTTAGAATGATATCAAACCACAAGTTATAGTCTAATTGGTTTTTATCTTATTATTTAACTACAATAGAATGAATCAAAATATAATGATGTAAACACCTTAAGCTAATCTGGCAAAGTAAAAAAAAAAACACGAAGGATGTGTTGGGAGCTCTGTACAATCTGGCAAGGTAAAATAAAATAAAATATCACATACTAGACATATAGGGAGTCTAGAAGCTAATTTAGTGTAGATTCCTTTTTGTGTGTGTCATAAACAATTTCTTTCACAAAATATAATTACCACCATATTCCCAAGGAAATATCCCAATGGCCTTTCTTTTCAGTGATTGTTTACTTGTTCAAATGCTACTTCGCCAACACTGTTCGGGTGATTGATTACTATTTCTGTGATTTTGTTTTAGTAATTTCTTTTGGAGTTAGCAAACTCAAGTTATTTCACCAACTTGAGCAGAAAGCCGAGAGAGTTATATCGTTATTCTTTGTTAGATTTTGATTAATAGCAGGAAGCATTTTTCATGACTATGTCATAGTTAATAACTAAGAATTTTAAACATTATTTAGTTAAAATATTCTCGATCATCATATATGTTCTCACTACTTACTCAATTAGTATTCTTTTTTTTTCTTTTACTCCCCTTCACAATTCAAAAGCTAAAATATCTCTGAGGAACCTCGACAAATAATAAGAGGTACGATATAGAATTTCACTTTTACCGCAGAGGTCCAACAAAGCTATAGAAGTAAATAAAAAGCAGAACTGTCTAGGCATTAATATTTCAAAATATAATTATATTATACGAATTAATATAATTTTTCTTACAGTATATAATGGAGCGTGTTGTGAATCCTGGACCGATTGATCGTACACTTCTTCTCTCTCAGCATGAGCATAAATCAGAATTGTTATGGAAAGTTGATACCATTTAGTATCCTTATGAGGACGGTGCGCATGAATGATGCATGGAATTTATTTCATTTGCACCGACCTCATGAACGTGTTGAGGAGATCTTACGTAGGTCCAAACTGTATGATGTAGTTTGTGTGGGAAGGATGCAGTATGATCGTGCCCTTGTTACAACTATGGTTGAGTATGAACGTCTTGTTTGGTTTGCGATGGTGATGTTGTGTACATTCAGGATGCTACCCGGAGGATTCGTCCATGACATCTTTATTAGAGACACTCACAGGATGCACCATAGCACCTACTGATATGGATGGTGCGATTCGGGTGAGGATACATAGCATTACCGGCTATTTGCGAGATCAGTTACAAGTAGATCCGATAAGAGATGCTACTCCAGTGGAACGAGTGGAGAGGATTGCTAGACTTTACATGCTTGTTATATTAGGGGACATTTTATTTCCGAACACTTCTAATAACCTTATTAGTTTACAACATGTGGCGTTCCTAGATCCTATCCACGATGTAGGTAAGTACAGTTGGGGTAGTGCAGTGCTAGCCTACTTATATCGTGCACTTTGTCGAAAATCTATCGGTAATGTGGTTGACATTTGCGGATTTATTCCTTTTCTTCAGGTAACTTTACTTAAGTTTTAAAATACATTCAAATGTAAAATTCTTTAACATTACACCGTACAAGAATATTTTTTCTATATTCAATTTTTAAAAATATTGAAATTACATACAAATAGTTTATTTTCTTTGCCTGCTTATTTTGACAGAAACCTACATTGATAAAGCACACAATGTTATTCTATTAGAAAACCTACATAGTTTTAAAAAAAAAGATCCAACCAAAGGTTGAAACTTACTTCATAATAAATATGAATAATTATTATAAAACCTACATAATTTAAAAAAAGATTCACATACATTTTCCTACAGCTATAAAAATATATATATGTAATTATCTATTTTTTTTGTTAATGATTATAATCTAATTATTTTGTTTGTCACATCAAGGTTTGGTGTTGGGAGAAAGATCTTGCATGTACAGCCTCAGCTCCTCCTCAACATGATGGTGACATATTACTTCTATATGCTAGGCGTTGAACGCGTGGAATTGATAGGGATACTGAGTCACATCATGTTCTTATCCCGATTAGAGACCAGCTAGACCGCATGACGGAGGATCAAATACATTAAATAATTTTTGCAACTCTACTAAAATAATTAAAAAATATAAATTACATATAAAAGTAAATCAATAATAATTTTATTTGTGTACTAATTAGTTAATGTTGATTTTATTTAATTGTTATATTTTAAAAATAATTTTGATGGATACC
The DNA here is from genome assembly GCA_032847665.1 of Solanum chilense. NCBI lineage: Eukaryota > Viridiplantae > Streptophyta > Magnoliopsida > Solanales > Solanaceae > Solanum > Solanum chilense. Next base: position 6,329,032 of record CM064966.1, read on the forward strand.
GTCCAATGAGATTTTGCATACACTGCCTCATTGTTGTATGATCGATGAGCCTCTATGGATGGCATGTGTCCCTATGTTTTGCCTAGATATTATTGAAGTGCACGCGCCTGATAGAGTAATGCGTCAGTTTGGTCATTCCCAGCATGTACCTGTGATTCCTAGTTGGGGAACCAACCACCACGTGCATGATAGTGTAGGAGGCTTGGACCAGAGGTTCTTGAAATGATGGATAAATATTTTCGTGATTGGGGTAATCGACATCAAAATTTAGCGTTTGAGGTAAATGATGGTACTAGCGGAGCAGGGTATAGATTATGGTACATGCGGCATGGAAGATTGATTATAGGTAGGCCTGCATTAGAGGTTGACGTATCTTCAGGCTTTGTTCATTTCGCTGGTACTAGTATTGCAATGTCCAGAGGACTATTTAAGTTGTATAGTCTTGCATTACAGTGGCAGAGAGACACAACCTCAGATTCACATGGTGAAGAGGTATCTCAGATTGTTAGGGATACATTGTTTGAGGTCGGAATACAATTTAGAGATCCATTTTTTTAGGAAGATCCTTTATTTGAACATGTGCATGCAAGAGGAGCCAGACGTGGACGGAGGGGGCATAGAGGTAGAGCTCGAGGACGCGCTCTAGGGCGTGGCGTTGGTGGTATGCCTATTCCTCCAGACATAGAAGCAGAGGTGAGAGTAGAGGCTGATGATTTGCATGTTCATCAGTTTGGTACGTCAGACATCATGAACTTATACATATGTCATTTCATCCTTATTCAAGACCAACTCGAGATGTGGAAGGAATCGGAAGTATGAGCTATGAACCAACAATAGATGTTGGAGATTATATACCTGATATAGCGATAAACATTAACAATTAATTATAAACTTAAAACATTACTAACTTATATAAATATTTTAAAATAAATAAATAAAACTATTTATATATTTTTGTAGGGCACATCAGGTACTGTCCATTGTGACACCGAAGATACTACTATTTATAACACTCAACATTTTATTGAAGGATTGCTTGATGATCCGATTGAGTCGCATGTTCGTGTTATTTATCTATTTAATACAATTATTTCCTTTAATTACTAAATGAGGGGTCTTTTGTTTTAGCTATCGAGAATTCGAGATGCTTGACCAAACAGTCTATAAATATGTTCTCCGAAAATAGTAGGTGGGAGGAAAAAAGCAATTTTGAGATCCCATGAATAAGGCGATAGAATCTCAAACTTTGGTGTTGAAACATCATATACACACATAATTGGAAATGACTTGAATGTCTATCACCTCTAACAATACACAACTTATGTCACCCTGAATAAGTACTTCTTTACAGTGCTTGTAAGTAACATGTTCACATCATATGAAAATCAATTCTTTGAAGTAAACATTGTGATCACTTCATAACAACCTTGATTTGCGCTGTTTATCTTTATGCCCTTCATCCATGGGATCACTTCTGTTACAAGTTTGAGATCTTAAATCCTTCTCATCCTGCCTTGATTCATTGGATCCTGATGCCTTGGAAACAGAATCTTCTAGGGCCTCCAGAAAAGATGAAACCGTCAACTTATCTGTGCAACAATGATGTATGAAAATTAATCAATTTTAAAACTAAAACAACATTGATAATAAGCACTATACATTACACTATATATAAGCAGAAATAAGAATTTTTGAAATGCCTTACACTATAATGCCTTACATTATACATTTTTTTTTTATTTTTGCTTTACTGTGAATTTTTTCATTTTTGTCATTTATTTTTGAAATATTTATACTAGTTATTAACACCTTTATTTTATATTAAATTATGTTTTAATTATTTTTTAGATTCATACTACGGGCCCTTCATCTACAGTGGAGGAGAGTCCCACGACGATCATAGAGGATATTGTTCCGACAGTTAATGAGGATCCCGATGTTACACAGGTTTATGTTATTTATTTATTTTTGAAAATTTTATATTAATTATTAAAACTTTGATTTCATATTAAATTAAGTTTTGATAATTTTTTAGATTCATACTACGGCCCCATCATCTACAGTGGAGGAGAGTCCCACGACGATCATAGAGGATGTTGTTCCGACAGTTAATGAGGATCCCGATGTTACACAGGTTTATGTTAGTTATTTATTTTTGAATTTATATTAATTATTAAAACATTAATTTTATATTAAATTAAGTTTTAATAATTTTTTAGATTCATACTACGGACCCTTCATCTAAAGTGGAAGAGAGTCCCACGATGATCATAGAGGATGTTGTTCCGACAGTTAATGAGGATCCTGATGTTACACAAGTTTATGTTATTTATTTATTTGTTGAAATATTTATATTAGTTATTTTGTAGACTTTTAATTTGCATCACATTGCATATTTCTAATATTTATACTTTTATTTTTTAATTTCTACTATCTAACTTTGTATTTGCAAACCACCTTATCACCACTTTCATCTACAAATGTTACTTTCATTATGCCAATGGATGATATGCCGCAAACACCCAGAAGAAAAAAACTTGTTAAAAAAATTGTAAAGAATGTGAACATAAATGATCTTTCGGCCAAACAGAGGAAGAGGAGCAACAAAGATGAAGATGGATATATGGGACGTAGACCGCGAGATGTTTTACGAATTTCAAAAAAGGGTTGTGAAATATAATATTATTATATTTGTGTATGAATCTTTTTTTGAGGGTATATAGTAAATTATTCTAATCATATATAGTTTTATTTTGGTGTATGTATCTTTTTTTGTGGTGTATAGTATTATTCTTTTAGTTATATATATCATTATTATTTTGTGTATGTATTTTTTTCTTTTAAAAAATGAATGAAATTTTTTGAAAATTTAAACATGACTTGAAGATGATCAAAAGTTCAAATAAAAAGTTGCATAAAAATTGATGCAAGAATAAATTAACATAATTAAACATCTTTCTTTAGCTACTACCACCATATGAGGCGTTTCGATTTCGTGAATGACAGTTGCGCTTATCATGGCCTATTTGTTTGCACGTTGAGTATTTGCGAGTGAGTGTACTTGCAGGAACATCCATTTTATTTTGTATACGAGTGGTTTTATTTAAGCCCATTTTTCGTAAATAATTTTTATTTGCTATCATAAGAAAGGGACTATAAGGCCAATACTTTTCACCACCGAGTGGATTGAATTGTCCAAAGTAGGCTTTTTTGTAGCTACGCATAATGAATTCTGGTTCCATATGCTCCCATGCTTGATACCTAATTTGGTCAAATCCCTTTATTGCATGAGAACACGGAATGTGGTATGATTGCCATTTATCACATTGATATTTCCTTGTGATGCATTTACAATGTGCTTATTACCACCACGACCATGATGCATATGTGTCTGCACCTCAAATATGTTTTCCCTTTGTTGGTGATAGTTGATCAGTGTGTGACGTTGTGACTTTTTTCAATTATCCTCAAAAATCTTGAATGGTTTAGGCATCCATTGTTGCTTTTCCTGTACTAGATGATTAACAAATTTTGATCTTGTAACAAATCGATTCACAATTTGATTGTAAGTGAGTCTTACCATTGCAGTAACTGCTAAACCCCCTTGCTGATTTTAGAAGACCATTGAATGATTCAGAACTGTTTGTTATCAGCATGCCCCATCTTTTACCTCCATCCCTGTGTAATGTCCATTTGTCAAGATCGTTCTTCATTAGCCACATACGCTTCCGCATTAATCTCCTTGATCATTTCCATTTTTTCCAAAAGCTTTTTCTCCTGACAGTGATTTGCAGCTGCCCATAACAGGTTGTTCAAAGTCACATTTTTGATTATTTTTTTTGAAAATTGGCCTTCAAGTGTCTTAAACAAAAATGATGGAACCCAAATGGAGCCTGCCAATTCGGAGAATTATACACGGATGAGGGTATTTCGTGATGCCTATCTGATATCAACGTGCAAGTGCAAATGATCCAAAAATAAAGTCCATGTCTCTATGCTCTCATTTGCAACTATTGAAAATGCCAAAGGTAATATAACAGACGTTATCATCTGTTGTAATCACAATCAACAACTTGATATCATATTTTCCATAGACATGTGTTCCATCGATCGATATAACAGGAAGACAACGCACAAAACCATCAATGCATGGTTTAAAAGCCCAAAACACATAGTTGAATACATCTTCAATGAAATCGACACACCGCTCCGTTTCCATTTTACTATTGTTCCCGGGTTGAAGTGTTTCAAAGCTTCCATGAACCTCGGTAACTCGGCAAAAGAACCCTCCTAAGTACCATAGACTTTTTCAAAAGCCCGCTTGCGACCAAAATAGGTTTTTCTTCTACTTATCGAAATGCCATATGCTTTAAGAACGACTGTTTGACAGTCTTTGATGGGAAACCTGAAAAGTAATAATAATATTAATTATCAAATAAAAATGAATATTTTCTTATTAATAAGAATCATCTAAGGATGAAATAGTACCTTGGCGTTCTTTCTATATCAAAACAGAGGACGTAAGCAATCATCTCAACATCCAAGTTAAAATGTCCTTCGCAACATTTACCCATATCACATGTATGTTTTTCAATGTATCTTCCAACTTTCCACATGTTAGTATGTTAATCAATAAAAGAAGTCAACCTAAATCAACATCCTTGTTCTACACGCCTGCAAACAAGTCGCCATGATTTTCTTGTTGATTTAATAACAAAGTACTCCCTTGCTACTTTCAAATGTAGAAGTTTAAATGCTCTTTGCAACTTGAAGGAATATTGATTGTATTAAAGTGTTAACCTAATAAGGGAATACATGGGAGATATATATAGGAGATATAGGAAGGAGTACTAATCCTAATAGGACTAGGATTAAGGAGTACTAATCCTAATAGGACTAGGATTAGTACACAGTAAATACTAATATTATTTAATACTATTATTTAATACTATCTGTTATTATCCCCCTCAAGCTGAGCTGAGCGCAAGCGAACGGAAGCTTGGAACTGAGGTAATCGTGCTGTCGGCTCGGGAGAGGCTTGGTGAGAATATCAGCCGGTTGTTCTTCAGTGGGTACATACTGCACAGTCATGGTGCCGGCCTGAACTTCATCGCGAACAAAGAGACAATCGGTATCAACATGCTTCATTCTGGTGTGTAGGACGGAATTCTTGGCCACACAGATGGTTGATTTGTTGTCACAATAGAGAGCAGGAACAGTGTGAGTGGCGCGGAGTTCGCGAAGAATATATGTGACCCACATGGTCTCAGCAGCAAGAAGAGCAAGGGGGCGGTATTCAGCTTCAGTCGAGGACCGAGAGACTTGGGTTATTTTTTTGTACACCAGGAGATCAGGTTCGGCCCCAAAAAAACGAGAAACCCCGATGTAGATTTTCTGTCATTTTTATTATTCGCCCAATCTGAATCTGAGAAACCCCGAAGCTCCAAGTCCCCGGGTCGAATGAGTAAACCACGACCAAGAGTGCCAAAAATGTACCTGAGAATGCATTTTAGACAATGGTAATCATGTTCACTTGGTTGATGCATGCGCTGAGCAACTCGGTTGACAGCAAACTGGATGTCAGGACGGGTAATGGCCAGATACTGTAGAGCCCCAATGAGGCTGCGGAAGTGGGTGATATCGGCAAAGGGGGTGTCGGCTCCATTCGTAGACGAAGAGACTGCCATCGGTGTTGGTTGACTGGTGCATTTTTCCAGTCCAGCTTTCTGCAACAGATATCGAGCATATTTTGACTGATGAAGAAACAAGCCGCTGCCTGTCCGAGAAACCTCCATTCCCAGAAAATAATGTAACGGGCCAAGGTCCTTCATTTTGAAGGTAGTATGCATAGCTTGAGTGACATCCCGAATGAGAGCTGCAGTAGAGCCTGTAATACTGATATCATCTACATAGACAAGAAGAATGACTGTAACGTGTGCTGAAAGTCGAGTAAACAGACTCGTGTCGTGTACGCAACACGTGAAGCCGAGTCCCTGGAGGAACGTTTTCAGACGTGTGTACCAAGCACGGGGGGCTTGCTTAAGCCCATACACAGACTTCTGGAGTTTGCAAACATGTTGAGGGAAGTTGGGATCAACATAGCCCGGTGGTTGCATCATGTAGATAGTTTCATCAAGCATGCCATGAAGAAAAACATTGGAAACATCCAACTGATTGATGAGCCAATTGTTGCGCACGGCGAGTGACAGTACCAAGCGAATGGTTTCCTGCCGAATAACAGGACTGAATGTCTCGGAGTAATCAAGCCCATACTCCTGATTGTAGCCTTTAGCAACCAAACGAGCCTTGTACCTGTAAATACTGCCATCCGCATTGTGTTTAATTTTGTACACCCATTTACAGCCCACTGGGTGCCGCCCATGGGGCTTAGGTACAAGAACTCAAGTTTTCTGATCAGTCAAAGCCTTAAACTCGTCATCCATAGCATGACGCCAATAAGCATTTTTTGAGGCAACAGAGTAGGTTGTTGGTTCACTATCGGGAAGGGGTGTATTTGGTAGTATGGTAGCCTGAAAGGTTTTGGGTTTAAAGATACCGGCTTTGCCACGGGTTAACATGGGATGAGTATTGGGGGGTGGCACGGGCGGTGGTGATTCGGGGGTGGCCGGGAAGGACCCAAAATGGATCGGGCTGGAGATGTTGTGGGTATGGGATGGTTCGGGTTGGTTGTGGGTGTGGGTGGTGGTTGCGGGTGTATTGTGGGTGACGGTCGAAGGGGTGATGAGGGGTGGTTGGGTAGTGGGTGGAGGTGTGGGGGAAGGTGGTGAGGGACCCTGTGAGTATGTTGGAAAAAGGGGAAGGACGCCAATGAATGATGTATTTGTGGAGGAGGAAATAGACTCATAGGGAAACTCATTTTCGACAAATTTGACATGACGAGATATGTAGACTTTATGAGTTTGTGGGTCAAGACAGCGATAACCCTTGGAGGTAGGATGATAGCCCAAAAAATACAAGGACGGGATCGAGGTTGTAATTTGTGAGTAATATAAGGGCGTAGCCAAGGGTAGGCAAGACACCCAAAGACGCGGAGGTTGGTATAATTGGGAAGTTCTTGGTAAAGGAGTTGATAGGGTGATTTGTTGGAGAGAGTGTGACTGGGCATTCTGTTAATGAGGTAGTTTGCGGTGGCTAGAGCTTCTACCCAAAAGGAGACAGGGAGATGAGATTGATGTAGAAGAGTAACCACCGTTTCAATGAGATGGCGATGCTTACGCTCAGCCACCCCATTCTGTTCGGGAGTGTATGGACAGGAGGTTTGATGTATAATTCCCAGGGATTGCAGAAACTGGCCAAAGATGTTATTGACATATTTCTTTCCATTGTCACTTCGAAAAAGTTTAACATGAGAATTGAATTGTGTTTTGACCATTTTTTCAAAAGTGACAAAGGTGGTGTATGCCTGTGATTTGTGTTTTAGTGGGTACAACCAAGTGTATTTTGTAAAATCATCCACAAAACAAATATAATAGCGAAAACCAGCAAATGAAGGAACAGCAGTAGGACCCCATAGGTCAGAATGAATAAGTTGAAAAGGTGCAGTTGTACGCTTCTCAGATAAAGTAAAAGGTAATTTATGAGATTTAGCAATTGAATAGGAGTCACAATTGTTTACATGAATGGAAGAAAAACCTAATTGAGACATTAAAGAATTTATTATTTGAGTAGACGGGTGACCCAGACGACTGTGCCACAACAGACTGTGGCCATCAGCCGAAAGAGCCACCGGAGCCACAGGAACGCTTTCTGAAACTGGGTGGGCAGACGAACTTGTGCCAGGAAGAACGTACAGACCATGCTCACAGGGGCCCTGAAAAATCACCCTCTTGGTAGTATTGTCTAGGATCTGGAAATCATTAGAGGTGAACAAGAGTGAGCAATTATTATCTTTTGTGAATTGGTGAACTGAAAGGAGATTGGATTTAATAGAAGGGACGTGGGTAAGGTTACCTAGGTGAAAGATAGCGGTGGGGGTTTTAATGGTACCCGTGCCAGTGTGAGAAATATTAAGGGACTCACCGTTGCCAACAGTAATACCATTGGAGCCATGATATGGATTTGGAGCGTTAAGCTTGGATAGATCAGAAGTAACGTGCATGTTGGCCCCAGTATCCAACAGCCATTCAGAGGAAGGGCCGGCTTGAGATTCATAATTGGCACGGTATCACTATTTCGGCTCTCCTCATACCGAAACCAGCAACGAGCAGCGGTGTGTCCTATTTTCTGACAGATTTGACAAGTTGGACGATCCCACTCGTAAGTGCCCTGCCCGCCGCTGGAAGATGACTGCCCGCCGCTGCCGAAGGAGTGCAGGCTATTGTTGTTGCCGTGCTGCTGACCGTCGTACGGCGGACGACTGCCCTGCCGACCGCCGCGCCCGCGGCCTCCGCTGTTTATGCTGTAGCCTCCGCGGCTCCCCTGTCGGCCGCCACCACGCCACCCGCGATAGTTCTGGCTTGCGGTGAGGGCGGTGGCCGGCTCCATAACAGCGGCTTCTCGGAGAAGAAGTTTGCTCTCCACATCCACGTTGATTTCTTCACTTTTTAGCCACGAGGAGAGAGTAGTCAGGTCAACGGGCGTTGGACTGATGCGAACCGCCTGTTTAATGGAGGAGTAAGCTGATGGGAGCCCCCGAACGACGCACATGACGAGATCTTTTTCGGGAATAATTTCGTTCACGGTGTCGAGGGCTGTGATGATAGTGGAGACCTCGTCTAAATACTCTGCCATAGTTTTCGTGCCTTTGGTAATTGTGTGGAGACGATCACGCAATTGAAAAATATGAGAGTGGGAAATTGATGCATAGCGTGTTGCGAGGGCCGTCCACAGGGCTGAAGCAGTTGTGTAGGATCGGACGTGTTTCTGAACCGTGGGAGAGATGACCGCAATCAAACATGATCGGATCTGTCCATCCACTGCTTTCCAGGCGGCATAGGCCGGATTGGTTTTTTCTGATTTGTCCGTGGCGGTGATGACTGCCGGCGGCGGTTCTGTGCTCCCATCAACGTATTTGAGAAGGTAATTGACCTCAAGGGCTGTAAGAACGGTGATTTTCCATGTAGGGTCATTTATGTCTGATAATTTTTCGGGAATCAGGGCATGAAGATGCCTGAGAAGGAGTTTAACGCCAAAAGGAAGTGAATCGAGAGGATCCACCTCGGTTGTCATGGTTGCCGCCGCCCAAGAGAAGAGAGGGAACGATCGGTGCCCTAAAGAGAGAAAAAACCTAGAGAAAAGAAGATTTAGGTTTTCTGGCTCTTGATACCATGAAGGAATATTGATTTTATTAAAGTGTTAACCTAATAAGGGAATACATGGGAGATATATATAGGAGATATAGGAAGGAGTACTAATCCTAATAGGACTAGGATTAAGGAGTACTAATCCTAATAGGACTAGGATTAAGGAGTACTAATCCTAATAGGACTAGGATTAGTACACAGTAAATACTAATATTATTTAATACTATTATTTAATACTATCTGTTATTACAACTGCTTCTTTAAATTGAATAACATGCCTTTTTCAATATAAATAGCATCATTCACGAAATTTTTTGGTTCATGCCACGTAAGTTGTGATGTATACTCATCATATGTATCACCAAAGATATCTAAACCATCTGGGAGATGATCAAGATAAGAAAATTTCATGATTACGAAACGGGCTCATGGACATTGGTCTTGGCGATCGATTGAGAGTCAAAAAATCATCATCACTAGATGATGCCTCAAATGGAACATTATCTCCTGATTCCTCAGCATTAGGCAAATCATCACTATCACTAGCTGAAGGTGAGCCGTAATTAGGAAGGTCACAATCATCAATATTCACAGGATCAATGGGTTTATCTTGTGTAATATTTTCCCTATATATGTAAAAAAGTATAAATATTTCGCTCATGCAATTAACTTACTTAAATAAAAAAAATTAAGCATTGGACATACTAATAATCTTCTGCACCAAAAATAGGCGAGACATGAAAATTTGAGGATGTCCCAACATTTTCCGTCATTTCAAAGTGCGAGGACTGGCCAAAATAATTATCTATTCCATAACTTGGAGCAATATTCCTATCTTGCTAAGGTAAATTGCTACAAAATATATAATAATAAGAAAAATAAATCATATAAACTAATAAATAATTGACAAAATCAACAAATAATGATTGAAATATAATTATTGAGCATTACCGATTACTTTCATTGATAGTTTCATTTAAATCAAAATCATATCGACCGGTAAAAACATTTTGATAATGAGTAATGTTAGGAAAATCAGTAGATTAAGTTATTGGAAATCTATCAAAGCTATTACGATTTCTAATTGGGGATTAACATCGACTGATAAATGAGAATGTTGTTGACTAATCTTAGGCTCCTTCCTAACATAGATTTCAAGTATTGTTAACTTGATTTGATTTATGTAGTCATTTGGAACCCTCAAAAAGTTAATCAACGATTCGTCATTATAGATAATCCACTCTCCACAATTAACTTGTCCTTGTGATAAAAATGTAGGGAATTTTCCTACTATAATCAAATTATAATCAGTATTGTTTATACCCATTCTTTTATAAATTGATGAAATGAATTTATGATATCGAACACTAATTGGATATTTAGCATTGTATTTGGGAGAACAATTATAATAAACGATATTTTCGTCATGTATAATTTCGCCATCTCAATAAATTGAAACTTTAACTTTAGTCGTAGAAGACATTTTTTTTGAGATTGAATGAACAAATATAAAAGATTTTATGTTGTAGGTGATATCAATTATTTCAAACGTCCTTAAATAGAGATTGAAAGTTTTTTCAGAATAAAAATACATAGTGTATTTTTTTCCGTTTTATGACTTGTTAAATCAACATAATTGTATGACAACATTGAAAAAACTTCTTCAAAACGTGAAAAATATTCCTCTTATAAAGTGTAAGAAAAAGTTACACTTTATAAAGTGTAAGAAAAAGTTCCGTTATACATTAAAAATACACGTATGACACCAACGGAAAACGTTTGAAAAATTGGATAAAGTGGAACTTTTTCTTCCACTAAGATTATTTTAGTTAGTAACTAAATAGTGGCTTATTTTGGTCATTTTTATATTTTTGTGGCTTATTTAGGTTTCCGACTCCTTTATTTTAGACTTGAAAACAAGAAAAAATGCAACGATGGAAGAGACTTTTCTGGTTTAATTCAAATATGTCTTTTTTCATTCTTGTATCTCTCTTCTTATTGTTTGATCTCGTTTTGGGTATCCCATATGATATATACCAGAACACAACATTCCTATAATTTTTCTTGTCAACAACTTTTTTACTTTTACTCTATATGCTTCCAATTTTATGAAAAGTTGTGAATATTATGAAAAGTTGTAACTTTATTGAAAAATTGTTTCTTTTATGAAAAATTGTGATTTTTATAAAAAGTTGTGACTTTTATGAAAGATTTGACTTTTCTGAAGGGTTGCAACTTTTCCAAATAGTTGTAACATTTCCGATAAGACACAATATACATTCGTTTACACTACCCTTTGTTGTCTATAAATAGAAAGATTTCCTCTCATTATAAAATAACGAAACGGAAAAGGGCCTAAAATACCCTTGAAGTATCAAAAATGGTACAAAATTACTCTCCATCCACCTACTGGCTCCAAAATACCCTTTTCATATACCTATTGGCTTCAAAATACCCCTCATCCACATTTGGATTCAAAATTGACCACTTATTTAACAATTATATATTTAAACTATTTAAATAATTTTTCTAATACATGACGCTCAATTATTGTTATAATTTAATTTATTAATATAATTTATGAATCAATCTACCACCCATTACTAATTAAATCACACACAATTAATAAACCCACCCCATTACTAATGCAATAACGGAAAACTATTGTGTATTTCTAAAACTTTGAGGCAAAAATATCTATAAAAGTACATTATCATATATACAATTCCTCAATCAAAACATATTATAGTTTAAGTGTCTAATATAAAATTACCGATAAACTTAAAAGTATGACTATGTTTATTCATTCCTCTCAATTATGTGATGTAACTTAATGGATAACTTTTTCTAAAAAGAATATTTTAAAGTATTTAAAACACATATAAATTTTTATAAATCATATTTAAAAAGTGCATAAATTAATTCGGGATATACTACTTCTTTACCTTTAATAAAAAAAATTGGAATTCAAGCTTGAAAGAGAATCCTATTGAAAGTGTCTTAAATAATCGACTCAACCTAAATTTAATTGGGGCTTTAATTCGGACTAAATAATTTTGGATGTCATTTTTAGAAATCTGTTATTTCGTCGTGTTTTAGTAGTGTTTAGGGCGATTTTGATTTTATAATTTGTCTATTAATTGGATGGTAAATAATTAGTAATGGGTCGGTAGTGAGTTGGTTTATAAATGATATTAATAAATTAAATTATATCTAATCGTCGAGCCCCAACTATTTTTAAAAAATAATAAATAGTTTAAATATGAAACCGTTAAATAAGTGGTTAATTTTGAACCCAAAGGTAGATGTCAATGGTATTTTGGAGGCAATAGGTGAGTGAAAATGACATTTTGGAGCCAATAGGTGGATGGAGGGTAATTATGTACCATTTTCAAATACTTCAAAGATATTTTAGGTCCTTTTCCGATAACCAATATGTTTGAATCTCTTCTTCTTCTTTTTTTTTTCTTCACAATTAAATATTTGTTATTTTGCTCTTATTAGGTGATTTATTGACGCCATTGCTTATGTTACAGATTCTAATATGTATTTTTATAGTTATTAATTTATGCTTATGTTATTAAGAATAAATGATAAGATGTACATAATTTCATTTTCTCTTACATTATTAGTGTTTGTTACTACATAATCTCGTATGTAAGATAATATGATGCTTTAGTTTTAATGACGGATAGGTTTTAAGTGATATTTTATAAATTTCGTGATATTAAATTTTTGATAATTTATTAATTAATTTTTTTATAGATATATTAATTTAAAAGTGGACAAGTAATTAGACGAATATGTTTTTATGTGGAAAAGTCACAACAAAAATAAATATATTACTCTATATAAACATTGTTGAATTTCGAACCACAAGAAAATGACAAACTTGAAAGTATTATAAAATATCCCAAATGTACAACTAAGAGTGTGTTTGGTGTGATGAAAAATATTTTCTGGAAAATGTTTTTCAATTTTTTCATGTTTGGTTGTGATAAAAGTTTTGGAAAATGTTTTCCAAATCAACTCATTTTTCTCAAAATTAAGGAAAATGACTTCCCTTCACAAATTAAGGAAAACATTTTCCATAACTCTCCTCCAATTTCAAATTATTATTTTTTGGGGAAAAACATCAATTTAAATAAATATTTTTAATTTCAAAATTTTATTTTTTAATCTGATCCTTGACCCTATCCCCCGGCTAGCCCCCAAACCCCAACCCCTCCCCCAAAAAATTAATTTTGCTTTTTAAAAATATTTTCAACTTCAAATTTTTATTTTTAAAGTCCTACCTCTCTCTCTCCCTCCCGGCCAACCCCCTACCACCCCCATCCATCCCAATCCCCAAAAAAATTAATTTTGTTTTTTAAAACTACTATCAACTTCAAATTTTTATTTTTTCACTCCTATCCCCTTCCCTCCCCCGCCCCCACCCAAAAAAATAATAGTTTTGATTTTGAAAAATATTTTCAATGTCATAAATTATTTTTTTACTCTAATAAAAATAAAAAATGTCTCCCAAAAACATTTTTCATTCATAAATCAAACACTAAAAGTCATTTACAGAAAATATTTTTCTACTCACCAACCAAATATGAGAAACTAAGTCCAAAATATACTTATTTTTCAGGAAAACATTTTCTAAGAAAACATTTTCCACGGAAAACATTTCCTCCATACCAAACACACCCTAAGAGTAGCAGCTTCGCTTCCTGTTGACCTCTATATATAATATAAGTTCATTCATCGAAGTCTTTTTACTCGCAAAATCAGAATTTGGGGGTTTTTCAAGAACAAATGGCAGTTGGTAAAAAGGAAGAAAATATGGCAGTAGAGATAGTGAAGCCTCGAATTGATAAAAGGGATTACAGAAGAATTGTTCTTCAAAATAATCTTGAAATTCTTCTGATCAGTGACCCAGAAACTGATAAAGTTTGTAACTTTTATTGATTTATGTTGTATTTTTATGTGTTTTTTGAATTCTTTTTTTTTGTGTGGTTGGTTTAAATTGTTTGTTTTGCTAAAAATGAATCAATCTCATGTTTTTGTTTTGGGTATTTGAAGAAAGTGATAAAGTTTGTAACTTCTATTGATTTGTTTTGTGTTTTTATGTGTTTTTTGAGTTCTTTTAATGTGGGGTTGCGAATTATTTGGTTTTTGCTAAAAATGAATCAATCTCATGTTTTTGTTTCTGGGGATTTGAAGAAACTGATTTAGTTGTTGCTTTTATGTTTTTCCATGTTTTTTTGGAATTGTTTTTATATGGGTTTAGCTTGAGTTATTTGGTTTCACTAGAAGTGAAATAATTTTTATCATTTTTTGTTTGATTTCCGTGTATCAGTGTGCAGCTTCAATGAATGTGTGTGTTGGTGCTTTTAGTGATCCTGAGGGACTTGAAGGCCTTGCCCATTTTCTTGGTATGATTTCTTTGTTGCAAAACAGGTTCATTTTTTATGCGGCTTCATTGAGTCTCTTGTTTTGCCTTGTATTTATCCTTAATTTTGAGTTAAAAGAGTAGTTTTACTGTACTGTGACAGCGGGGGTTGCCGTTCTAGGTTGAGCTCGTCTCACGAGGCTTGCCTAGTGTGGTTTACCTCTCATGTATGGTTTGCGAGCTATTGCACGGGAGCGAGGTTCACCATGTCCGAAAGGGTATTGGCTGCGGGCTTCCTTGTCATACAAAAAGAAGAAGTGTAGTTTTACTGTAATTTGATTTGAATTTTAGATAACACTCTAGACTGTTATTCTTACAGCAATATTGTTTAACTTGGCTGAGGATAAAAATTATAATTTTTTAATATGTTTTATTTTCTTGTGCGGGGCATACTAGGAGCAATAGGATTAAGAATGTGGATATCCGAGATAAAGTAGGAGTGACATCTGGGGTGGACAAGATGAGGGAGGGGAGACTGAGGCGGTTTGGGCATGTGAAGAGGCGATGCGCGGATGCCCCAGTGAGGAGGTGAGGCGGGATATAGTGAGATTGAAGAGCGGTAGAGTAGGCTGAAGAAGTATTGGGAAGAGGTGATTAGACATGATATGCCGTCTCTGTAGCTTATTGAAGACATGACCTTAGAGAAGAAGGTTTGGAGGTTGCAGATAAGGATAGACAGTTAGTAGGTAGTTAGGAGTTGTCGCATTACTAGTCTTTTCATATGGTCTTTTGCCTTTTGTACCTTTAATCACCTGATAATATTGTAGTTCTTACTTTGATATCTTGCATCCTCTGTAGATTACTGTGTTTCAATTATCGCACTAGTGTTGATTCACCGTGTTAGTTGTTATGTTTTCTTCATCGTTTTCGTCTGCTTTGTACTTGTATTTACTGCACTTGAGCCAGGGCTCTTTTTCGGAAATAACCTCTCCACTTTTACGAGGTATCTACGTACACTCTATCCTCCCCAGACCCCACTTGTGGGATTCAACTGGGTATGTTTTTTTTTTTTTTTTTTTGTGTCAGTTTCATGGTTCAGTATTACTGGAGTATGTATGGTGTTCAAAAAAGTTCTGGTAATTTTTGAACTTCTAAATTTAGGTTGTAAAAGATTATGTTTCCAGCTAAAAAAAGTTAGATGCAATGAAATGGTATTAGGTAGCGCGATTGCAAATACTGATGGTTGTTGGTGGATTAGCCATGTGTTATAAGTGGGGGATGCAATGAGATGGTATGGGGAAGTGCTAGTCCAAAATACTGATGGTTGTCGGTGGTTAAGCCATGTGTTACAAGTGGAGGATCAGTTCTTTGAATCCAACTTGAGCAAGTAAAGCATAATAGTTTCTGATGGGATCAATATTGTTGGATTGTATTAGGTGGGGTCCAATGTTCTTAATTAGTTGTAGATGATATGGTTTAATTTGTGCTTAAACATTGTAAATCTTACTATAAGGAAAAGAATGTATCTCTTAATTGTCACTCTTAACTACTTCATTTTTGGGGTCTATCTGATCGTCCCTTCTATGCCGGCATATGCACATCTATAGCCCTTAAAGATAGTCTCGTTCAATTTAGAATCTGATGAAATTGCGTCAATTGAAACAAACTTGTACAGTGAATCATCTATATAGAGAATATGAATTAGTATAAAGCTAGCAGGCACTAAAATCTCTTTTTATTTACCTAGGAATGCCAGAGTGTGCTTGTGTGCAACTCTTACCACTGATTCACTCATTGGTGGTTTCTGTTGCCTTGCTTACATAATTTGTCATCAAATGTTTTTTTTTTTACTTTTTGATTTGGCCGTTTTTTTGTTATATGGCAGAACATATGCTGTTTTATGCAAGTGAGAAGTATCCTGTAGAGGATAGTTATTCAAAGTACATAACAGAGGTAACAACTCTGAGTTCACTGTTTCTTTAAGTTTTTAATAGCTTTTGTACATTCCTTATTTTCCTATTGATTCAAAAAGATAGTTGTATTTTACAAGTCCCTTTCTTGTTCCTGATTAGAATGGAGGTAGTACAAATGCTTTTACATCTTCTGAGGACACCAACTACTATTTTGAAGTAAATGCTGACGGTTTCGAAGAAGCATTGGACAGGTAAATTATTTTAATATTCGTGGTTAAGTATCATGTTAATATTTTAAAAAATGCCACGGCTGAATTTTGCGGTTTTCTTTTCCAGATTTGCCCAGTTCTTTATCAAACCATTGATGTCAGCAGATGCTACCACTCGAGAAATTAAAGCTGTTGATTCTGGTTAGTATCCCTGATTTTTTGCATATCTTTTGATTTTGCACCTGTGCATGTTCATAATAATTTCATTGTCACATGTATCTTTTACCCATACAGAACACCAGAAGAATCTACTCTCTGATCCTTGGAGAATGAACCAGGTATATTGACTTTCATCTTCCTTCGTTCTTGGAGAATACCCATCCCATTTGCCGACTAAATAAAAGCAAAAAAAAGTGACTCAAGAGAGATAATAGTTTGAGAAGATTCTTTTTCTATGTAATAATGATGAGACCACAAGAGGTTGTTTGGTGGAGTGAAGGTACTACTCCATCATTAACCATGATGTTTCGGGTATGAGCTCTGCGTGCGGAGTTTCCTTCGTAGGGAGCGCTTTATCCCCAAAGTGGGACCTTCCCAACGCAAATCCGGATTAATCGGGTCCCAAAAGCGGTACCAACTACTGAGGGGTAAACAACAAAAAAAGAAAAAGAAAAAGAAAAACCAAGCCAAACCAAAAAAAGTTGAGTTTGATAAAGACAACAAGCATACCGTGAGATTTTTAATTGAGAAATGTCTTTGAAATCATTCACCAACTTTTGCACTAAATGGAACTGTTCGATTCAATCAAGATGCTTACGCTTATATAAATCCGGGAGCAATGCCATGAATATTTCTTTGGCCAATAAACAAAGAAGAAGAGCGGTTTGTTGTTTTGCCCTCAAATTTGTTCAACCTTTGTCAAATCACTCGATCCTTTCATAGGAATTTCTATGTTCTTTAGAAGATTTTGACCTCTAGACTTGCATTTATTTTTAAGGAAAAAGAGTAAAAGTGGCAACTTTTTCATGTAGGTGCATTCTCGCCTTGATATAGAAAAGAATAAGGAGCAATGTTTTTTTTTAACAAAGTAGTAAGGAGCACTACATGGTTTGACAACAATAATGGGATATCTAGAGATTGGAAGTCTCATGATGTTAAACTGAATCTGTTGTGTAAAATCAGTGACATGCATAAATAAGGTTTCTGTCTGGAATCAAATAAGATGCATGTGGGAGGATTTCCAGAATCATGCCAGACTCAACTGGAAATGGAAGAAAGAATCATATTTTGGTTAGATGAATGTCTTGAAACTATGCATTGAAGGTGATATACCCTAATTTAATTAACAATGTGCAAAATAAAGAATGTTATGTAGCAAAAACAGATGCGGAAGTGATTGGAATAAGCAATTCAGAAAGATTTTTCCGATTGGAAAATAGATAGAGTTTGATCTGTTGTTTGACAAGTTGGAAACAGTAGTGTCCCAAGATAACATGGCAGATACTTTCCGATGGACAGCCAAGGGAGATGGATGATTCTCTGTTAAATCTTGTTTTTAAGATTGCTGGAAGTTCCAAATTCTATGAATGAAACACTGTGGCTTGGAAAATAATATGGAGAATAAAACCCCTTCAAATTGCTATGGTATTGCATGGACAGCATTACAAAATGCCTGCCTAACTCAAGAACTTCTACAAGAAGAGAGTACAGTATGTAACAGGTGTTAGTTCTGTAAATCTTCGGCAGAATCAGTTGTCAGTGAACCATCTGTTTCTATATGGTTACCTGACTTGGAAGCTTTGAAGTATGTTTCTGAACTTGGCGTACGATGAACTATACCAAGGAGCTTAAATGCCGATGGAGGAGTCGAAGGATAAATAAGACAAGAGAGTTGAGAATAGTGAGCAGTCTGGAGAACAGTCCCTCTTTGCATCATGTACTAAAATGGATTGATGTAGTTCCAGATGTTTTGATGGAGTAAAGGATCATATACTCTGTGCTAAGTACATGTCTCAAAATCTTTATTTTTTTGTAGGCTGAATTCTGTTAACATTTATGATGACATTTTGGATATGATTGACTCCTTATAATTTTATTTGAAGTGGGTCTAGCTCTTCTGTAATTTTGTCAGCAGTATCTTAGTGCTGTTATAAAATAAAATTCCTTCCAGAAATAAGAAGTCTCATGATGTCAGAGTTTTCTGGAAAATTCTTTTGCAAATGTTTTCTTTGTTGAAGAAGTTGTAACTTCCAAATACTACTCTGTGCAGCTTCAAAAACATTTAAGCGCGGAAAATCATCCATACCATAAATTCAGCACAGGTTTGTGAGCTTGTTATGATGCATATCCTTATCATGTGTTTTGTATGAATATATCTGGGTTTTGATTGTTCAATATCTGCTTTCTGATTGTCTACTGCGATACATGTAGAAATATGACTGGTTTACAATACATTGAACAAAATCCTATCAGAAAGGTTCTCCTTCATGAAATAAAACCTGCAGTTTTTCCCTTTGAGATGGAGAAAGCACATCATATTGCCACAGGAGTTGATCACAGTAATACAATCTATTGACACCCTCATCATCATTCCCTTTGGAAGTAACACGAGCTCTTGACACCCTTGGAACACTTCCTAACGTGTCAACCATACTTCCTTTTAGTTTCCTAATATTTTCCTTGAAAATTAGTTTTGAGTTAAGCATACTGGATTCTTTCGTCATGCTCATATCACAAAAGATCTTAGCACTATGATGTTACTACTTTTTTGTTTGTGATATCTGTAATGCAAACGGTCCTATTACTCTCTGACATAGAAAAATGACCATATTATAGTTTTTCTTACCCCAAGAAAAAGAAATGATCACATCACTTATCATGTGTGTAGGCAGCTGGGATACATTAGAGGTCAGACCAAAAGAAAGAGGCATAGATACAAGACAGGAGCTTCTCAAATTTTATTCAGAAAATTATTCAGCCAATCTCATGCGCTTGGTCGTCTATTCAAAAGGTTTGGACAATCTTTTTTTAACAGAAGGCATGGATAATTGTTGCAAATATATTGCTAGTGGCCCAAATTAACAATCTACTTGTATAACTATAATTCAGATAGTCTTGATAAAGTTGAGCAGTTGGTGCGGGGTAAATTCCAGGACATCCGGAACATAGATCGTAATCAAATCCATTTTACTGGTCAGCCTTGCATCATGGAACATCTCCAGGTATTAAGTAGTAACACACAGATGCGTCACCTTTCCTTTTCTTTTGGTTGTGGACTGTATTTGAATAGACTTCTTTTGATTGAGCTGTTGAATTCAGCAAGTGATTTGTTCATGATGCCTGTTGGTTGCTGAATCTACTTGTTCAGTGATTTTCAATTCCTCCGTACTCTCATCTGTTGTCCCCAAATAGTCCACATGATTTATTACTTTGTTGTCCATTTAATATTCATATTGGTTATGTCTTTGTTCTCAGATTCTTGTTCGAGCTGTTCCAATAAAACAAGGTCACAAGCTGAAAATCATATGGCCTATAACCCCAGGCATACACCACTACAAGGAAGGGCCTTGTAGGTACCTGGGCCACTTGATTGGCCATGAAGGAGAAGGATCATTGTTTTATGTCTTGAAAAAGTTGGGTGGGTTCTCAATTAATTATTTTATGCCCTTCTCTACCCTATCTGTACATCATTCATTTCCTGGCTTCAACTCATACTTCCCCATTCTTGAAATTTGTATAGACAAATGGTGATATTATCATATAAATTTGTCACATCCTTTTATTGACCCATAGCATGTTTGAAATATTAGGATTCCCTAGGCAGCATCCTTGAGGCGGAATCTCTTCTGTCCAAGAAAATACCCACAGTAGAAGTTCTAATTTAGATAATAAGGTTCGTCTGCCACTTTGCAAACATGATGACATCCTGTACACTAACAACTTTATCTCATTTTTGAGTTGCTACTTGCTACATGTGTTCCTACTTGCTTGAAGTCAATGTTAAAACCTTCATATTTACTTATTACAACCAACTATCTAATTTAGGACAATTGTAAGCGAACATGTCTATAACAGTTCATGGGAATCATTTTTATCTGATCAAGGAATGATAAGATGTGGTTTCACATAGCCGGAATGATGAAATCAATGTGTTTGTTAAGATGCTTTAATGCCATATTATTTTGTGACTTCAGTCAATTTTTTTTGGATCTTGCATTGGTTACATGGCATCCTTGTTAATGCTACTATAGTTCTTCAAGTGCTTTTCTCAAACTATTTTTTAATATCCAGAAAGGTTCTTATATTTGGTTGTTACAGGATGGGCTACAAGTTTATCTGCTGGTGAATCAGACTGGACTAACGAGTTCTCTTTCTTTAAAGTGGCGATTGATTTGACTGATGCTGGTCAAGGTACTTGTTTTCTGAGTTGAACCTTAATATGTTACCAAGCCCCTATTTTCCCTTCCACTAATAGTAGTTTTTCTTGAATGAAGCTGAAGGTGCGAACTTTCCTGAACTTTATGCGTGATATTGATGTTTATGACCATTTTTTATTTCCAGATCATTTTGAAGACATTATGGGTCTCCTATTCAAATATATTAATCTTCTACAACAAGCTGGTGCTTCCAAATGGATATTTGAAGAGGTATCATCAATTGCATCCTCATGCATGCCAGCCAATGCCACTAATTTTTCATGACTGTAGTATATGTCATTTGCATCTACTAACACCAATGATGTGTCTTCTAATAGATGATTTGATGAATAGGTTTTGACCTTACATACATTAAGTGTATAAGAATCCTTAATTTGAAAAGAACAATTATATCAACATACCTGCGTAATCCTCCAAAAGTGGGTCTGGAGGAGGGTAGAGTGTACGTAGAACTTACCCCTACCTTGGAGATTGATTGGTTGTCTCCGATTAACCATCCTCAAGGAAAAACATTTAAAGCAGGTTGGAAAAAGAAATACCGGAAATGAAGTAGCCACAGCAAAATACTTAGAAAGCATGACAAAACATTCTGAATACATAGAATAATAACTACAAAATTATATATAATCAAAGTAGGGGGGACTACAACGAATAAAACTACGCCCTACTAGTTTGGAAGGATAAGCAAGACAATGCTCTACTACCTTCTAACCTTTTGCCCTAATTTGTGTCCTCCACAACCTCCTGTAAGAGGTCATGTCATTCAAGAAGCTAAAACTGCACTATCTCCTATCTAATCATCTCACTTCTCCTGAAACCATCCATAGACGATCTCACATACCTCTTCATTAGGGCATCCGTGTGGATCTTTTCACATGTCTGAGCCATCTCAGTCTCGCTTTCCGTATCTTATCCTCCACCTAGACCACTCTCACCTTGTTCCGAATATCTTCATTTTTAATCTTATCTCTCCTAGTATGTCCACACATCCATCGCAACATCCATATTTCTGCAATTTTCATCTTCTAAACTTGAGAGTTTTGGCCTCTTCTTGACTAGCCGACACTCTGCTCCATACAACATAGTAGGTCTAAGCACCACTCTGTAGATCTTGCCTTCAAGTTTTGGTGACACATTCTTATCACAAAAGAGTCTAGATGCGAGCCTCCATTTCATCCACTCAACATCAATACGAAGGTAGACATCATCGTCAATCCCCATCAATTTGAAAGAAAATTTTGTTTTTTTTTTGTTTCAGTTGTGAAAACGTTTAAAGAGTACTTAAAGCTCCGTAGGGAAATGGTTATTGAAATTTAGAGAGGAGGTCACGCCATATGGAGAGAGGTAGTAGTAGAGTAGATAAGTGTGGAAATTTGTAAAGCCTTACTAGCACACAGATCCGCTGATGTGCTGGAACAAAACCGAACTCCATCATATCTATAAGAAGTCTGAGAATGCATAACTTCACTGTACCGATCTGCCTTCTCATTTCACTGCACCTTTTTCTTGAAGAACCGTTGATCAAGAGGAAGGAAAGATTCTATGGACCACCTTTGTCCTTCTAGTACATTCTTTGACTTTGTCCTGGATGGTAATCGAAAACAAGCCGAGAATATCTGAAGCAAAGATGTTTAACTACTGCTGTACCCTTTACTATCTTCTTTGCCCATCTAGCCACTATTTCTGGCTGCTCGATTGGTTGGTCAAATAACACAACCTGACAGGTTCCAAAAATGGTTCTCCGCCTCTCTATATTTTCTTGCGAGAAACAGAAAATATCAACTCCCTGCTCATATTTTTTACTTTGTACCCGTCATCTGATGTGAGCACACTGCACAGGCCATGGAACCATATCTCTGCACAGGCCACGGAACCACATCCCTGTAGGATCTCATTCTTACTATCTTTTTGTCCATTTGAAGTTCTTAAACTTTTCGGGTTTCTAGTCTAGTTTAGAGGCAAACTAGATTTTTTGTAGTTGGATTTCTAAAGAGAAGGAAGAGGAAGTTATTCTAAAAGGAGGTCATAATGGGTTGGTCCCAGAAAGGAATAGTGTTACATTACATGTGCACTATTCTACATGTTATCAATAAGATTAGGGTCAATCATCCAATTCTGTTTTTGTAAGTTCCCTTTGTTCATCTTGGCATGTAATATGACCAGGTTTTGTCCTGGCCTTCTTTTTCTTGTTGTCTCTTATGCATTATCGTTCTTAATGATCTCACTTCATTATTCCTTTTTTTTAGTTATTCTAATTTTTTTTTTGTGTTAAAATTTGTCTATTAAGCTCTCAGCTATTTGTGAGACTGCCTTCCATTATCAAGACAAGATTCGACCAAGTGATTATGTGGTTAATGTTGCAATGAATATGCAGGTATTCTTTAACATCTGTTCCTATTTTTATTTGAAGTAATTTATCTACACGAAGTATACTACTCGATTGATGCAAAAGGAAGAAAAAGTATGTGCAGTTTAAATTCCCGTGTATATTTTTTGATCAGATAATTCCTATACATATTCTTTTTCCATCTTTCAATTGGTTGATTTAATGTGGATTAGATTTTACATCCAGTTGGCAGTTAGAGTTATTTTTTTGATGGTTTCCTGGAGTCATTAATGGTTTATAGGTGAAGGCAGACTGATAAAAGTAAACCTTCAGACTAACTCAACTCCACAAGCTAGTTCATTAGATGATGACTTTTCAAGACTATGAAGAGTCCTATTCCACATTCCTCAAGGGATGTGGAACAATGTAATACCTCCTGCACACCCACGCTTGCCAACTTGGCATGGACAATATGAGGACCCAATATCTAGTAACGAAGAATCGGATGAGTTTCGACTCTGATACCATGATAGAAATGAATCTTGAGCCTTACGTAACCCCAAACATTAGTTCATGACTTATGAGCTGAGCAACATAGACCCTATGTGAAATGTGAACCTAACCTGTTTCCCAAACCTTTTGTATCCCATATTTACCCTGGATAATCTTGTGTTAGAAAATAAGGAGAGCGAGCGAGGGTCTCCATTCTGAAAGACAGGTTTGTCAGTCTATGGTTGATCCGATTGGACATCTTTCATATTCATTTGATTTTATGCCCCTAAGCACACAATTATGTGCTATTTCCAAGTTTCCTACCTTTGATTGTGAAGAAACTTTTCACTAGTGTGGTCCCATCACCTGTATGCACCAATATAGCAATGAATAAATGGGTTATGTTTAAACTTTTGCAATGTCTTCTTTAGAGAAGTTCCTCTTAACTAAATTTTTTGTTCTGGTCATAACACGGTGGGAACTTATCTCAGTGATTTGGCAATTTTGGTATTGATAGTTTTTAATAGAAGTATCGTGTATGGCTGCTAGCTTGAATAGTATTGTGTTTCTGAATGCACCCAAGGGCGTGGTCCAACGCTGCTCATGAATGAAGTGGATTAAGAATCATGAGGTCTCAACTTCAAATCCGGAGGAGCAAAAAGTTCTTGGTGATTTTTTCCCACTTGTCCAAGTCTTGGTAGACAGGTTTACCTAGTACCTGTGTTGTGGAGGTAGTAGGTATAATGTTGAATTAGTCGAGGTGCCGGCAAGTTAGCCGGATACTACAGTTGTTAAGAAAAAGTATTTTGGTTATAATGTTTATCTTTAGGTGAGCATGCAAGAACATTGAGGGTGAATATGTCTAAAGTTGTTAGTCTGGAGATGATTTTACTTTTGTTTCAACTTGAACTTAATGATTTCTGCTCTAACTTTTGCATTTCATGAACTTATGAGAAACAGAAGGTGATCTTGTCCAATCAATTCAATAAGTTTCAGTTTGCATTATGAATTATCATGAAGTTAAAGAAGCTATATATACAACATACATGTCATCTATATTCACAAATATATACCTGGATAACAGTGGACTATGGTTGTTAAGTTTTTCGGTTTAGACTTGTGAACATTTCGTAGAATGTTGACATTAAGAAGTTAATACCTGAACAACCTGATAATTGTGATGTTACTTCTTAGCACTATCCTCCAGAAGATTGGTTGGTGGCATCCTCGTTGCCTTCAAAGTTTAATCCTAGCATTATTCAGTCATTCTTGAATGAACTCAACCCAGACAATGTCAGGTTAGCATTGCTCTATATAAAATACAAGTTCCAAGTATACCCCAGTTTTTTGTGGGAAATCTCTGAAGTATAAAAGTATTAGAAGACCTCAATGACATTGTGTTCTGAACAGAATCTTCTGGGAGTCAACAAAGTTTGAGGGTAATACTAGTATGACTGAGCCATGGTATGGAACTGCATATTCTATAGAGAAAGTTGGTGGTGACAGTATCAAGGTTTGATGGCAGCACTCTCTCATTAAATTAGTATTCATTTGTTATATTCTAATTGCAGAGACCAAAATTGTCTCCTTTTTAAACATTTGCTGACATAACAATTAATTTTGCAGCACTGGATGGAGCATGCTCCCAGTGAAGAGCTGCATCTCCCTGCTCCCAATGTGTTCATACCAACTGATTTATCACTTAAGCCCGTCTTCGAGAAGGTGCTAATGTTGAACTTATTTATTCCTTCGTGTGTTCCATTTTATATGAAACGATTTCCTTTTGTCTCTATTCCAAAAATAATGATACCTTTTTATATTTGGATACTCTTCAATTTTATACATCCCATTTTGCTCCTAATGTCATTTTCTTTTAGCTATAGAAATATCATGGCACAGTTAAACCATTTTAAATTTTAATGACACTTGATGGAGGGAGTATAGTTCTGATGTCTTGGCTTTTCTTATATATAACTTGTCGAGCAGACAAAAGTTCCCATACTGCTGCGGAAGTCACCTTATTCAAGGTTATGGTATAAGCCCGATACAGCATTTTCATCTCCAAAAGCCTATGTTATGATCGATTTCAGTTGCCCATACTGTGGACATTCTCCAGAAGCTGAGGTTCTTACTGAGATATTTACACGTCTATTGATGGATTACTTGAATGAATATGGTATGTCTGCAAGATATTGACTAGTTATGCACTGCTGGGCAACTGTTCTACAATTACTCTGGACTTAACTTCTTAATGTTAATATTATTATTCATCAACTTCTTCACACTTCCAATATAGTCTTAGCAATTGCTTTTTTTCCCTCCGTAAGATATAACACTTCTTTAAATATCTTCCTTTGCATCTTTCAGCTTATAATGCACAAGTTGCTGGTCTTTATTATGATATAAGCAAAACAAACAGTGGTTTTCAGGTGATCATCTTGTTTCCTCTCTCTATCTTTTTAAATTTTTGAAGAGATTTTATTTATTTGTGGATTTGTAACCATTTTCTCTGTTTTAAGTTAAGTTCTTCCATGCACTGTGAATGCTCGCTACATCCATTAAATTCATACTTGTTTAATGAAATAGTCGCTACATCCATTAAACCACAATATTAGTATCTGGGCACCATGTTTCTCTAAGGTTTTAGCATTAAAGTGTTGATATGTCATTTGGTAGGGGAAGTCCCAGTTCCAACATCGAAGGATTTTAGGTTCTTGTCTGTACTTAATACTAAATCCTAAAGTTAATTGTTAACATTGTTAGGCTTCTATTAGCTGGCTCAAAGCTATTTAATCTTTTGATGTCATTTAAGAATGAACTAGCTGCTTCATCCTGTCTTCTTGAAATGGATTGATATTGCTACTTCAATGGCTGTTTAGATTCTTGCATTTTCTGCTCTTACCTGAATATGACTATGCATTGTTCATTTATTCCCCTGTTCTTCCTCTCTTTTCTGCAGTTGACATTGTTTGGATATAATGACAAGTTGAGAGTCTTACTGGAAGCAGTCATTGAAAAAATTGCGAAATTTGAAGTAAAACCAGACAGATTCTCTGTGGTCAAGGTGAGCATCAGCAATTTTTTGCTGCTTATCGATACATCAACTATTTAGACTCTCCAAGAATGCATCATACTCTATATGCATCTCATTGAGGCAAAAAGGTTACTCTCTGGCAAGTGGCTTTAAAATAATGGATCCTATTATGCCATAGTCTTGGCTATATGAACAACTATAACTTTAGCGGATAACTATAAGAAAATTCTAAGATTCATTTTCTCAACAATGTTTTTGAAGTTCACAGATAAATTTTCTGAACCAATTCCTCATGCAAGCAATGTTGGACTTCTTCATTTTAAGTTCCCAATTTCACTCTCTTTCTTCTCCTTCTGTCAAAGTATTGTTAGAGTTGCAGTCAGGCACTTATGGCTTCATTTCGTGTTTTGAAGAGCAAGTTTGTTGTCAAATCTATCACTTATTTTGTATCTGTATGCTCTGCTTTTAGGTACTTTTGTATGCATCAACATGTCTGCCAGCTATCTCTAGCTTTAGTTTGCAGTTGTCTTCACTGTACGATCTTATTACTAATGATTCGTGATTATTTATTCTTGATGTGTCATACTCTAAGTTTTTTTCGTCACCTCATACCAGAATGTTGTGTTGAAAGATCAGTCGCTTCTTTCCTGTTGCTTAATATGTTCTTATGAGGTTACAAAAGACATAACACCTGTAAGTAGTGGAGATCAACTGTGTACTTGTAAATTTCCTTGTTCCATGTACGCACTAATGCACACAGACACATACATATACAATTATAGCAGTCTAGCAGACTAGCACTATTAAATTAAAAAGATGGCCAAAATGGACCCATAGGAGTATAGGAAATCAGCTGCATAATTAAAAAGAGTTCCTCAAGATAAGGAGTCTCATTAAATATTTGAATCCCATCCTTATGGTATTCTCCATTGATTTTTAAGACCTCCAGATCTCACAATAATGATGTGCTTTTGACCTGTTAAGTTTGAATAAATTATTATATTGAACTTGCTAGACAATTGTTCAAAATAATAGTTCATAAAAAGGTTGAACAATTTGTAGAAAAAATGCCACCTAAAGCTTGAAATAATATAGATTATTTTTTGGAGTAGTTCAGTTTTCCCTATATGAACCAAAAAAGTGAAGTAGGCCAATTTTATTGGGATTGAAGGAGTAACATACAAATTTCTCTAGGTAACTCCATTATCTTTTCTAATGATTTTGCCGTTCAGTGTAATTCAAACGAAACAAATAGGATATTATACTAGTCACTTTTTAAATTTTTTTATAGGTTGAACAATTTGTAAAAAAGATGCCATCTCAAGCTTGAAATAATATAAACTATTTTTTTGGAGTAGTTCAGTTTTCCCTGTATGAACCAAAAAAGTGAAGTAGGTCAATTTTATTGGGATTGAAGGAGTAACATACAAATTTTTCTAGGTAACTCCATTATCTTCCTTCTTTTGTTCCTTCAGTTCTTCTAATGATTTTGTCGTTCAGTGTAATTCAAACAAAACAAATAGGATATTATACTAGTCACTTTTTAATTTTTTTTTATTTTGGGTCCATTTTGTAAGAATTTACTCTTGGTCATCTGGATGTGAGAAGTTTGTGTCACCATTACCTGCAATGTTGGTTTTCTGTTACGACATTGGCCAGCCTTCTAAGTTTTTTTATATTTTTTGGTCCATTATTAACTCGTGAATTTTACTGATATTTCTCTTTATTTCCTCCTTTTCTATTTTCTAATCAAGAGCATAACCACCATTCTTTTTTTCTTGTTGATCTCCTTTTATTAATAGGAATTGGTGACAAAGCAATATCAGAATTTCAAGTTCCAACAGCCATATCAACAGGTTATGTATTACTGCTCATTACTGCTAAAAGACAACACATGGCCTTGGAATGAAGAACTTGAAGTGCTTCCACATCTTAAAGTTGATGATCTGGTTAAGTTCTATCCGCTTTTGATGGCTAGGTCCTTTATGGAGTGCTATGTAGCAGGTTACTTTTCTCAACAGCCATTTAAGTTGTTTCATTTTACATCTATTAACTTGTGAAATCCACTGCCTTTCTCAGGAAATGTTGAACAAGCTGAAGCAGAGTCCATGATACAGCTTATTGAAGATGTGTTCTTCAAGGGTCCACAGTCAATATCAAAGCCTCTATTTGCATCTCAGCATCTGACAAATAGAGTGGTCAATCTTGAAAGAGGTGTAAATTATGTCTACGCTGCAGAGGGATTAAATCCAAGCGATGAAAATTCAGCTCTTGTTCATTATATTCAGGTAAACCTTAAGTTGTTGGAATGTGCATGTAATTGACAGCAAGTTTCTCTCTTCTTCTCTCTTGTTTTTTTCTTAGAAAAAATTGGTAAAAATGTTATCTTAAATGAGTTCCTTGGAGGTCCAATACTTGCACAAAATTAATATGGGTGCCTAGAAGCAAAAGTTTTCCATTTATTGGATGAAACATCATCCAAAACCAAAAGTAGGTGCTGGATACCCCAAATCAAAAACTCTTGCCTTGCAACTATTTAGCACCACCAGAACTTGTAGAGTGCTTGATTTTATATGGATTTCTGTCATACTTAATTTGTTCTAGTGCCCTCATTATTGGTTCTGCTTTGTTATGTTGCAATTTCTGTTACTTCTTGCCACTTTTGATAAGGTAAATAGTTTCATCAATCTGGATTCGCTTATATAAGAAGGAAGTATTACCAAAAATGGGATACTACAAAAACATGGTTCTTTACAAAGCACACAAAGTTCTATACAGATGGGAACCTCATTGATGAACCAAAAGGAGAAGCAGAAACAAGAGGTTGTTCCTCATATGCACAATGTCCATGTGGAGAGAGAGGAACAAAAGATGTTATCATGGCACCCAAAATCTCATCCCTACCCTTAAAGCAAGTTTATTTATCACTCTTTTTGGTTGGGTTAAAAGACCAGATCTGCTTGATGGGCTTCTCAACTTTCCAAGAACTTCAACACACAAAAACCTCTCTCAGTGAGCTTGGCATGGCCCAAGCGAGTCCAAAAAGTGAGAAGAACATGTTCCATAGGTCTGTTGCAAATGTACGATTAGGAAACAGGTGATTGATAGATTCCGAGATTCATAAGCACATGTAGCATCTATTTAACTATTTGGAGTTCCTCCTTATGAGGTTATCCTGTGTCAAGCAATAATCTTTTAGTCTTTAGAGTAATTTAACTGAAACAATTAATGTGGCTGCCTAGTTCTCCATTAATATAAGAATTTTGGAACTTATTGTTTAAAACAAGCAATTAAAATTTGGGTGGCCATAAATCATCTCATTAAGGGTAAATGGAAAGTTTAAAGTTCAATTATCTCTAAATATGGAAAGGCGTATTTCTTTCTAGGACAAAGGGAGTAGTATTTATTCGTTTGTTGTAATGACATATCAAGTTGGAATTGGCAACTCCTCAACTTTGGTGTTGACCCTTCTTTGTAGCGGGTATCCTATTGAGTACCCATATTACCTTTTATTTGTGAATTGGATTGCACTTTAGAGTAATGTAATTTTCCCACATTCTTGAATATTAATCTCCATTGAGGGGCCTTTTCCATTTTTTAACATTTAGGTCTCCTTGATTTTGAATATCCGCTGCCTTGCTATCATCTCATGTTCCTTAATTCTTTCTTCCTTCTGGAAAAAATCCTTTATGCAAAATCGTTCTAACTTAGGCTACGTTATAAGTCAATCTTGTGAGAATAATATGCCTATCGTGATGGCAGTTTTCTTGAGAGCCTTTTTGAATTTGATCATGAACTTCTAATCAAATAGTGTCTAATCCTTTGGATGACTTGAATTGCTTGTTTTAAGGCTTAGCGTAAGTTGAATAATCCATGACCCGTAAATTCCGTCTGTGCTGCTGTCATGGGTAGTGAGAGTCCTAGATCTTCTAGTTCCATAACTTCACTCAACTTCTTAATGATCATAGTTATCTGTAACAAATTCTGCTTTAATCTCGAGAAGATATTTCTTCAAATATTGGATGTCTTTCAGAGATTTATTACTGGTCATGGAGGATATTGTTTTTCTCATTTGTTGGAACGAGAACCTTGACTACAGATATGCCAGTAAAGATTTTACCAATCAATCTTCAAGATCTTTTGACATATGATTGTTCTTTTCTAAACGGAAAAGAAACTTGTCTAATGCATTTGTAATGAATTGTGTAATCAATCTTTTCCTGGTTCGCTTCTCTAACAAGTTTGCTTGAGTTTCCAGGTGCATCAGGATGACTTTATGCTGAATGTAAAACTTCAGCTTTTTGCTCTCATAGCAAAGCAGCCAGCCTTCCACCAGCTTAGATCAGTCGAGCAACTTGGTTATATCACTGTGCTCATGCAGAGGTATGTAGTGTGTCTCTTACTGAACACGGTTCGGCAAGTTGGCTATTCCTCCTTAACAAGTTTTGTTTTCACTTAAAGTGGACTAACATTCTCTTTCTAGGAGCGACTCTGGTGTTCACGGGGTGCAGTTTATCGTTCAGTCAACTGCAAAGGTAAAGATATTTTATCATAGGTACTGTGGAAGGAAATAAGATCGGGCATTTATAGATTATGACAAATCTACTGGTTGAGTTTTGGCAGGATCCCAAATACATTGACACAAGAGTGGAGTTATTTATGAAGATGTTTGAGAGCAAGCTTTATGAGATGACTAGTGATGAATTCAAGGTGAGCTTAGTAACACTTCTGCTTCTTTTTCTAGAGATGAAAGGAACTTGTAGCTACTAAATTAGTCTCAATATTGTAAGGAACGTTCAGTAAGTTTTGGGGTTTAATCTTGGGACTTGGCTCTTAAGGATAATCCTTATCCACAAAGTTGACAGCTTCATTTCTTATCAGGCCGTAACGGATTATTATTATGTACTTTTGATAACTCAAATTATTATCACTGGCGGAAGGGAAAATAACCATTGACATAGCACAAAGATGGTATTGCCATACTATGTGGATTTTCGTCAGCCCTTCAAAAAAACCATTCAACTGTATATAATATGGAATAGAACTAAAAGGAGCTCTTGCTCTCCAATACTATGTTGCACTTTCTTCTGGTTTGAGAAGGAAATCTTCAGAACGGAGTTTAAATCCCTTCAAAGAGTTTTTGTTTGTTCCCTACAAATCAGCGAATGATGCATCCAGGCGAGACTTTCAACGGCTCTTTTTCCGTTGGGACCTTTGCGATCTCAAACTAGCCTGTGCTTCCTCTTTACCCAAAACTAGTCTGTGCTTCCTCATGGACGATTGAAATAGTCCATGTCTTCTCTATTTGCCGTACAAAAACATCAACTAACTCCTCACATTGTGGGCATGAGTATAGCACTCCTAGCTCACATAATCAGAGGGTGCCACCTAGGGATGGCAATGCGGCGGATGCGGCTTGAAGTGTTTTTTTTTTTTTAAACTAATGTGGTGCAGGGCGGATTGTGGGTATATGTAGTTTTATGTGAGTTCAAACTTAATTTTTAACTTTTTACATGTTATAAGAGTGATAAAACATTATTTATTCAGATGATTTCTTTAAATTTTACATGTTTCCCAATTGACCTCCAAAAAATAAATTCTTAAGTTACTATCCTATTTAATTAATACAACTTAATGGAAAAATGAATTTGTTTTTATGAATTTTATTTTTTGTATCAAACTTAACTATAAGAAAAAAATATTTAAAAAATTATGTGGGGTGGGTTTCATGCGTGTCGGGTCTATGCGGGGCGGGTGGATGGGTTGAAAATGAAAAAAATTGTCATGTAGGGTGGGGCGGGAAGGATTAAAAATTTTGTGGGTTAAGCTCAACCCGCCCTGACCCCATTGCCATCCCTAGTGCCACCCTTTTAGGAGTCTTTGACTTCCATGTGGCTCTGCTTACATTATCACAGTTTTGTTTCGTCAAAAGCTTCATTGTTGTTGCCCCCCCCCCTCTCTCTCTTTAATAAAGCACTCCGGATTGTATACTTAGCTAGCTACTGTTGCTTATTAATTAATAGGATGTAGGTTTTGTCAAAGTTTTCGTGTCTGCAGTACATGGTGGGTTACTGTTATCCGTCTATACTTTGATACCTTTCCAGTATAGCTTTCTGGTCCCTAACTTTTATCCATTTATGACACAGAATAATGTCAATGCACTTATTGATATGAAGCTTGAGAAACACAAGAATTTACGGGAGGAATCTCGGTTTTACTGGAGGGAGATCTCAGATGGAACCCTCAAGTTTGATAGACGAGACCGTGAGGTATGAAAATTGCTACACTCATGTAAAGAATCACTTCCATTTCATGAGCATTTGTCAGAGTTAATGACTCTACTTCTTTATGTTTTGTTTTTGCACAAAGTGAGACTAAACTGATGTAAAAGGAATAGGTCAAATATATGACATCACCCTATTATGTAGAGTTCTTATGTAGGTTTTACCTTTTTGACCACATAATAATAACAATATACATAGTGTAATCCCACATGTGGGGTTTGGGGAGGGTACAATGTACACAAACCTTATCCCTACCTTGGGAGGTAGTGAGGTTGTTTGCTATAGACCCTCGGCTGAAGGAAAAACATATCAAAATGTACTAGTGCAATTGTTATTTCGGTAGAGTCCTTTTTTTTTTAATTCTAGAAATGTATGCATTTTGAGTCACTTTTGACTGCTGTTAGTGGCTCACGCCGAAAACCTATAATTCATTCCGGTAGTCGATGTCATTTACAGTAATTTAAGTATGGATCAGTCTGTGGCTTGTGTCCAGTCAGCAGCCTATCTTACTGTCCTTTTCGTTTCCTGTCTGGTGTTTCATGACTGCTGAAAGAAATTCAAAACATTTGAACAATCATAGGGGAAAATGTATCTAATCAGTTGTCAATGATATTGATGAAACAGATTGACGCGTTAAAGCAACTGACTCAAAAGGAGCTGACTGATTTCTTCGATGAATATATTAAAGTCGGTGTTCCTCGGAAGAAGGCCTTAAGTGTCAGAGTCTATGGAAGCTCACATTCTTCTCAATTCCAAGCACATAAGAATGAGCAGATGGAACCAAATGCAGTTCAGATAGAAGAATATTTAGCTTTAGACGATCTCGGCCTCTTTATAGTTCATTCAAAGGAGGCTTTGGTCATGTGAGATTGTAAGAGGTCGCATAGCAGCTCGAGAAGCCCCCCGATGCAGTTGATATGTTGCGTTAGCGAGTCCGTTACAGAAGCAGTTGATCTGCAAGATACCTATCTCGATATTCAGTTGTGTCAATTAGTCAGTTGTACGAGGGCTCGTGGTTGGCATGTGAGTTGAATTGCTCAACTGATTTGATGATGTACTGCTTAGAGATTTGGAAGAAGTTAATATATACTGTGACACCAATTTCTGTTTTGATTGCTGAATATAATTGATCAGAAGACAAGAAGTGACATGAATTAGACCTGAAAGGAAAATTATTCATTCATGGTTTTGATGGGATAAATAAACTACAATGTACTTCAGTTTTTTTTTTTTGTTACTTAAAATCTTCTTGATGTTACTGGTGTATTAGGCAAACTTATCAGGTGATTTCTTCCTATCTGTGCAAATTTTTAATGGATAGAATTATCTGATATTTATGTTGGCGGTAGGTAGTTGGTTTTTGGAGAATTAGTTGGAAGTGTATAAGCTGGTTCGAGCACTACAGTTATTAAAAAAAGATGTTTAGAGATAGCCATATGTGATGTTAGCTCTATGAGATCATAAAGATTAGTTTTTAACATGTTATTGAGTATTTTCTAATTTTCCCTTTTTTTCATAATGGTGGTATTTAGACTAGTTTATGTGTCTTCCATTTAGTAAACGTATAAATAAACTAAAGAAGTTCAACATCTACTATGCATAAATAATATAATTTTATGTGGATTAAACCACTCCCTTCGGCCCTACCTCGCTCCACCCCTGCCTCTACATTCCTACCAACACATGTATCAAGTAAATGTCCAATATTTCT
The DNA here is from genome assembly GCA_032847665.1 of Solanum chilense. NCBI lineage: Eukaryota > Viridiplantae > Streptophyta > Magnoliopsida > Solanales > Solanaceae > Solanum > Solanum chilense. The sequence continues at coordinate 6,364,077 of CM064966.1, forward strand.
TATATAGTATAGTTTCATCGACGAACCCCTTTCAACCCTATTTAGCTTTATCTCTGCCTCTACCTTCCCGCAACATATATATATATATATATATATATATAAAGTAATTTTTTTAAATTTTATTATATAAATAATATAAATTTTCGTCGATAAAATTCTTTCTTGGCTTCATCTACCTATCACTAACATATTACTAAGTAACTCTATTCATTCCTTTTTCTTTTTTTCTTTAATTAGTGGATGACTTGCCTAAGAATTGAAAATTGAGGGATGACTTTTCACCCTCATGGACCACACACTATAGTAACCTTGTTTGTCCAATTTTGCTACCTATCACATTCTTAAACCAAATGCCAAGTCTTCTATTACTTGATCAAAAAGTCAAGCATTTATTGTTAATAAAGTGAGTTGAAATATAGTAAAATTTTGCACTATTCTTTTTATTTAATTTAAATGTAATTAGTTATTGCTCATAAATTATAAGAGATTAACAAAAAAAGAAAAAAGAAAACAAGATGACTAGGCATAGACTTGGACCCTTGTCAATTTCCTTCCTTGAGGACTTTATTCAACATTTACGGGCTGAATTTGCACACTTTATAACATGCAAGACTAAACAACTCTGTCTCTATCAATATTACGGAAATTTCTCTATAAGTGCAGGTTTTATTGATGCAAGTTGAGATTTTGAACTTACCCTTTACTTTCATTTGTTGTATTTCGGTGATTCTTGAAATACCCATTTGGGATTTTGGACTTAAATCGTGTTTTTTGAGCTATTGAGATTTGGGGTTGTTAAATTTTGCGAGAAAATGGCTGTGAGCAAAGCAGATGAACCTGTAGAGATCTTTAAGGCTCGTTCTGATAAGAGAGAGTACAGAAGAGTAGTTCTTCAGAACTCTCTTGAAGTTCTACTAATCAGTGATCCTGAAACAGACAAGGTTAGTTGTTTTTGTGATTTTTTTTTTTTAATTTCAGAAATTTTATGAATTTTACTGAGTTGGGTTGTTTTACAAATGTATTTTTGTATGTTGTTGGATCAGTGTGCTGCTTCTATGGAGGTGTCAGTGGGGTACTACAGTGATCCTAAGGGTCTTGAAGGCCTTGCTCATTTTCTTGGTAAGTAAGCTAGTGCATTGACTCTAGGTCTTGAAGCAAGGACTGAGCTGCTTTTTTTGTTTTTATTGATGATTGTGGTGTGCGGGCCAGCTTGCGCGTAACCGTATACCTGTTACCTCCTACCAGCTCAACTATTCTTGATGTAACTGGTAAAGTTGTTCTAATGTGGCCAAAAGGTCATGAGTTTAAGCGGAGGAGAGTGGAAACAACCTCTTGCAGAAATGCAGGGTAATATAGAATAGACCCTTGTGGTCCAGCCCTTCACTGGACCTTGCGTGAGCTTAGTGTACCCGGATCCCCTTTTTAAAAAAATTTCTACTGTTTCGTTTCTCCAATATTTTCACTATTGTATCTACTGTATTTCCTTTCCTACTGAGGTTGATATGCTTTATTTGAGATGAGGTTTTAGAAACAACCTCTCTACCTTCTCTAGACCCCACCTGAGTGACTACAATGGGTATGATGTTTCCTGTAGCTTTGATTCTATTCACCAGTATTCTGCCAACGTGGAAGGTGGTGAATCTTGGAGGGGTGGGAATTTTAACTTCTCTTAATGTGCAGCTGATGTGTTTTGGTTAATTTCATGATCTTATTTCTTTGGTTTTTGTGAGTTAATTGCACCCTTTGTAAGTTATTCCATTCTACTGTATGCTACTTTAGTTTCACTTTCTTCCATGAGGCAAAAGTGCACACTGATTCATAATGTTTTAAACTGCAGAACATATGCTGTTTTATGCAAGTGAGAAGTATCCTGAGGAGAATAGTTACTCAAAATACATCACCCAGGTATCTTCTTTTATCCTATTAACAATTATGATTTAATTTTCCCTACTCATGTGAAATAGCTTCCCTTCTTCCCACCGTTTGCAATCTATCTTCTCTTCAGGACTTTTTGAGAGCTGATTATTGTCTGTGTTCTTATTTTTTATGTTGAGATACAACTTTGATCACTTTTAGGGGTTCTTCTATTGAGCTTCGATGGTGATAGTTTAACTATCTGCATATTCTTCAGTCATTAACTTGCTAATTCAAGGTGACTTCTCCTCCCCAAAATTTGAGGGGAAGGTTAGAATGTGTTGAGAAGTCATCACCAACTCAATATCCAAGACACGTCGAAGATGAATCTAAAATATGCAGGAGTTGTAAAGAAATGAAGATCTCTAAAATGAGTGTTCTAGAGAGAGAAGTCTAGAAATATTCTAGAAAGGGAAGTTCTAGAAATAAGTAGTTGGGGGAACATTTTAGAATAGTGAAGAAATACCTTTAGTTAGATTCTTGCATCACCAGTTTACCACCTAAAACATAGACGTGGTTCATTTGAGATGTGTGTGTGCTCAAGTAAATATTGAGTGCTCAAGCAAGTAAGCAAGCAAGAAGAGAGTGATCGGGAGAAAAATAAGAGAACAAAGAGAGTTGCTAGAGTGTGAGGGCAAGAAAAACTGAGTGTGAGTATTATAAGATCGAAGCGGGTCTTTACCTTGCAATAATAAAATTCAAGTTGTGAATAATGGTGCAAAATAATTATTAACAGAATGTTAATATGAAATATTGTCTCTCATCTGAAACAAGTATTGTGTGTATTCAATAAACTATTTACAGGAATTTGTGGTGTAACTCACTTCACCTTGCCTTGTCAAAAATTAATAAATTGTGGCGAAAGTCACTGGTCAATCCATGGCTGCAAAATAAATTATGGCGAAAGTCACTGGCCTGATGCACTGCTGCAATCTCTTCTGTTATTTTCATGTAGAAGCTGAGCCCCAATAACTGAAGAGATTGGGAATGCATAGACAACTCTGCGGGCTAGGAGGTTATAGATGATTTATGCAAATACACATAATATATTCTTAAGATGTGGGACAATATATCCAATCTGACATTCCAACATCAAGCAAGCAACTATACCCTAGTACCAAATCAGTTATGATCGGCCTTATGAATCCTCTACATTATTCCTCTCTGTTCAGATCTACTATATTCCTATACAGTGTTTTGGAAGGCGAGAGGCGACAAAAAGCGATGAGGGCCCATTTTACTGAGGTGAGAAGTGATGTGCTTATTTTTTAAAGTGAAGTGTTAATTGATACAAAAAGATAAGTATTAATTTTTCATCTATAATTAACCAAAAACTCAATAGCAATAGCATATTAGGCAAAATTAATTAAGTTACTATGCAACTAAATCCGAATAAATGCTAAAATAAAAAACTGAGCAAAAATGCAGAAGAGGAGGATAAAATCATAAAACAGAGGATGAAAGAAGAAAGAAGTTGACTGATTTTAGTTGCTGGAAAGCAGAGGAGAAAGAAGAAAGGAAGAAGTACCTGAACTCTAGCTTTGACTTGCCTCATCTAAACGAAAAACAGAGATTGTTGCTGGACAGAGAAAGAAGGAGAGAGAAGTTGCTCAGGGTAGTCCGACTCTGACCAAAAAACCTAGCTCTCAAATTGTAATTGAAAGTGAAGCTTCGCCTCGCCTTATATATGCTTTTCTGATCACTTCTTGCCTCTAGGAAAAAGGCACTGATTGTATGCTTCACCTCTCCTCATGCTTAAGCGCTAAGCCAAGCGCCTTTCACAATATTGTGCCAACACGAAATAGTTTTCCTTATTCTAACAAATTATAAGGCATGTAATATTTGCATGTACATAATATACCATTGCCTCAACCTAAATTCCGAATGCTGAACACTATGTACTTCATTTTCCTAGTAGTAATGACACAACCATATCAATAGCTAGGTAATCAATGAACAAAACACACTTCTTATTGGAGAATCGGCAATTCAAAGTTCTACTATAAGGTATCAAATTAGAATCTCTAAGATCTTGGCAATGATCCAATCAAATCAATATTAACTTGTTCTTGATTATGTTTTATGATAAACTATGTTTTTGCAAATGATGTAGTTTTGATTAATGAGACTCGCAACGGAGTTAACTCTAAGTTAGACGTTTGGAGACAGACCCTTGACTTTAATCGCTTGAGGTTGAGCATGATCAAGATGCAGAAGTTAATAGTCATTTATTCCTTCATTGCAAAGTAGCTACAAGCTTATGGAACATGTTTCTTGGTCGTCTTGGTGTATGCTGGGTAATTCCAAAGTCCACTAAGAACTCTACAGCTGGAAGGAGATAGGAAGAAGGGAGTTTAACTGTAGATTGGTGGGAGTTAATCCCCGCCTGCATCTGGTGGTCCCTATGGAAAGAAAGGAAAGAAAGATGCTTTGAGGATAAGAGGAACAACATCCAGAAAATTAAAATGAATAGTCTTAGTCTTTTGTATTTTTGGTGTAAACAAGATATGATGGGGGATATAGAACTTTATGCAGACTTTATAGGTAATTTGTGATCTCCCGTAGGGTAGTTTGATATGCTCTGATGAGATTGTAAGTGACCTATGCTCATCATTTATTTGATGATGAGCCTTTTGTGAATACACAGTTACCTTTATCTCAAAAAAAAAGAGAAAAGATTGAGCTTGATCAAGACTGAATACTTGGTGCAAGTTCAGTGATGTGACACATGAGGCTGATACGGAAGCGAGACTTAATTCACAGATCATCCAAAAGAGAGGTAGTTTCAAGCATCTTGGGTCAATTATCGAGGGAAATGGAGAGTTCGACAAGGATGTCACTCACCATATTGGTGCTAGGTAAATGAAATGGAGGCTCACATCTGGAGTCTTGTGCAATAAGAAGGTGTCACATAGACTTAAAGGCAAGTTGTACAGTTTGGTAGTTAGACCACCTATGTTGTATTGGTGCAGAGTTTTGGTCAATCGAGAATTCTCGCATTCAGAAGATGAAAGTGGTGGAGATGATGATGTTGCGATGAATGTGTCGATATACCAGGAGAGATGAGTTAGAAATAAGGATATCCGAGACAAGTTGGGGGTGACTTGTGGGAAGCGAGGTTGAGATGGTTCGGGTATGTCACTAGGAGATGCATGGATGTCCCCGTGCAGAGGTGTAAGAGGTTGTTTATGGATGGATTCAGGAGAGGGAGAGGTATAGGTACATCAAAGAAGTACTGGGAAGAGGTAATTAGATAGGATATGACATAGTTGCAGCTTACTGAAGACATGACCTTAGATAGAAAAGTGTGGAGGACACAAATTAGGGTAAAAGATTAGTAGGTAGGAGTGCGTCCATGATGGTAGTTAGGAGCGCTTTGTCTTGTTGCCCTTACTAGTAGTCGTAGGACTATTCTTGTAGTTTCTTGTTCTTCAATTTCTATGACTATCTATTCGTGTAGTTTGTTTATAGGATTATTTTGTTGTAGTATTATTCTGGTCCTTTCTGTTGTTTTTGTTACTATCTATTGTCAATGGTGTTTTCATTATGTCTTTTTCTAGATTGTTTTTGCCTTGTGGCAGGGGTTTATCGGAAACAACCTCTCTACCTCATCTCCGAGGTTGAGGTTAGGTTTGTTATACCCGCCCCAGGTCCCACTGTGTGGGACTACACTGGGTATGGTGTTGTTGATATACTAGGTTACCTATAAAAAATGTACTACAATACTGGGTAAAGATCAAATAGGAAATCACCAATGGCCAAAGGGGTACCAGTTGACATCAAATGCATGTTGTATGCAACTGTGTTTTACTTCTTCTCTTTTGCTAATAGATGCACACAGTTTGTTGAGCATGTAAATTTATTATAATTATGGTGGTAGAAGAAGAAATTATCAAATAATTGTTGGAGTATATTTGCGGCACTACCAACTTGGTCCTGAATGTGTTTCATTCGGACTGTAAGTTTCTAGTTATTTCTCCAGTATTCAATAAAATGTCAGTTATATGTAATCTTCACTATGATGTCCTAGCTTAATTTGGATTTTAAACCAGTGAGAAGAGGAGGTTTTATTTTTTGAGGATAAGAGGAGGTTATATATTGATGAACTGCCTTTGTTCCATTTTACATTTTATATGAAATTCTTTGTTTTAGGTTGTCTTGGAAAAGATTAACAAATTGCTTCTGAAAACTACGTTTTCGTTTCTTTTTTAGCTTCACTCTCCTCGCACTAGTCCTTGTTTATAGTTAAATGTTATTTGGCAATTGTAACTCTACGAAGGCCTAGCAATGAGGTAAAATAGTTGTTGTGATGTAAAAATTGTTTGGACATTTAAGGAAGATGAACATGGGGTCTAAACATATGAGTTGTCTCTTAGATATGAAGACATCCTTTGTCATAATTCAATAGGCCAAATAAATAGTCGACCGCTAAAGTTTCCACACCACTTACCACCGCCCAAGAGAACCACCATGGCCAATTGGATGTGACTGGTTTCTTTGTATTCATGACAATGGGGGAGGGTGTAGGAAAATGAGTGTAGCTTGGTGTTAAGCAAGTGTTTTTGCTTTTGTTGTCAGCAAAAACAATCAACAAACAATTCTTTAAAAAAGAAGAAGAAAGAATAGCTACTAGAGCTTTTACATCTAAATGAATGAAGTTTTGTATGAATTTCCCTTGAGGTAACTGTCTTATAAAGTTTGATTTTCTTCTCATTCTTGATTATTGATTCAGCACGGAGGTTCCACCAATGCCTTTACATCTTCTGAGCGCACCAACTTTTACTTCGATATCAATGCAGATTGTTTTGAAGAAGCATTGGACAGGTATGAAATTAATTCTCCTTATAATCTTTGAAAGAGTATCTATCAAATGTCTTATGGTGTTTCATTATATAGATTTGCGCAGTTTTTTGTCAAACCATTGATGTCACCTGATGCCACTACAAGGGAAATAAAAGCTGTTGACTCTGGTTAGGCTTCATAATTTATGCATGTTGATGCATTCAGTCCCGTAAACATTAACAACTGCTGATTGCTCTTTCTTGTATTGTGCCCGTGGCAACTTGCTGAGTCATTTCAGAGAACCAAAACAACCTATTATCTGATGGTCACAGAGTGTACCAGGTATTTATATGGACTCATAAGCCAGCTTTAGGCTTCCTTTGGTACTTGTGATGATTCCTTGATGACAAAGATAGATGAAGTAGAAATGTGTGATCTCATCTGTTCAAAGATTAAACTATTAGAGAGGGGATATTGTCATTTTTCTTTAGGTCTTCACACACCCTTATGTGTAAGAGCATGATTCTATCATTAGGGACAAATTCTTCTTCAAGTGGATGGCGGTTTGATTTGAGTGCAGGACCTCGTGCCTACTCAGATACCATATTGAATTGTGTGATCACATGTCTAACAACTTAAGGTGAGGGACCTTTTTATTTATTTAGTTTAGGTCTGCAACAATGTATAGGATTACCTGGCCCTTTATCCTCAATAAGGATATGCTGAATATTGTTCTAAGATCTTTTGATTTCTGAACTTGTTCCAATGCTATGACTGTTTCTCTCTCTTATCTTGTGTATCTTGAGATTGTACGTTTGTTACATACCTGTTAGAGCCGTGTTGTTTACACTTCCAAATTTTTGTTTTTATATCTTTTGGAGTAAAGAACACCCTTCATTATTTTGCATTACTTTCTGTGCAGCTTCAGAAACATCTGAGCTCAAAAGATCATCCATACCACAAATTTGGCACAGGTTTGTCATTCTATGTGCAATCTCTTCCATTTGACTCGACTACATGGCTTGCAATCTAATTTTGGCTTACCTTAAATCCCTGTTTAGCTAACTTATCTAGTGTCTACTGCTGCACTTTCTCTGATTTGTCCTTTTCATAACATCAATGCTGTAAATGCAGTATCTTTGGGTTTCGGATAAGCCCGAGTCTTGGACTAATTTTACTTAAACACTTCTTTTGAATAAATTATTTTATAGACAAAAAGAAGTCTTACGCTTTCAACACTAGTAGGCCCTCTACCTCTTATTCCCCTGCTTTGCGATACTATAAGATACAACATTAGGAGGATTGTGTTATTTCTTTATTTCCCCACATAACTAAAAGGAACTATACTTTTGGGTTAGGTCGTAGAGTTTACAGATCCATTTTAGTGCGATGTATTGTGAATAAATTTTCTATCTTATTGATAAAAAGAAAAGTTCAGTTGAAATATTTCACTCGTTCGTTTCAATTAATTCATCATTTGGCTATCAAAAATAAATATTTCACTACTTCATAGCCTATTTTTCTATCATCGATATTGAAACTGCTTGCCTGGCCAATCAAACAAGCATTAAGAACTCCCTATATTCTCTGTTTCTCTTCTGGAACTGAGAGCACCGCTACATTTCCTTCTTCTTTGCTGCAAACTCTCAGTAACATTGACAATTTTGTCATTATCTGTAGGTCGTATAATCCAGTATCATCTTTTGGGCTTTAGTGGCTTTGCCATAGCTTTCGTGATATTACCTTTCTGTATTGGAGAGAATAGGAGGTTACTCTATCTCTGTTGCACATTGTTTCTTTTGACATTTAGAAACATTTGATTCTTTCACAGGTAATTGGGATACCCTGGAGGTGCAGCCAAAAGCAAGAGGCTTGAATACAAGGCAGGAGCTTCTCAAATTTTATAAAGAAAATTATTCAGCCAACTTAATGCATTTGGTTGTTTATGCAAAAGGTAGCTGGTGATTTCCCTTTTCTTCCCTATAAATTATTACTGTGGAAAAGCATCTATGCTAATTTTCTCTTTTAAAACACTCAGATTGCCTTGATAAAGCTCAGACAGTGGTACAGAGCATATTCCAAGAAGTTCCAAATACCAATAGAAGTTACTCCCCTGTTACTGATCAGCCTTGCAAATCAGAGCATCTTCAGGTGCTCAAATAGGTGTAGAGGTCATAAATTTGTTACAAAAGTTAAAAAAATATAAGGGCTATGTTCTAGTGAATCTCTTTTCTCTTGCCCCTTTTGTGTTGGCTGGATTGGAAGGTGTTTTTTTAGTGGTAAAAAGATTAGCGGCAAGACAAGGAAGGGAGAACATGTTTATGATATGGGGTCTTATGATTGATAATTTTTACTGTGCTTATGATTTATCAGATAGATTTTGGAATTTGTGAGAAATGAATGGTTTTTCCTATACACGCATTTGATTTTATCTGCACCGTAGTTTCAGAGGAGAGAGCTAAGCTTCTGATTGTTTCCTACCACCACTTATCATCCTTCGCGATCTAGCTTAATTGGCTTTGGTAGACAACGCATGAAAGAAACTGTGAGCCCTTTCCTTGTCTCCATGAACATGTGATGCAATAAGATGTCACCTAAGTTTAACAAGTCACTCAATTATCATATATTATATACTCAGCACTGAGTTGACATATCAGATATATTCTGTACGTTTTTTTAATAAACGTTCCTGCTGGATTATTCCAAGACCTGCTACTCCTTAATCTCATCGAGAAGTCTTATTGATGAAGCGTGAATTATGCCAAATTTTCTAGGAGTGCGTTGAAACTTCCCATTTTCATTTTTCATTTTGGGTAGGGGTGTCAGAAATGCGCTAGTAATCTACGTTCTTCTCTCTTCTATTGCATTATCTTCATTATTACAAAGACATGGTTGTCCTATGCCTATGATTCTTTACTCTTTCTTACACAGATTCTAGTCAGAGCTGTTCCAATAAAACAAGGTCATAGTTTGAGGCTTGAGTGGCCAATAATTCCAGACTTAGCTCATTACAAGGAAGGGCCTTCACTCTATTTGAGTCACTTGATTGGACATGAAGGAGAAGGATCCTTGTTTTATATCTTAAAGAAGTTAGGTGAGTTCTCAACATAATCGTTAGAAATTCTGATTCTATTTCACCAGACATTTGTTATGAGGCACTTATGGAGCCCTTGAGTTCTATTGCAACAATATGTGTGTTGCTTACAAGCAAATCTTTTGAGTGGTTGAGATATTTTTTCATTAATTCTATCCAAAGTAACCTTGCAGGAGGCTGCGTATAGTATGCAATCAACAATAACTATTGCTCGAAAGAACGAAAATGTTTTTTATCTACCATGATAAGTAGCGAGAGGATTGATGTAATGTTAACTACATCTGATAATCCAACCTCTCTCTCTTCTCTCTATTATTCTGGAAGTGAGCCACACGTTGAAGTTAGAATTCCTTGTTAGTTGTCAGGACTCGACTCTCCATACTGTTTCTAAGTACTCAGTGCTGTTTATCTCTGCAAATCATTGCAGGTTGGGCAACAAGCTTATCGGCTGGAGAGTCAGGCGGCGGTCATCACTTCTCCTTTTTTGAAGTTTATATTAGTCTGACTGATGCTGGGCATGGTTAGTTTCCTCATCTCTCCCCCCCCCCCCCAAAACCCCTGCACGCCCTTATGTGGAGAGTAAATTAATGGAAATGTGTTTGTCGTGACCCTCCATTTTTTCTGGACTTTACCTTCTGTCGGGAAGTCTACTACACTGACCATCATGTCTCAATAATATTTCAGACCATTTTGAGGATGTTGTGGCACTGGTCTTCAAATATATTCACCTTCTGCAACAAGCTGGTGCCCGCAAATGGATATTTGATGAGGTTGTTGCACTTAATTTTGTATCAAACACAAAAGTGTTCATTGTTGTTTACAGCAGAACAATAATTCTTCAAGGTTAGAGGAAGATTTATTGATGAAACATAGGAAACATACATAGCAAATTAAATTTCCTCAGCGATCTCTGCCTTTTCCTCTAATTCAATCCTCATATGTTCCTCAAAATTGGCTTCACTTTAAAGTGCATCCAGAAGTAAATATGTTGGGGAGAAAAATCACAGAGTTACTTGTCATGTCACAATTAGCTTTTGTTCCCAATTTATAAATCTAAAGAGAGCATGATAACACACGGAATCTACAGAAGAAGAGGATTTACTTTATGTAGTAGGTGTTAGTTCTGTAAGATTCTACTGAATCTGTATGACCTCTCTTGTTTGAAGTTTATACGGGCATGTTATCTGAAATATATGGAGCTAAGTGGGTGATACCTGGGAATCTGCAGCAAGCTTGATCAGCTAGCCGGGACAGGGACCAAGGAAATTTAGAGACAAATTTGGAGAAAATACCTTAGTGTATGTTGGGCCGTTCAAATAGAACTCAGATATTTTGAGGGAAAAGGTGAACCCATATCATATGTAAAGCCTAGATATTGTCAAAATGTGTACTTCTGGTTCTGGTGTAGAGTGAACTCACCTATGTAAGTTTCTCATAGCCAATGTAGAGAATGGATGATGGTTGTCGTAGATTGACAATTGTGCATAGTCAAATATTTTTAAATCTTCATAGTAATGATGTGTTGGGACATGTTCTTCTGGGCACACACTCCCTAATTTCTCTTAAAAGGATAATTATTAAGTAATGACATGATATGTGACTAAATAGAGTGCAATGAATATATCATTTATAGTGTGGGAATGAAGCGTAATTATTATTGCTGTTTTTTGTGTTGTAGGATACTGGGATGAATATTGTAATAGATTGCATTCTGGAAATTATGGACTCCTGTCACATCTAAAAAAAATAAAATCTAAATTCAGACTTTTGTGCATCCTCAGTACCTCCTTGTTGCTGTTTTGTGTATAGGAAAATTATCTAATGTTCATGTAAAACTTAATATATGAAGAATGTGTATGGTTTAAGTAGAACATGTACCAAGTGAGTACCCACAACTTATGCACTAAATTGCTTCTTGAAGACATAGTTTATGGGGGCTGTGAGTTGTCTGAACTTTCCCCAATATCAGTGCTCAATACTACTCCCAATATATATATATGTATACACTCTGAACTGTCTTTGAAACTCATTTTTCATTTAGAAAACAAGGTTTCTCTTTACTCAATGAAAAATACATTCTGGGTTGACTTTTCTCAGAAAGTCTACTCCTTTTCTTCATGTAAAAATGAACATTTGGGAAATACATAGTTCCCTTACTCTTTCTCAAACTATTCTTTACTTCCTCAAAACTCAGTTTAAACAATAATATTTTGTTAAAAAGATTCTCTATACGAATTCAATAGAAACTCAAGAATAGGGTTCATGCTGAAAAATAGACATGAACAATCTGGTCAATAATCACAATACACAATGTACAACAATTCAATGATCAAAATTAGGAATTTAATAATCCATAACTCAAGAACTTAGAACTCAATATCAACTCATCTGAATACTGAAATCTAGAATAGGATCCTAAGTTTTCGTTTACTAATTTGAATGTAGATGTAGGATGTGAGGAAGAACTAGTCCAACACTGTGATAGTCTTGCATACCGGGAAGAACAAAGTCTTTGGCAAAATAGATGAAATTTGAAGAACGCTTGAAACCCTAGTTTTCTCCTCTTAAATCCTTGCTCTAAGTTTTTGAAGTGTTAAAGAACGTAACAAAAAGTTTTAACACTGTTTAGACCCTTAATTAGGTGAAAAAGGGTCGTGTTTAGGCTTAGAAGGGGTGGGAAACCCCTCTTTAAAAGCTGACAAAAACTGTCCACGGGACTATCTATGGTTTGTGGTTTGATCTAGATCCCATCCGTGGAATTGATATTGAATTTTTAAGGCTCAGAAGTCCATTTACAAGTCCAAACGACAGCTAGTAGTAATTCTTACGGCCCGTCGGTTGGATCCGTAGGATTTGGGTCCCAAAAGTTGACTCCTAACACTCTACCGACGACTTGATAGGACGGATCGTTGTTCAACCTATAGCCTGTTGGTTGGAGCCTTAGTTTGCAGACTCAGAAATCTCTGATATGACAGTCTTTGGTAAAACGATCATCACTTTTTACTCCAAACATGAAATGTGGCAAACTTGATGACGCTGGAAATAAGACTCAAAGACCTTTAATTTGGTAGGTCATAGGCCACCTAATTCATTATGTACGGGGAGATATGATCGTTTGTAGATGACCTAAATAAATCTTATGTCAACTTATTCGGCAATGAAGCTTTAAGGGGTTCTTGTGACCTAAGTCATATTCAAAAATCATTCCTACACTAAAGAATTGACCTTAACACAGTAAAATTAAGAATCACTCAGTACAACCTTATACTCAAATGAAGAATGCTTCAAGTTTTGACTTATAAATTTTCAGGGTGTTACAGAGAGAAACTAAGCAAACTGGAAAAGTCAATACTTATCCGGGGGAAAGACTTGCTATGATCAAAAGTGTGCTGAATGCCTTACCAACATACATGATGTCTGTTTTCCTGGCACCACCTGGTGTAATCATTAGAATAGAGGTAGTCAGAAGAACCTTCTTTTGGCAAGGAATAAAGATAAGAGGAAGTATCATCTTGTCAAATGGGAAGAAATGAACATAAGCAAGAAGATTGGGGGAGTGGGCATCAGAAACATGAAGTTTCTAAACCAAAGCCTTCTGATGAAGTGGTTATGGAAATTTGCATCTGCTAAGAACTCATTGCAGAAGGAAGTGATTGCTGCAAAATATGGAATGAGGGATCAGTGGATGACAATAGAGGTAGCCTCTCCATATGGGTCTAGTGTATGGAGATCTATCAGAGATCTATGGGATCTGGTGCTAGAAAGATCATACTGTAAGGTGGGAATTGGCAGAAAGGTGGCTTTTTGGATGGACAAATGGTGTGGACAATTTTCACTTAGCCAAAGGTTTCCTGACCTCTACAACCATATGTCAAATGCAACAAGAAACTGTAGCAGAATAATGGAATGATTAAGGGTGGAATTTGCACTTCAAGAGAAACTTAATGATTGGGAGATGTGCAGAGTAGCAGAGTTTTTTTTCACACTAGCACAATTTAGTAACCTGTCTAAGGAAGAGGATTCACTGGTATGGAATGTGGGGAGCGAAGGGTGTTTTACTGTTAACTCAGCATATGAAGTTCTCAACACAGTTGGCATTGGGGAAGTAGAATGGCCTTGGAAGATGATATGGAAAACTAAGATAGCCTATAAAGTAGACTTTACTTGGTTGTTAGCTAAGGAGGCAGCTTTGACATATGAGAACTTGAACAAGAGAGGTTTTCACCTGTGTTCCAGCCAGGTGCTTTTTGTGTGAAGAGCAAGGAGAGACAGCCGACAATCTCTTCTTACACTGCAAGTGGACAAACCAGCTGTGGCAAATGTTCACCAATATGAGAGAGATCAATGGGTGAAATCAGGAAGCATCAAAGTGGTTTTGAAGTGCTGGAATAGGATTTGAAATGCAGGAAGAAAGGAGGAGAGAGGTAATATTGTCCCATCATGTATATGGTGGACAGTATGGCTAGAGAAGAACCAGAGATGTTTTGAAGGAAAGCGGAGCAACAATACCAAGATTTCAGCTTAATTATTTAGCTCTGTATTATTTTTGGTGTAAAGAAGTAGTCTTAGATTGCTCAGAAGTAATCAACACAACTATAGAATGGCTGTAACTTGGTAGTTAAATACAACACTTTTGGAGGGGAACTACACTTTTGAGGAAGTATACCTGTGGATAAATATAGACTAACGGTTACTTTTATTTATTTATTTATTTATTTATTTTTTAAAAAAAGAGAGATAAGCAAAAAAAATCTGCTGAAAATGACAAACTCCTAAAGTCTAGAAAGTACAATGTAATCAAAATTCATATAGAAATCAACTCCTACATATTAGATCTAACTAGTTGATTGGGTGTAACTAGTTCCTTTGTTTCTTGTGTATTGATTTCTATTATTGTTTGTTGTTCCTTGAACTTCGACTATCATATTATTTTGTTGTAGTTACTGTCTTGTTACTATATTTTGTTTTTGTTACTATCGGTTGTTTCTTGTACTGCTATTATTTATTTTTCTGGACTGCTTTGGACTATTTTCGTGGTGGTGGTGGTGGTGGTGGGGAGGGGGCTATCGGAAACAACCCCTCTACCTGGTAGAGGTAAGATCTGCATACACTCTACCGTCGCCGGCCCCACATTGTGGAATCATGCTAGGTATGATGTTGTATAGATTCCAAGTGATTGTAGGTATTTCGAGATAATTTTCTTCCATATGATTTTAGGTTCACCTTTATCTCCTTTCAACATCTTCAATTACCATAGTTTCACATCTTCAAACTGTTGCATTTAGGAGTCAGCATAGGACATGACCAAACTGTCTCAAAATTCAAATCGAGAGATCAATTAATCTAGTTGCATAAAAGCTCCAACGGATATGAAACTTTTAGATGATTTTGTGTGTGTGTGAAAAAACAGGTACATATGTGTGGAGATACAAATATTTGCTAACCAACTAGTTTGCACCTATATTTTGACTCCATTAGATGATTGGTTTGCATTGAATTTAAAGAGAAGCATAACTGGTCAATTGTGGGCACACAGCGAAGCATTGATATAATAAGACTGCTTTTGTTCTTGATCAAAAAGAAAAATAAAAAAACTGCATTGTTTTAGAATTTGCCATATAGTATTGCAATGAAATGGTTCATAATAGAGTGGAAGGCATTCAAAGGATTTATATAGCTGTCCCTACTAGTTAGGGATTGAGATATGGTTCAATGATTGAATAGGAAGCTTTCAACTTCTTGTATTTATTTATTTACATTTTTTGTTTGATGAATTGGCTTAATAGTTAGATGTACAAATGTTCGTTCTTTAGTCAAAGTTTCTAGCTCACATATATTCTAAACATGCAGCTTTCTGCTATATCTGAAACTAATTTCCATTATCAAGACAAGAGTTCTCCCATCGGTTATGTGGTATATGTTGCGTCGAACATGCAGGTACATTCACAATTGTATTCCTGCATTTGGTGTCAATTCATTTTTATGGATGTTTTTGACGTACTCATTGATTCTTTTTATCTTGTTTTTTTCTTCATGCAACTGATGTTTATGAAAAACCAGAATGCTAGAACCAAAAATAGCTCTAGAAGTATAGATTTTTTACAATTCCATCACATATCCAACTCCTAAAATGGTAGATGTTCAATGGTGAACAATCGAGTGATGGGCATACTTCCATTGCTATACATAGGAAGTAACAAGTGATGTCAAATATTCTTCTTGTTCTCAAATCTTTTGCAATTTTTAAACGCAAGTTCGCTGGAGCTTAAGAAACTCAAAATGCAGACTAAGGGAATTGTTTTCTTGCCCTCCTCAATATGACATTATCAAAAGGCTTGACAGTGAAATTTTCTTGCTGATTGCATTGCCACATGAATATAGCTAGCAGCGCAAACTTTGTGCTGATGAACATTGTGTTACCATTAAAGCTTGTTACTAATTCCCGATATATAATGCTGATTTAAATGAAATCCCACTTTGGATGTGCACGGGCATTCAAAGGTATTTACTAAGGTTTTGGGTCACTCCTCCATAAGGTGTTTTTTTGGATCATTAGTTACCTGTTCATGTTATTTGAGTCAACTTCTGGAATGCCTGTTGTGACACTCATACTAAAATCTGTGTCTGAATCTTAAATTTGGTTTACCGTTGCATGAGACTGTTGAGCTATATAAAGTCCACATATGATATACAATGCTTATAAAAGCTTGGGTCACCCCACTCACTGCTTTAAGGCTTTGAGTTGAATATTTAGATTCTCACATATCATCTAGCAGAATAATCTTCTCCTTCAACTCAGCCATCTCCTTCTCTTGTACTCGTTTGTCCTTATGATCGCCAATCACAAAAGTTTCTGTTGACTCTGGGCCGCTCCATTTTACCACCTCCCTAATCATTCTTTTTTTCCTCATGGTAGAAATGACAGATGTCAACGGTTCAAATCCCATTCTCTACATACAAGAATGTTATCTATCGGAAATAATTATGTAGCCCATAGAGGTAGGGGTAAGGTCTGCATACATCCTACCTTCCCCAGGCTCCACTTGTGTGATTATACTGGGTATGTTGTTGTTGTTGTTGTTGTTGGTGGTGGTGGAGATGACGAAGAGCTTCTGGAAAGTGGTTGGCATTGCTATTTCCCTACCAGTGTTATCTCAAAATGTACTCCTCTCCCCCCTCTACCTTAGATTTTATGTGCTATCAGAATTTCTCCATCCTCCAATGATTTTCTTCCATAAAGCAGCTTCATATGAAGTTAATATGCCAGTATATCTGGAGGTATTTAACTCCCAATTCCTCCATCCCCATATAGAAAGTAACCTTCTCTAATTATGACAATGTGAATAAATCTCTTCCTTCCCATTCCACAGAAAATTCAAGAATTCAGAACTGCTAATGAAAATGGGGTCAGATAAATAGTATAGTAAGCAAAATCATATGAAAAGAAGGGGGGGTGAGAGTTTCTTGTCTATTATTATTGTTGGCTTAGTGAAGAAAGGCATAAGTTAGGTTATTGAATTAGAGAGTACACTCGATTAAGGTTATCTTTCCTTCTTCTGACAGAGTGTCCTAGTGAACCTTATTGACATCAAGGTTTCATTGTTAAATCTTCATGAGCGGACCTCGTTTGCCAGAAGATCACTGGCTTTGCCTGCTACCACCCTTGTCATGTCCTCCACTTCCTGAATCTATTCCAGAGGAAAGAGTTCACCCTTGCAAACATTAATTGTCAAACCAGAGATTGCCTGAAACCATAATAACGAACGAAGTAAACATAATGTTAATGGAACCTTCTTCAAAAAAATCTAAAGGGTAAGCTAGTGAGTATCCTTTTTTAGCTTTTTCTGCTGTGAAAAATATAGGAAAAAATATTATTGAATTGTTGTTGTGTCTACATTATTACATTGAGACCCTATTTATAGACCCTAGAATACAATCCTTTACCAAGTAGGATACTATTTAGTATTCCTGTTCCTATTCTAATAGGATTGTATAAACCTATTCCTATTCCAATAGGATTGTATAACATATTCCTATTCTAACACTCCCCTCAAGCTAGTGCATACAATTCATGTACCTAGCTTGTTACAAATGTAATTAACACGAGGACCAATGAGGGGTTTGGTGAGATATCTGCAAGTTAATCAGTCGACTTCACAAAATTGACAATCAATCTCAATGTGTTTGTCTTCTCATTAAATACTGGATTTGATGCATAATGTCAACAAACACATAGATAAATTCTAGTGTTGAACTTTCCAAACTAAACCTGCAAAGATTGGTTCAGACCATAGAGTGACTCACATAATCGACATACAAGGCTACTAAACTCCCCCTGAACAACGACGTGCTCAAAACCTAGTATAAAGTATATGGATCATGTTGGAATCAATAGACGAGTCGATATTAAACAAGTCACCGAGAAACTGGTTGAAACATGCTCATATGTCGAGGTATTAGATTTGATGGCTGAAAGTGGTCACAATCTAAGAAATAAAATTATATAGGTAGGGTCGGAATGATGTCACGATCCAACTAGAGAATGGAAATTATATAGGATAGTTCGAATTTATAAAACGATCCTATTGAAAAAGAGAAATAATATGGGTATGGTTGGAATGATAACATAGACCTACACAAATCAGATTTGAGGAGTCATCGGAAAGACGAATGGAACTATGCAAATCAAATCTGAGTCACTGAAAGGACACATGATGCTATGACACTCAGATATGAGAAAATAGTTTGGAAAAATACACTGCACTACACAAATTAAATATGAAAAGTAATTCGAAGAGATGTACGGTGCTGCGCAAATCAGATATGCAAAAAAAAGGGTAGTCACTGGAAGGATGGCTCGATGCTACACAAATTATATATGAAAAAGTATTCACTAGAAAGATGGCACAATGCTACACAAATTTAATATGAAAAAGTAGTCAGTGGATGATGGCACGATGCTACAAAAATTAAATATGAAAAAGTAGTCACCGGAATGATGGCACGATGCTACATAAATTAGATATAAGAAAGTAGTCACCGAATGATACACGGTGAGACAACTTTTGCTAACATAATCTTAGCAAGAGGGGAGGCATATATGGATAATAGCCGCTCGCCGATAGCGAAAGCTCTTTGATTGTTTACCAAGATCATAAAGACCCGCCTCACCCAATGTTGGGGCCCCCCAAATCAAAATTGTCCACGCAGCAGATGCTAAGTACTGGGCATGAGGTGGGGTGTTAAAGAATGTCAAATAGTCCCACATCAGTGGTTAATGAGATGGGTGGAATCCTTATAAGGCTTGGGCAATCCTCCTCCCTTTGATCTAGCTTTTGGGGTGTGAGTTAGGCGTAAGACCTAATTCAACATATGCAATAGAGGAGATTTCCATTGGACTAGTTAAAAGACTTAGATAGCACCGGGTTTACATAAGAAGAATTTCATGTACAGAAAAGAAATTAGATTAGTCATTGCACTAGAGCGTCCACGAACCTCCTGCTTCGGGGCCATCTCCTTTTTTACCAGTCGAGCTGCCCTGTCAACCATTTGTGGCGCTTGCTTCTTAGCTAAAACTCACAGAGCGCAAACATCATAAATGAGAACTAAACATAGTATGACTGCCTAGCTCACGGGGAAAGAATTAGCTATTTCACCCGAGAGAAAAATTGTTGAGTGAGTGATCCGGCCTCTAGCACTTCATTGATGGATATGTCACATGTCTTCAAAAAAACCCGACCTCAGTAGAAAACAAATGGCAAAGCTCTCATTTACACTAGCATAGAGTAAGCCGATGCTTATTCCCTAGATACCATCATTGCTTCTTCTCTGGAGATAGAAGTTCACAACTCATGGGCCTTCTACCTCCGATTGAATAGCTAGTCAATCATAATCCATATTTCGTATGTGAATAGGTACTACCAATCCATTTTAACGAATTTTTCATCAACGTCAAAGCAAAGAACTATGTTTCTTTCCTTCGAAGCTCCAGGATGAAGATACAATTTTTACGAAAAATTGTTTAAAAAAATCAAGTCATGTTTGCAAAACCCTTTGATTGGCAAGTTGATTCTTGTCTTGATCAGAACAGCTTTCAGTCTAAGGCATCTGTCTTCACAGATTCTCTCAATCTTTCTCTTATTCTCATAGTATAGATAGTTGAGATAACTTGATATGATTGTGGTCAGGTATACACTCTATAAATTCATTTTATATACCAGTTTCCCATTCTAATAATGATTTTTTTATGGACTTATCAAAAGAATATGAACATCGTATATTTGAATCATTTTTTCCAGCTTTACCCGCCAATAGATTGGTTGGTTGGGTCATCTTTACCTTCAAAGTTCAGTCCAGACATTATTGAAGCAGTTCTAAATGATCTCACACCACAAAATGTCAGGTGAGTTGGCCTCCACATAGACAATTATATATTTTTGAATATTGTTTATGGAAATGGGTACTTGCATTACTCAGCTTCTCGCTGATTTCAAAATCCAATCCTTACAATATCTTTTTGACTATGTTATTCTTTTTCTTAAGCTTTTTACTATGTCCATTGGATGACATTGGAAGTCCAATGACTCTAGTCCTGATAGTGGTGGGTTCAATTTTAACTATTGCTGCATAGAAATCAGGTTCTCATGACTTCTAATGAAGACAATTGTTTTTTGTCATGGACTTGGCTTTGGTTCGATTCATGGCTTTGACATGACAAGAACCCGGTACAGTTGAGGAATTCATTTTGGACAGGATCATAGTTTGTTGGGTACTCCTTCAGGGAACATAGAGAAAGTGAAGAAACAGAATGACTGTAAATGACAAGCAAAAAGGTCTTCTTATGCAATTGTGTTTCCTCCTTTTTCTTTCGGTAGAGCGGAGCAGGATGGAAAATGTTGATTGGGTGAAGAGGAAGGGACTGATGTGTCTGTTGTCAGTGGCTCAGACTCTTGTA
Organism: Solanum chilense; assembly: GCA_032847665.1. Lineage (NCBI taxonomy): Eukaryota > Viridiplantae > Streptophyta > Magnoliopsida > Solanales > Solanaceae > Solanum > Solanum chilense. Next base: position 6,384,821 of record CM064966.1, read on the forward strand.
GGCATTTGTGTGTTCTCTTACTGCTGTTGGGCTCATTTAACACGAAAAAAGGCTCATATAACACCAAAGGTCAATTATACAATCATTGGGACTTTAATACTTATGAACCGCTTTTCTTGATGAAAAGTGAGATCGTTTTACACTACCAAACTATTACATCATTAAACATCATAAAATCATGGCAAAATATTTCCTAGTCATTCCTGTGAATCCATGGCAGCTATCTGGATAATACGGATAAACATAAATATAGAAATTGTGTTAGAATTTCTGGCATCAGATAGTGTGTTCAACATGTATCCTTTGCATAAATAGTACTGAATTATGAGGTGTCATATAACATTACACTGTAGCTAAATCTTTCAGGAGTTCCTCTCACAAAAAAGTATTTCCAACAGAATCTTTTGGGTTTCAACAAATTTTGACGGTAATACAGACTCAATGGAGCCTTGGTATGAAACTGCATATTCATTGGAGAAAATAACAAGCTCCGTGATTGAGGTACGCAGTCAGTTATCTGTAAATACTGATGCTTTTTATTTGGTGAATATTTGGCATTGAAATATTGCTTTAGTCCAATATTGACTGGTACGATGACACTTCTTTGAATGTGATAGCAATGGATGGAGAAGGCTCCTGATGGAAATTTGCATCTACCTGTTCCTAATATGTTTATTCCTACCGATTTGTCCGTTAAAACTGTCTCAAACAAGGTATTACTAAAAATGAAACCTCATTTTCACGTGCTCTCACTTTATAAAATTCCTGAAATGTTTTTCTCTTCAATACAGATGAATTTTCCGGTGTTGTTAAGGAAATCCCCTTACTCAAGGTTATGGTACAAGCCTGATACATTATTCTCCATGCCAAAGGGCTACTGTATAATAGATTTCATCTGTCCCCAATCTAGAAGTTCACCTGAATCAGCTGTTCTTACCTGCATTTTCGTATGGTTGCTGAAGGACTATCTAAATGAATATGGCAAGTAACGAAGACGAAGATATCATGTTCCTTTATATGTTAACCTTTGTGAAAATGTGCAAGGACCTAACAATCAAAAAAAATTCCAAGGACCTTTTGACAGTTGAAATACTGATCAATTAGTTACTGAAAAATTCGCTTAACTCAACTAATCGACTTTCCATCTTTCAGCCTACGATGCTGAGATTGCTGGTCTCGGTTATTGGATAAGTGGTCACTGTAGTGGTTTCGAGGTATTTATCTTGCACATGCATCATCATCATGAATGGAATTCTCTAAGCAATAATACAATTTATCAAAGTTAATCTTCACAAAACTCTCTCCTAACTTCCGTGTTTTCAATTTAAAGAAAAACATAATAATTTGGTTGGAATGTCGTGAAGGTTTTGTTTCTTGGTTGCTCTTTGGGGAAGCATTATGCTCATTCCGCTTAAGATTATTGTCATTTTTTCCTATCCCATGTGCAATCACTTTTTAGATATTGTACCCTCCCACTTTGATTTTCTTCCCTTTCAGGTTACTGTATCTGGATATAATCATAAAATGAGGATCTTACTAGAAAAAGTTATTGATAGGATTACCAATTTCAAAGTTGAGCCTGACAGATTCTTTGTTATCAAGGTAAGGGTCTATTGTCATCCCTTACAGTTTCTTTTAAGTCTTATCGTTCAAGCGAATACACTGATTGAAGACCAGATTGTTTGATGGTAATTGCTGCATCTAATTGTATCTGAAATGAATTGCTCCTGTCAGGGATTCACGAGTGTGCTAAATCTCGGCCTGCTTTAAATAGTGGGCCACATTTTTACATAGGATTGCAAGGATCTAGGCCTGCTTAAGATATGTACAACATTTTCACTTTTGATTTGAGGAACTTGAACTCTGTTTAGACATTTTATATTCATATCATGGGGTTAGGCATATTTTCTCCATATTCTTTACTTGATATGGACATTCAGCTTGTATTTGTCAACAGTTACATCAAAGAATGCATTCTTGGCTTGCTTCGCACAAATATGTCTCAGACTATACTGTTTCCATTTTTGGCTGGTTTGCCAAAAATTATTTCCTGTTTAATTAGTCTGTTGTGTGTTTGTATATTAAAGAAAAACCAACATGGAGCAATATTTACTCTAATTCTGATCTTTGTAACTGCAACTGAATGATTCAGCCACTACATTTCCCAGCCAGCATTGCTTACAATAATTTTAGTATATTGTCATGACAAAAGACTTGCATTACTTGATTTGTGTTACCCCTCCAAAAAAGGGACTTCTACTGTTTGAAAAACTCTCGTATTGATATGGTCTTAAACTTGTGACTATTACAACATTTGTGGTCTCTTCAGTATTAAATTAAACTCTACATTTAGGTATTTGGAAACATAAAAGCTAAATGAAATGCATGATAGCTTCTTTGTGATTTTGGGCAAAGCATACTTTTTGGGTTAGATATAGCATATAGTGCCTAATCTTTTCATAGTGCCTAATCTGCTTAACTTGACATGATTTAGTAAATAATAATGTAGTAATCCTTGAATGGTAAAAGACTTAGGTTGAGAAAGAAGGATAACGTGAGGCAGTAATAACACTAAGGAGGCGGATTTTAGTTACCCCATATACCTTATTGTAAGTCCAGGAATATTAAACATAGAGTAAATTAGATAAGGAAAATGGAACAATTGTGATTGCAGCTTGCTAACATTTCCAATCCAAAGCCGTGGACTGATATTCCTTCTCATGGACTCCTTTTTATCTTATGAAGGAGTTGTTCTCAAAGCAATATCAAAACATCAAGTTTCAACAGCCATACGAGCAAGCTTTGTACTACTGCTCATTAATACTTAGGGAACACTCATGGTCATGGAATGATGAATGTGAAGCTCTTACTAATCTTGAAATTGATGACCTTGTTAAATTTTATCCTCTGCTTCTATCAAGGACATTTCTGGAGTGTTATGTAGCAGGTTCTTTTTTCTTCCCTACTAGACTTCTCTAGGATTTTTGTCAGCTGTGTAAGCAGATTCACCCTTTTGATTATCCCTCTTCAGGAAACATCGACTCAAAGGAAGCGGTTTCAATGATCCAGCACGTTGAAGATGCCTTGTACAAGGGTTCCCAGCCTCTATCTCGGGCCCTTTTTGCGTCTGAGCATTCTTCAAGTAGAATTATAAATCTTGAAGAGAGCAAGAATTATTTCTATGCTGCAGAGGGCCTAAATACATCTGATGAAAATTCTGCTCTTGTCCACTACATTCAGGTACATGTGAAGTTGCAACTTTTTTTCTTTTTTTCAATGTCTTTTTTTTAGTAGTATCATATATATGACTGGATGCCCCATGGGAAAAGTCATATTCTTCTGCAAAGGCTTATTTTTGTACCTTCTTACAACAACATACCCAGTATAATCACACAAGTGCAGTTTGGGGAGGTTTGGGTGTATGCAGACCTTATGTCTAATTGTCTACCTTTACCCATTATACCCCTTATATATGGGGTTTCCCTTTTGTTTAGCAATAAACTCCTACTTGTATGGAACAAGTATTGTTAGAACAGTTAAAGAGAAAAAACAAGAATCGAATGATCAAAACTGGTAGAAGTTTTTAAAGAATTCAAAACCTGAAATGTCTATAATGCAGAACCAATTTATCTTTTTCGAAATTTGGCCATTCTACTGACTTGTGGCTAGACAAATAATTTGTATGTATTTAAGCTCTCAAAAGTTCACAATGAGCAGAATGCGAAATCTTTCTATTGAACAACTTTATCCTGCTGGATATCTTATCTTTATAAGTTGGCTCTATATGAGTCCTAAGTTGCACAGACTCTTCACTTTCGATGCCGCACCCGTGCCAAATTCTCCAAAAATACACTACTTTTGGAGAATCCGACAAGCACCCGTTGACATTTTGGAAGAGTCCGAGCAACATAGTATGAGTCTGGCCGTCTTTCTTAAGTTGGCTGTTTGGAAGGATCTGATACCAAAGCAAACTAAAATATGCAGGTGCATTCAGATGAATACATCAAGAATGTAAAATTGCAGCTATTTGCTCTGATAGCCAAACAACCAGCTTTCGACCAGCTTAGATCTGTTGAGCAGCTTGGTTACATCACATCACTTTCACGGACGTATGCCAACACTTCTCATTTTAATACTCTGTGAATGTCTCAACTCTTGTGACATGTGGCACATCTATTAAATTTTATTTCACTGCTGAAACCAATGTAATGTTGTTAAACTGTAGGAGTGATGCTGGTGTTCGTGGACTGCAGCTTATAGTTCAATCATCGGTCAAGGTAAACACATCATATCTTCTGTATGTAAGCCAGCGAAGAAATATTACAAAAATCCTTTTACTTCAGTTTGAGAGACTAATGGTTAGCCACAATACAGGATCCTAGATATATCGAGTCGCGATTCCAGGCATTTCTTAAGACGTTGGAAACTCAGCTTCATGACATGTCAGATGATGAGTTTAAGGTCAATTATTGAACCTCCTTTTGAGATTTTCATTCAGAATAGGTACCATTTTCAGGGTTCGAATCTCCAGAAGGTAAAAACAAAAATTGGATAATTTCTTCTCATCTGCTTGAGCCTTGGTAGGCAGAGTCCAGTACTAGTCTAGTTGCAGACAAGCTGAATTGGACACTGCAATTATAAAAAGAACTATACCAGAAGAACAACAATAACACAATGGCATCATTGTGACAACTCTCAGGAAAGTAATATTACCAGAAGTATCTACACGGAAATATCTTAAGATGAAGATCATAAATACCCAGAATAATGGTAAAAAGTTTGAGAGGGTAGGCAAAGTCAATATGAAAAATATTTGCTATCATGAGGAACGCGGTTTGTACAAGGCAGCATAAATTGTGACACTTCATCAGATGCGCTCAGTAACCCTGCAAGAGAAATTTATTTGGCTGACTGTTCTTGTACTTAACAATCATTTGCTGCTTTTGCTGAGGATAGAATGTGATGTATCTGCTATCCTGATCTTCTGGTACTCAGAAAATTGATAAGTCCATGTGGCTTCATATGTTAGCTTCTTTCAATGCCTTTCTTCTATTAGCATCACTGGTCCAAAGGGCAGGTCACAGACCGATTTCTTGGTCATCAAAAAAAAAAAAGAATAATAACAATAAACCCTGTCAGTAACAAACCAAAAAAGTCAAAATCAAATGATGGTGCTGAATAAAATGTTAGGTTGATGTGAAGCTTATTTATTATTTCCACTTGTCTGCAATCTTATATATTTTGCCTCATCCACTAAGATTTTGATTTTATCATATACAATGCAGAAAAAAGTCAATGCTCTTATTGATATTAAGCTTGAAAAGTTTAAAAACTTACCGGAGGAAACCAATTTTTTCTGGTGGGAAATTTCTAGTGGCACCCTCAAATTTGATAGAATTGAAAATGAGGTATGGTTTTGTTTTATTCATATGCCATTTTTTATTTCCGTGAATTGAATTGACAGGTAAAAGGAGATTATTGTATGTCTTTCCTTCTCCCTTTCCGGGAGGCGGAGGATAATTGGCATGGGTGGTGGCTGTTTGGCACCTTTGGGTCAAACTAAAGGGATATAAAGAAAGAACTCTTCCAAGTCTTTCTTACGGGATGTTGACTCCTTGAGGAATATAATTCTTGATTTCTTCCCATCGACCTAAGCCTTGGTAGGGGAAGGTGCTGGTGGATAGTCAACGTGCACGAAAGTAGGCACGAATGCCTCTATTGTAGAAAAATATTCTTGCTTTCTGAAATGCTGAATAAACCAGTAAAAGGTACTATGGCTTACTGTTCCCTGAAAGTTAATGATCTTCCTTTTTTTAGTTTCTGGGAGTTCATAAGGTACTATTTGGCAGGCTTTATTTAGGCTGAGGATCTATAGGAAACAACCTCTCTATCTCTACGAGGTAGGGGTAAGGTCTGTGTACACTCTATCCTCCCTAGACCATAGTAGTGAGATTCCACTGGGTACTGGGTATGTTGTTGAGAGTTCACAAGGTAGGATAATTGCCTCATGGACGTACTTTCTCTCTGAAACAAGCATTTAAACTTTAACTTATATTCATGAATCAGGTTGCAGCACTGAAGCAGATAACTAAAACGGACCTGATCGATTTCTTTAATGAATATGTGAACATTGGCGCTCCTAAACGGAAGTCCTTAAGCTTACAAGTCTTTGGAAGCTCACATTTTTCTGAATTCAAGTCGGAGAAAGTCGATCCAGCTGAACCAAACGTCGACCAGATTGAAGATATATTCTGTTTCAGGAGATCTCGCCCTCTTCACCATTCATTGAAGGGAGACTTGGTCCATTTGAAAGCTCATGATATTGATCATCAATGAAGTTTACAGTACAGGAAAATACAAACCCAAGAGATGGAGATATTTAGTTGAACACTGTATTCTGAAGTGACTTGTTCACTATAGACATAGCTGTTACTCATTGTACAGTGCAAATATAAACTGTAAAAAGGAAATGAAACAAACTGTTTTGCTTCAGAGACCGGGGTTCGAATCCCCGACGAAGTAAAAACACTAGGTGATTTTTTCCGTTGTTAAAACGGAAATGAAATGAACCCTTCTTATTATAGCAGATTGGAGATATTTGGATTATAAGAGTATCATTCTGTCTTTGCTTTTTTCAAATTCTTGTGGTTTAGTAATCTTAATATAAAGCCTAATCTGAAGGTGAAGGTTTCATGTATGTGTCAATCCAGGAATATCGTTGAGTTTCTACATCGGAAATTGGTTTCTTTAGATTGTCTTGGACAATCGTTGTTCATTAAACTAGCTTTCAGGATTACGTCAGAATCGTTGTTCATTAAACTAGCTTTCAGGATTACGTCAGACACAAGGTCTATTTTTTAAACATGATATCAAAATCAGGTTCATTTCAATTTTAATTGACTTGTGCTCCAAATATTTCTTTAGTCCAACCAAAATCAATTATCTAAGGTGTTTCTGGAAAAAAAATAACACAAAATATAAGATGAGTATTGATGACACAAAAATATTCAATAAAAATAAAATGAAATCATCATATAAAATAAATAATGTAAAGTCATAATGAAAATAATTATAATTTAAAAATACTAAATCATGCTAAAATAAATTTCATTAGTATTAGTTACATTACTAAATATTTACGAAAAATTAAAACTAGATTATGTATTTTATTTGTCTAAAATAATGTAAAACTAAAGAATAAATATTCAATATTATTGTCATTTCTAGTATTGAGTTGATTTTCTTTTGCATCTGTATCAATTTGATTTTGATTTAAGTTTTATTATAATTAAACATCTATGAACATAATCTTTATTGAATCATGCCGAATACCAAGTTTTAAACTTGAAAAAATATATTAAGAGATAATAACTATGAAATAGTATAAGAAAATATTTTAAAATGATATCGAAGTAAATATTTTTATGCATAAAATAAAATTTTAATAATACATATATAATTTTCGGTTAATTTGGTCTCGGATTGATTTTTTTTAGTTAAAATCGAACCAGCCCAAATATAGTCGGATTTTTTTTTTCAATATCAAATCAAATCAAATCAAATCACTAGTCGAATTATTATTTTTTCGATTTTCGATGCGATTTTGTAAGCAACTAGTATTAGTTCAATAGGTCAATTTGAATGGCACAACAAAATTTGGTTTCAAACAAAATCGATTAATCGTATACCGAAAATTTATGAACAAATACAGACGAAAAGCTAAGATTCTTCTTTGGGTCCACGGAATCGATCAATTGTATTCCATAAATAATTACTAATTTTTTCTTGGAACAAAAACATCTTCAATCAAATAAAGTATTAAAATACTTTCAATTCATACAAACCCATATATACACAAACTTGATCAGCAAACAATCACATCCCAGACTTCACATAACTTTACTTAAATCACTCATTTAATCTCTCTTTTCTTTTTTTTCCTATTCCTTCAAACAATCAACCCAGCATATCATAAACAATATATACAATAATCACACAATAAAATAAGAATTTAACTTATATACATTGATATCACGTATAAACACAAACTTGACACCGCAATCCATTATATTCTCATTTTCAATCTTCACAAAAATGAGTATTCATAGTTCCATACATACATAGACTTAGTCCAATGTGTGAACGATAAAGTCTGCAGTGTCAACATGCATGGAAGTCTCGACACCATAACTCTCCATAGAGTTCGATTCTTGATTATGAGCAATAAACCCAAGTTTCTCTTTTTTACAACGACGAGGAAAATCTGAAGCATTGCCATGAATGTTGGAGGGTGGATGGTAATACATTCGAGCAGTCTGAGGGCAATGAGAATGAAACCTAGCTACTACTCTCACACCTACATCCACTATCTCTGTGTATTTACCCATGGATTATGTCTTTCTTCACAATGCTTGGATGTATAAGAAAACTTGAACAAAATTAATATAAATGCAGATGGTTGAAGAAGAAATGAGGAAGAGGAATATACCAAGTATATAGATTTGTAGAGGAGACTTTGAAACTTTTGCTTCTTCAAGATGGCTTTGACATTTAGCATACTTTCTTGTCCTTTCCATGTAGTTTTGAGTCTTTTTGACTTGTTAATTGTGTCTGTTCCAAATATGGTGGGTCAGAATATCATAGATTTGGTCAACAAAATTTTGGTCAATAATATTGTAAGCTGCAATATTGATGGAAGTCAATACTGTAAGATGCTATTTTGACAACTGAAAACATACATATAAATTGTCTAATACAATATGCTTTGCAACTATACTTTTGGTCTCAATTTTATTATATTTCATGTTTTCTTTATTTGATCAAGTAAATAATTTCATCAATAATAACAAGGCCAAATTGGCTGTGTACATATATTTCTTGTTATAATACATACATGTAGCCTCTCTTACGCCAAAATTTAACTTCATGTAGAACTTACCAACTTGATTTACCTCTGCTTTAGTGCTGTCTACCTTGTCAACTTATCTGCAGCAAAAGAGACGAAAGGTTGATAAAAAAGTTGGATGAAATGATGCTGAAAGAAATCTGTGCTGGATACACAAACATAATTGCAATAACTTTGACAAAGTCCAAAATACAGCAGCATCAGCTATGTTGTAGTACCTTGTCACATAAAGAAACTGACGAATCTTCTCCACATCACTCGGTCTTAGCACGACCATGATGTACTTGTGAGGAACACAAAAAGGAAAAACTGAATTGCTTTTTTTTTTCCGAAAGGTGATTATTGTAATTGTATTCACAAAATAACACAAATGGAGTGCTATGAATTTTGTACATGTGAGCAGAAAAAGAAATACAAAGTAAGACCTCTCCTGAACTTAAGAGGGACTATATGAACTCTAATAGAGTTTCTGTCTCATTAGCAGATTTCAGTTTACACCAAAAATGAAACAACAAAAGACAATCTAACTAAATCGTCTGTAATGCTTCTCTTCAGAACACATGGAGTTCCTTTCTCACCAAACCACACACCAGAAACAAGGCACAGTATTCCACCAGCTATTCTTTGTCTTGTCCATACTTGCATCAACATCGATAAAGATCATGTTTACTCCCAGGCATGAACCATTTGATACTCACCTCGGTTGGGGAGAAAAGCTTTTTTGTTGTAGGAAAATCCCTATCCACTTAATTAAACTCTAAATTCAGGAGATGTGATGTAATCCATAACAAAAACAAGAAAAACATAACCTTCGAAATTTACCTCCCCTGTGGACTACAATAACAAAGTGACAAATCCATAAACGTTATGATTTGAGGAATTTCCAGATTAATATCCACGGGTAGCTAATCTGCACAACAGAACTCCCATAACACCTTCACAGATATCTATGTCCTTCTTGACCTTGTTCTTTTACCCGTTTCATTTTAGCTCTGCTTCTTGTCAATGGACCATTACTCGAGTTAGTGATGTTTACTATCCCAAAATCTCCCTGTCCAGATACTTTGTGCACATCTCTCTTTTCTTCTTGTGTAAGGTAAATTTTGGTTTTCTTATATAAGCTAGCTTTATCTCTTGTTAAAGCGCTACTACTTGAGCTATTCTTATCAATATCTGTTCCACTCTCATCATTACATTTCTGAAGCACTTCTTTTCTACATTGTGCATTGGGCACATGGTTATCATCTTCTTTCCTCAAATTAGCTCTAGTTTTCTTCTTTTTATAAGGAGTTTCATCCAGTGAAGGACCCCTGCTTGAGACTTGATTTCCACTTTTTTGGTTTAAACAAGAATTTTCACCAACGATAGGAACATCGTCACCACTTCTATGCCGAAGTCTATCCAAAACTCTCTTTTCTGGCATATCTTTTGGAGTAGCTTCTGGCACTTTTTCTTTACCAGATTTTGCATCTGCTATACAGCTATCCCCTTGCTTCCGGTTTGTTTTAGCTTTCTTCTTTTGACTAGGACTTCCATTCAGTGAAGGACTTTGAGGGGTGACCTGATTACCACTTTTTTGGTTCAAAGAAGAAGCTTCATCGACATTAAAAGCATTGTTACCATATTTCTGCACTATTTCATTAAAAATACTCTTTCTTAGCATGCCGCCTTCTGGGTCACCAGCAGCCGATATTAAGAGATCTCGTAAAACATTGGGGGAAAGATGATCAACGGACAGTGTAAAGGAACTACTTGTGCAATCAGCTGATGCATTTGCTGACTCTGAGAAATCAGAAATTCCAGAGGCTGCATTTTCATTGGTTGATTCTCCAAATGACACAGCAGCAGACTCTTCCCAGTTGTATGGAAATCCAAGAAGGAACTGCTTGCAAACCTGTTAGTTTGAAATTTCTGTTTATTATCTTCATCAACAAGAAAGTGGGGTCTAGGGAGGGACGAAGGTAGAGTACATAGACCTTACCCCTACCTTGGAGGTAGAGATTGTTTATTATTTCATCTTCACAAAACATTATTTTATTCTAATTTGTAACTAACATGTGAATGCTCACTTTGGAGAATCCATTTAATGCTTAAGCAGGCCTTCCTCTTTAGGTTCCTCAAGGAGTTAGTTAAAACCGCAAAAGCAGAAAAAGACTGAGGTTTATCTGTAAAAGATGAGTGATAGCTGAAGAAAGATTGAAAGAAGTAAATTATTGAGCGGAGATTACTCGAAAGAGGTAAGCAAAAAAATAATTAACTAGACAGGATACATTGGATAGTAATATGAACTTTTAAGTCAAAAAGTTTCATCATAAACACCAAATAATGTTAAAAGTTCTACAAGATGTGTGTGCAAGTCATACATTGTCTTCCACCAAGATTGACAAACTATAGATAGTACTATGATTCCGACAGTTAATGCTACAGATGGGACCAAATAGAACCTCTAAAACTTCTCAGCTAACGTAAACCTCTATTATATGTTCCATCAAAACAGCTGAAATAAAGCAGTCATATGAGTTGAGAACTAAAATAACTTAAATACCTCTGATGAGAAGCCATTTTGAAGAGTTCGGCACCTGTTAATGAAACCGCTAAGAAGAATGGTGATGCCATCCTCCGTCACTAAAGTGGTAGTATCATGCCTCTTCGCAATTGTTGTGGAGTGGAAAACTCTTCCATCTGGTCTCCTATTTAAGGAAGGGCAACAAAATATCACATTACTTGATTCCAAGAAATGCCTTGTCACACGAAATATATAATACAGTACTCTAGTTCCACTAAAGCACTTTTAAACTAAGACAAAGTAATGAATTAAAATGCTTGCATATGAGCAGTACAATAGGGATATCCAGAGGCAAAGATAAATAAACTTTTTATCTGACATCTCATGGAAAAGAACCCAAAGGAAGTCCGCCTTTTAACTGCGCTGGAAATTGGATCATTAACAAAATTCCACACCTTCCAAATAACAATTCTGTATGCAACTTGGAAAACAATCCAACAAAAAGAACATTACTAGAACTGTGTTTCTTACTTGATCAAGGCAATAAAACATGGAAAAGATTAGCACAAGTTGTTTGGCAACTTGAGAGACAATCAGTCCAAAATTCTGAAATCCACATATCATCTGTGTCTTGATTAAATTTTAACTAAAAAAGCATGTATTAACCTCTTGCGAGATTAACAGCGCTATAGAAATGAATAAGGTGCTTCAAAAATCCAACATATCCACAAAATAAGTGCTGTAGAAATTGGAAGCATAGAAGGTTTAAGGCAAAGACATGCTATAACAATCTTTTGTCGACAAGAAGAAACTGTGGCCGTTGGCCGTGGACAACAATCTGGAAGACCATCACACCCCTTAGAGCTGATTGCTTCACTTGGACTGGAACTCATGAGGCTTGTTTAACACTTGACAATCTGCAGAAAAGAGGTCTCGCTATATGAAGCAGATGTGTTCTATGTGAAAAAGCTAATGAATCAGTAAATCACTTAATGTTCCACTGAACTTTCACCAGGCAACTCTGGGACATGTTTCTAGCGATTTTTCAAGTAAAATGGTTATGCCAGGTTGATAAAACTTGCTCTAAGTAGCTGGGATGACCAGTATTATTCTAAGAACAGATTATATTGGAAAGCAGCCCCTACTTGCATTTTCTGGAATGTTTGGAAGGAGAGGAATAACAGATGCTTCGTGATAGGAGGGAAAACATATTTCATGGTGTATTTCTATTTAAGTGTCTTAACATTATCAGATGCTTTAATGATAGGAGGACTAACAGATGCTTTAATGATGGAAGGAATTCTTTTAGTTTGTACTCTTTCTTATATTGCTATTAAACTGTCTTATTTTCTTCAATTCCCACGTCGAGTACTTTTATTTTGAGCCAAAGGTCTATCGAAAACAACTTTTATATCCCATAAAGGTAGGGTTAAGGTTTGCAACATCCTACCCTCCCTAGACCCTACTTGTGGGATTACACTAGTATGTTGATGTACTCTTTTTTGGTGAAGTAATTAAATTGCATTAGAAAGGCATCAAGAAGATGCAAAATAGTAACAAACTAAAAAAAAGTTGCTTCAAACATGAAAATAACATGAAGTTAACTTGAAAATTAACAAGAACAAAAGGATGTGGGCTAGTGGTCAATGAAGTGGAAGGAGAACCATGAGTTCATAGGTTCATATCCCACCAGAAACAAAAAAAACAAAAAACAAAATAAAATCTATATGATTTCTTTCTACATGCCTAAGCCTTGGCTGGCAGAGTTAACAAATGGACGGTAGCAGGTACCTGTTGGAACAATCGACACACAAGCTCGCACGGACACCATTATCATAAACAAATGACATCCTAAGTTGCTCAGATTCTTTGAAAATATAGATGGGTATATGTCGGATCAACCAAAGGCAGTACATTTTTGGAGGATCTAACACAAGTGCAACAACATTTCTGGAGAGTCCGAACAACACAGAGGACAACCTATGTTGCTTGAATTCTTTTTTAATTGATGGATGTGGGTCAAATCCTCCAAAAGTAGTACATTTTTGGAGAGTCTGAACAACATAGAGGACAGCTACTCTGATTTCGACTTCCATTCAAGACTCGACTCCCTTAATTAGATGAACTACTACCTCAAGAATCTTATATTCCCTACTAACTAACAAACTTACTAATAAAAATTGCAGCTTTCATTCAAGAATACGTATAGTCAACTGAACTCCCTGAATTCAATAAACCACTACCTCAAAATCTTATACTCCCTACTTAACAGACTTGCCCAAAACAGAAATAAGAAAAAAATCAGCAACATTCTAAAGTAAAGGGAAAAAGTTTACTCTTTTGCAGTGAAACCTCCAACACCCAATCGCTTGCTTCCATCACCAAGATCAACTTTAATCAACCACCAATCATACAAGTAAACCTGCAAAATGTATATAAAAAAATCCATGAATTTCTACGGAGTATATAATTGAATGTATTCAAGGAGAACATTAATTTATCAACAAAAAAAAGTACTTGTTTGAGGAATGAAGAAGATAGAGTGAAACTATTTGCTTCCGCCATGAAACTGAACCCTAAATCGATATGAGAAAATTCAACTTATTTTCTAGTTTAAGCGCGAAATATAGTCCTTTTTAAGTTTTAAAGTATAAGTACATCAATTGTGTTATAATTAATCTCTACATTATTAATAACTAGTCTTTTTGTCACTATTGTTCCATACAAAGCCTAATTTTATTCCTAGTTATAGTCAATTTTTTAATTTATTTTTTAATTGTGACATTCTAATGCTCCCAAATGTTATCATATTTTACTAGAATATGGAGTATTATTTTGTTGATGGTTAATTATAACTTTTAAGATGGTTAATTATAACTTTTAAGTATATTCATATAATGTAATGGTTTCTTCTTCAAATTAAATTATCAATAATTGTTTTAATATTTTTAATAATAATAGTATAAATACTTAAATCAAGTTAACATCCAGACGCGGTATTCAATCAAACGATTCCTTATAAAATAAGAGACTAAGGAAGTTTATATGTTTGTTTTTAAAGATATTTAGTGAAAAGTATAATGATTTTAGTTATTACAAGAAGAAATCAATGTTTTCATTCTTATCGTGATAGAGTGATATGCATGTTAAGTTCAATTATGTTTCATTAAGATATGATGTGTCTCTCTTATACCCACTTTTATTTTGATTTTATCCTAAGAGAAAGGCTAAAAATAAGAAAAAGACATAATTAAAAGACATCGTGATTGATAATTTGAAGGTAATTAGTAAATATTTTAACAATTGTTTGCTTCCTTAATAATCTCATTTAAGCTAGAAAATCTGAGCATTCCTTTATTCTAGCAATATTCAAGATACTATAATATTGCTATCATAATACAAATTCTAGATACTATAATCTTGGCAGATAAATAGGGAACTAACCTATGAAATCCTCCCTCTTACATGCCTTTAAAAATCTATATATAGCTAAATGGAAAATAATTAAAATATCAAAAATTTATATTCTCTTACCATATTTTTCTCTAAGTTTCTTGCATCAGCAGAAAAATGGCTTGGCATTACAACTTGTCCTCCATCTTATTGTTTGTTTTTATCTACTTTATGCATGACGGCATGATAACTACTATAACAGCACGTCGCCTTCTTCAGACCCCTAGTTTTTCAGCACCCGCTACTCCTAGTTTTTCAACGTCCACTGTCCCAAGTTTCACGACGCCCACTACCCCCAGTTTCTCAATGCCTGCTACCCCAAGTTTCTCCAATTCTCCGGGTCTTTCAAAGCCTGAGAACCCTAGTTTCTCAAAGCCCCAGACTCGTAGTTTCTCAAAGCCTGAGACACCTAGCTTCTCAAAGCCTCAGAACCCTAGTTTCTCAAAACCTCAAACACCTAGTTTCTCAAAGCCTGAAACTCCTAGTTTCTCAAAGCTCGAAACTCCTAGTTTTTCAAAGCCTGAGACACCTAGTTTCTCAAAGTCCGAAATTTCTAGTTTTTCGAAAGCCGAGACCCCTAGTTTCTCAATGCCAACTACCCCAAGTTTTTCCAATTCACCTAGTCTTTCAAAGCCTGAGACCCCTAGTCTTGCAAAGCCTGACATCTCTAGCTTTTTAAAACCTAAAACACCTAGTTTCTCAAAATCTGAAACACCTATTTTCTCAAAGCCCGAAACTCCTAGTTTCTCAAAGCCTGAGACACCTAGTTTTTCAAAACCTGAAACCCCTACTTTCTCAAAACCAGAGACCTCTATTTTTTCGAAGCCCGAGACTCCTAGTTTCTCTAAACCTGAGGCTCCTAGTTTCTCAAAGTCAGAAACTCCTAGTTTTTCAAAGCCTGAGACACCTAGTTTCTCAAAATCTGAAACCCCTAGTTTCTCAAAACCTGAGGCTTCCAGTTTCTCAAAGCCAGAAACTCCTAGTTTCTCAAAGCCTGAGACACTTAGTTTTTCAAAATCAGAAACCCCTAGTTTTTCAAAAGCTGAAACCCCTACTTTTTTAAAGCCCGAGACCCCTAGTATTTCAAAACCTGAGACTCCTAGTTTCTCAAAGCCCGAGACTCTTAGTTTTTCAAAACCCAATACCCCTAGTTCTCCAAAGCTTGAGACTCCTACTTTTTCCAAGGCTGAAACTCCTACTTTCTCAAAGCCCAAGACTCCAAGTTTCTCCGAGCGCAAGACCCCTGGTTCATCAAAGTCTGAAAATCCTACCTTCTCAAAGCTTGAGACCCCTAGTTTTTCAATGTCCAAAACTTCTACATCGTCAGATCCTGTTACTCCTACTTCCCCAAAACCCGAGACCCCTACTTTATTGAAGCCTGAGAATCCTACTTTCTCAAAGCCTGAGATCCCAAAAATTTCAAAGCCCGAGACTCCTAGTTCTACAAAATTCGAGATTCCTAGTTTTTCTAAACCTGAGACTCCTACTATCTCAAAGCCTGAGACTCCGAGTTCTCCAAAGTTAGAGATTCCTACTTTCTCAAAGCCTGAAATTCCAAGTTTTCCGAAGCTTGAGACCCCTAGTTTCTCAAAGCCCGAGACCCCTAGCTTCCCAAAGCTTCAGACTCCTAGTTTTTCAAAGCCTGCGACGTTAAGTTCCCCAAAATTTGAGACTCCCAGTTTTTCAAAACCTGAGACTCCGAGTTCCATAAAATCTGAGACCCCTACTTTCGCAGAACCTCAAATGCCAAGTTCTCCAAGCCCCAAGACACCAAATTCCCCAAAGCTTGAGACCCCTGGTTTCTCAAAGCCTGAAATACCTAGCTTTTCAAAGCCTGAGACTCCTAGTTTCTCGAAACCTGATACTCCAAGTTCCTCGAAGCCTGAGGAACCAAGTACCTCAACGACCAAGATGCCAAGTTTCTCAAAACCTAAGACTTCAAGTTCTCCAAGTGCCTCCAGTTCCCTAAAGCCTGAAATTCCTAGTTTTTCAAATCCCGAGACTCCAAATTCCCCAAAGTCTGAGACCCCTAGTTTCTCGAAGCCCAAAATTCCTAGTTTTTCAAAGTCCGAAACTCCAAGTTCCCCGAAGCCTAAGACCCCTACTTTCACAGATTTTGAAATGCCAAGTTCTCCAAGCCCCAAGACATCAAATTCCCCAAAGCCTGAAACACCTAGCTTTTCGAAGCCTGAGACTCCTAGTTTCTCAAAACCTGATACTCCAAGTTCCTCGAAGTCTGAGGAACCAAGCACCCCAACGCCCAAGATGCCAAGTTTCTCAAAGCCAGAGGCTCCTAGTTTCTCAAAACCTAAGATTTCAAGTTCTCCAATTGCCTCCAGTTCCCTAAAGCCTGAAACTCCTAGTTTTTCAAAGCCCGAGACTCCAAGTTCCCCGAAGCCTGAGACCCTTAGTTTCTCGCAGCCTGAAACTCCTAGTTTTTCTAAGCCCGAGACTCCAAGTTCCTCGAAACCTGAGACCCCTAGTTTCTCGAAGTTCGATACACCTATTTTTTCAAAGCCCGAGATTCCAACTTCCCCTAAGCCTAAGATTCCTAGTTTCTCAAAGCCCGAGACTCTAAGTTCCCCGAGTCCCAAGATTTCTACTTTTTCAAAACCTGAGACCCCAAGTTATCCAAAGTCTGAAACACCTAGTTTCTCAAAGCCCGATACACCAAGTTCTCCAAAGTCGGAGTTGCCAAGCTCCCCAAAGCCCGAGACACCAAGCTTCTCAAAGCCCAAGACGCCAAGCTCCCCAAAGCCCGAGATTTCAAGTTCCACAAAGCCCGAGAAGTCAAGCTCCCCAAAGCCTGAGACTCCAAGTTTCGCAAAGGCTGAGACGCCAAGTTTCCCAGAGGCCAAGACGCCAAGCTCCCCAAATCCAAAGATGCCAAGTTCCGCAAAGCCAGAGATGCCAAGCTCCCCTAAGCCCGAGACCGCAAGTTCCGCAAAGCCCGAGATGCCAAGCTCCCCAAAGCCTGACACCTCAAGTTTCGAGACTCCAAGTTTTTCAAAACCCAAAACTCCTAATTTCCAAAAGCCCGACACACCAAGTTCCCCAAAGTCCGAGAAACCAAGTTTGCCAAAGCATGAGACCCCAAGTTTTCCAAATTTTGAGACTCCAATTTTCTCAAAGTCAGAGATACCTAGTTTATTAAAACCTGAAACATCTAATTCTTCAAAGCTTGATATTCCAGCAGCCCCAACAGCAGCCCCAGAATTTGAGACTCCAAGTGTTATCAGGCTTGAAATACCAAGTGAACCAAACCGTGAGCTACCAACTACCCCAAAATCGGAGATTCCGACGTTTACAAAGCCTGATTCACCCGTGATTTCAGATCTTGAAATTCCAAGTGTATTAAAAACAAATTTACCAAAACCTTCTAAACAAACATTGTCAACTTCTCCCTAAGTAACTATGGTGTTATTCATGTGACATGACTTGTGTTGGCTAGCTAACAGAGGATTAGATCGCATATGAATGAGTTGAAAATGGGTTAGATGCGAATGGCTAAATATTTGACTTCTAATGTGAATAAAAATGAGTTGAATGATAGATGATTTTAGTATCCACATATTATTTACTCATAAATTGTACAAAAATGAAATTTGCTATCAAATAAAGTGAAGCACTTTCTTTCTGTAATTTTATTTTTTGATAAGCCAACTTATATTGTTTTTTCACTCTATTGTTAGATGTTTGTTTTTTCTTAATCAACATATCTAGAACTTATGATTGATCTATTTTACCACATATTATTAGCCAGACATGATCTCTGTTTCTGCTAAATCATCGTTGTTTATCGAATGAACCATTTTTTCCCATCAGATTTCGAAAATATGGACTTAAGTGTATATGTTTCACTTTTACTCTTATGTGTTCAATATCAAGTATTATTATAGTTCTCTCTATTTTGTCTCATCATGTTAAGAAAACTGGAAGTGCCTATGAAGCTCCTGCAATTGCTTTGCATTTTTTTCTTAAAAAATACTTTAATTTGAATAGGATATTCATAAAAAAATTAAGAAGATCTAAAATCAAAGAGTAAACAACTTTGTAACTATAATATTTATCAATAAATTTTATTTTTCAAATAAATTTAAAAAGGGTCATCATTGGGATAAAAAGTCGATAACACTATAAGTCTGAAATGACAGCTCTCTTTGGCCAGAATTGTCATTTATTTATTTTGTCAGTTTTTTCCCCATAATTTGTTCTTTTAAAAAAAATAAAAAATATACAAATTTAAATTTTCTTTTTCTTCATTAATACTACACTATTTATATCTTCCTAATATTCCTTCATTTCCTTCTTTATTTTCCATTACTTTTTTCTTACCAAAATAATTGTGCTTTTAATTGCCTCATTTTCCTTCTTCATTTTATGTTTTTTTTTTCTTACCAATTTCAAATTTTCAGAAAATACATACACACTTATATTTTCTCTTTCCGCATTAATATTATACTAATTATATCTTTCCAAATTTCTTTCTTTTAACTTCTTTATTCAATTTTAAAGACATTTACAAATATAATTGTAATTAAACTATAACAGAGGCAATTGTTATTTATATATGCATAAATAAATAAAATCGAATATAGGCCAAGTCATATTTATCTCTTTTTTCTCTTTTTTTGTTTCAATTTTTTTCTAATTTTTCAAAATCAATTATTTTAAAAAC
>CM064966.1:6406862-6510284 GCA_032847665.1 Solanum chilense
ACACCCGTGGAGTTTTACACCAGGTCTGGAAAAATTGAAACACCTCATTCTCTCATTAAAAAAATATGAATAATAATTTATAATTATAATTATTATATATGCACAATAACAAATGGAGTGGTGTAGCTCCTGCATTTTAGACTTTAGTGATGTAGCTTCTGCTTTTTAGACTTTTAGCAGTAGTGTAGTGTGACGTCCCGCCATCTATCCAGGCAGAACGCCACCAGCCCATGCAGCTTGCAGCGCATGCAAGGGAGCAGGCAGCCCACCCATCCAGGCGGACTGCAGCACAGGCGGCCAAAGGCCCAGCACCAGGCAGACTGCAGCACAGGTGGCCCAAAAGCCTGACAGACTGAGGGGCAGGTGCGGACTGGGCGTGCAGCAGACGGAGGGGCAGCACCTTGGGCATTGGAGAGGCTTGGGAAGGATTCTAGAAGTCTTCTAGAGTCTTGGGGCAGACTAGAGAAATCTAGGAGTCCTTTTGGAAGAAATCAAGACATCTTCTAGGGATATGAAGCATGTGCTTAGGGACTTGTATATAACATTTATTTACTCTTAGTTAGTAGAGTAGTATAAATAGTAGGGTCATTTTATTTGTAAAGCATCCATCAATTGACTAATAATACTAGTCCATTCTTCCAACGTTGTCTCTAGTCTTTTTTCTTACTTCTCTTAGCGATCCAAATTGTGAAAGGCTGACTTGAGTTTGCGAGATCGTGAAAGAATCGTGAGCAAAACGTCAAGTGCCGCACGGAGTCTTGTCAGAATCGTTAGGTCCGTGACAAGTGGTATCAGAGCGAGGTTCACCGTAAGAGAATGACGAACGAAGGAGACTTGGCCGGCACCACCCCCAACGTTCCCACAATCGGAGGCAAGAAGAACAAGAAAGGGAAGAACAAGCAGAAGGGGAACGAAGTGATTCTGCCCCAGGTCAAACCAAGCGATCATCCACCAAGCGATCCTACACCAAGCGACGGGCAGACATCTTTTCAGCCCAATATTGTCTATGGTAGTGACGAAGACACCGGCGAGGAGTTCGTGGACGTTACTGTCGGAGAGGAGTGGATTGCAAGCGTCGAAATGGCAAGGCAAGCCGTTGAGATCATAGGCAAGCGCTTGAACGTGACGGACAGAAATTTCAAAACCCTTGAAGAGTACTCCCTTGAAGAAGTTGTTAGCATCCGGAAGGAGTTGGAGGCACACCAGCGGGCTGAGTATGGGACAAGGGAGGCCATTACTTCCTTAGAGTCCAGACTTAGGGAAGCACTTGGCGCAGTCGAGTCGCTTAAGGCCAAGGTGGCAGCACTCGAGGAAGAAAGAGAGGTTGGTGGATCCTCATCACATGACCGGGAAAGGGAAGCCAGAGTTGAGGCGCCCAAGCCACCTGTCTTCAAAGGCGTCCGTGACGCGCAACAGGTGGATAACTTCCTTTGGCACTTGGAAAATTATTTCAAGTGTATGAGGGTTCGTAGTGATGCGAACAAGATCAACACGGCTGTGTTGTATCTTTCGGAATTGGCCATTCTATGGTGGAAACGTAAAGAGTCTGACATCGCAAAGGGAACATGCGTGTTGAACACATAGGAGCAGTTCCGTGTGGAGTTCAAGAAGGCGTTCTTCCCTAGCAACGTTGTCTATGAGGCAAAGCGCAAGTTGAGGGAGTTGAGACAGAAGGGCAGCATACGCGCGTATGTGCGGGAGTTTACCACCCTTACATTTCAGATTCCCGACCTCAAGGACGACGACACATTATTCTACTTCATGGATGGGCTGCAAAATTGGGCCAAAACGGAGTTGGAACGGCGGCAAGTCAGGACTATGGACGAAGCCATTACGCAGGCCGAAGCCTTGACAGACTTCAGGCAGGAGAAGTCTTTCAGTGCCGATGTGGACGACGAGGTAGGCAGTCACGATGACAGTGGGGAAGACAGTGGCGAAGGCGAGCAGCAAAGGCCACAACCCAAGAGGCGAAGCGAGGAGCAGCGGCCTCAAAGGCGTGACACCTACAAGTCCAACGGCAAGAAATCCGGAGATCGTGGCAACACGATAAGGGATTCCAAGGATGGTTGTTTCATATGCAAAGGGCCGCATGGTTATAAAAGATGCCCTGAACTGAAAAGTCTTGGTGCTATCCTTCGTGAGCGGAAGGAAGAGAAAGCCCAAGAGGAAGATGAAGTCGCGGAGACTAAGCAGTTGGGCTTGTTAAGCCTATGCGGAGCAGTGATTGAGCAACCATCGACGAGGCCAAGGCAAGACAAGCCAAGGCAAGCGGAGCCGAAGCATGCAGATCAGGGACTTGTGAAGTCTATGGCATGGGCTCAATACATTGACATCACGGTCAATGGGCAGAGTGCTCGTGTGTTGGTCGACACGGGTGCGGAGGCCAATTTTGTGACCAAAACGGCAGCAACGAGGTTGGGGTTGCATTATACTTCAAGCAACGCCCAAATTAGGACTGTCAATGCCCCACCAATTCCCATAATCGGAATTGTGCACGGGGTGAACATCACAATAGGCGGTTGGCAAGGGAAAACCAAATTTGTCGTCGCTCCTTTAGATCTTTTTGATATTATTCTTGGGCAGAAGTTCTTCCAGCAGTACCATGCCGTGATCGACCCTTATCTCCAACAATTGAAGATCATGGAGAAAGGAGGGACATTTACGGTTCCTATGGTAAAGGCACAGGCCACGGAGGGACAGGTTCGTCTGACAGCCATGAAGATCGAAAGGGTCGACGTGAGGAAGGGGTTAACATCGGCAGCAACCATTGCAAGTTCGATAGAAAACAGTGGTGCTGAGAAGACCTTGCCTCCGCAGGCAAAGAGAATTCCGAGCAGGAACTCTGCCGTAATGAAGAAGAAGTCGCTAAGGCACTTGCCTCCGTTGAAGGAGGAAGTTCCGAAGATCGGGTCGAGAAAGGTCGGGACATCGATGAAGAGGCTGCTGAAGGGATTGATCGAGTACGTGAGTTGATGGTCGCCCGGCAGAACTCAACGCCGATGCTGTCGCAATGCGACGCGGTCGTCGCATCATGTGCTGGGGGAGATTGTGACGTCCCGCCATCTATCCAGGCAGAACGCCACCAGCCCATGCAGCTTGCAGCGCATGCAAGGGAGCAGGCAGCCCACCCATCCAGGCGGACTGCAGCACAGGCGGCCCAAAGGCCCAGCACCAGGCAGACTGCAGCACAGGCGGCCCAAAAGCCTGGCAGACTGAGGGGCAGGTGCGGACTGGGCGTGCAGCAGACGGAGGGGCAGCAGCCTTGGGCAATGGAGAGGCTTAGGAAGGATTCTAGAAGTCTTCTAGAGTCTTGGGGCAGACTAGAGAAATCTAGGAGTCCTTTTGGAAGAAATCAAGACATCTTCTAGGGATATGAAGCATGTGCTTAGGGACTTGTATATAGCATTTATTTACTCTTAGTTAGTAGAGTAGTATAAATAGTAGGGTCATTTTATTTGTAAAGCATCCATTAATTGACTAATAATACTAGTCCATTCTTCCAACGTTGTCTCTAGTCTTTTTTCTTACTTCTCTTAGCGATCCAAATTGTGAAAGGCTGACTTGAGTTTGCGAGATCGTGAGCAAAACGTCAAGTGCCGCACGGAGTCTTGTCAGAATCGTTAGGTCCGTGACAGTAGGCTACTATTTTCACTTTTTAGGCTTTTAGCAAAGATTTTTCCTTCTTTTTTTACCTATCCATTATTTTTTTACCAAGTGGCTGAATATTCATCACATATTATGAAATATCTTCTATGTAGAAATTTTCATCCAACCTTTAAATAACTCTTCATTTTTCTCATTGATTTTGTCTGAATCTCAAAGATCTCTAACCAAAAAAATATGAATAATAATTTATAATTATAATTAGTATAATAAATAAATAAAAATGAAACATAGAGATGTATATGTGCAAGAAGTGTTTATAATTTCTTTTTCTTTCTAGATTAATGTTTAAATTTAAAATAAAAAAAGAAAAGATAGGGGAAGTGGTTATAATAATTACATAAGATGTACTACAACAGTAAAAATAATACGTGTCTTAAAGAAAATATATATTGTTTTATACACAATAACAAATGGAGTGATGTAGCTCCTGCTTTTTATGCTTTTAGCAGTAGTGTAATTTTTCATTTTTTTGGCTTTTAGCAAAGACTTTTCCTCTTCTTTTTTTTTTTAATTTTATTTTCTTTCTACATTAATATTTAAATTTAAAATAAAAATTTTCAATTTCTGATATGTTCATTGATTTTGTCTGAATCACAAATATCTCAAACAAACAAAAAAATATGAATAATAATTTATAATTATAATTAGTATAATAAATTAAAAAAAATATGAAACATAGAGATGTATATGTACAAGAAGTGTTTATAATTTCTTTTTCTTTCTAGATTAATGTTTACATTTAAAATAAAATAAAATAAAAAGATAGGGAAAGTGGTTATAATAATTTCATAAGATGTACTACAGCAGTAAAAATGATACGTGTCTTAAAGAAAATATATATTGCTTTATGCACAATAAAAAATGGAGTGGTGTAGCTCCTACTTTTTAGGCTTTAGTGATGTAGCTCCTACTTTTTAGGCTTTTAGCAGTAGTGTAATTTTAATTTTTTTGGCTTTAAGCAAAGACTTTTCCTCCTTTTTTATTTTATTTTCTTTCTACATTAATTTTAAATTTAAAATAAAAATTTCAATTTCTGATATGTTCATTGATTTTGTCTGAATCTCAAATATCTCTAACAAAAAAAAATATGAATAATAATTTATAATTATAATTTATATAATAAATAAAAAAAAATATGAAACATAGAGATGTATATGTACAAGAAGTGTTTATAAAAAATATGAAACATAGAGATGTATATGTACAAGAAGTGTTTATTATTTCTTTTTCTTTCTAGATTAATGTTTAAATTAAAAAAAAAAAAAGATAGGGAAAGTGGTTATAATAATTACATAAGATGTACTACAACAGTAAAAATGATACGTGTGGTGTAGCTCCTGGTTTTTAGGCTTTTAGCATTAGTGTAGGCTACTATTTTCATTTTTTAGGCTTTTAGCAAAGATTTTTCCTCCTTTTTTTACCTATCCATTATTTTTTTACCAAGTGGCTGAATATTCATCACACTTTATGAAATATCTTCTATGAAGAAATTTCCATCCAACCTTTAAATAACTCTTCATTTTTCTCATTGATTTTGTCTGAATCTCAAAGATCTCTAACCAAAAAAATATGAATAAAAATTTATAATTATAATTAGTATAATAAATTAAAAAAATGAAACATAGAGATGTATATGTACAAGAAGAGTTTATAATTTCTTTTTCTTTCTAGATTAATGTTTAAATTTAAAATAAAAAAAGAAAAGAGATGTACTACAACAGTAAAAATGATACGTGTGGTGTAGCTCCTGGTTTTTAGGCTTTTAGCATTAGTGTAGACTACTATTTTCACTTTTTAGGCTTTTAGCAAAGACTTTTCCTCCTTTTTTTTACCTATCCATTATTTTTTTACCAAGTGGCTGAATATTCATCACACTTTATGAAATATCTTCTATGTAGAAATTTTCATCCAACCTTTAAATAATTCTTCATTTTTCTGATTGATTTTGCGTGAATCTTAAAGATCTCTAACCAAAAAAATATGAATAATAATTTATAATTATAATTAAATAATAAATAAAAAAAATATGAAACATAGAGATGTATATGTACAAGAAGTGTTTATAATTTCTTTTTCTTTCTAGATTAATATTTAAATTTAAAATAAAAAAAAAGAAAAGATAGAGGAAGTGGTTATAATAATTACATAAGATGTACTACAACAGTAAAAATGATACGTGTCTTAAATAAAATATATATTGTTTTATACACTAACAAATGGAGTGATATAGCTCCTGTTTTTTATGCTTTTAGCAATAGTGTAATTTTCATTTTTTTTGCTTTTAGCAAAGACTTTTCCTCCTTTTTTTAATTTTATTTTCTTTCTACATTAATATTTAAATTTAAAATAAAAATTTTCAATTTCTGATATGTTCATTGATTTTGTCCGAATCACAAATATCTCAAACATAAAAAAAATATGAATAATAATTTATAATTATAATTAGTATAATAAATAAAAAAAAATATGAAACATAGAGATGTATATGTACAAGAAGTGTTTATAATTTCTTTTTCTTTTTAGATTGATGTTTAAATTTAAAATAAAAAAAGAAAAGATAGGGGAAGTGGTTATAATAATTATTATTTTTTATATAGTTTACTCTTAATATTAAATACTTATTCGATAAATTATTTTAAAACCTAATACTCTACTAAACATCATCAATAGAAATAGTATAGTAAAATACGTTAATAATTGTTTTTTAATTGTGTATCAAATTAAATAATAACTAATAAAAATTAACAAAAGTAATATATGATTAACTTGACACATTATGAGTTTAATAATGATTAAAGAAGACAGGTGTAAATTGCTTTTCACTTTTTGTTTTCCTTTTTCTTAGGAATTCCACTTCCTACATTACACGTAGCCCCTCCTTTTTTTTAATTTTATTTTCTTTCTACATTAATATTTAAATTTAAAATAATTTTTTTTTCAATTTCTGATATGTTCATTGATTTTGTCTGAATCACAAATATCTCAAACAAAAAAAAAATATAAATAATAATTTATTCGAACCACTAGGCTGGCTCTGCCCCTATTCATATAGGTGCATTTAGTATTTATTAGGGTATTTAGGCTTTAAACAATTATTTAAATATATGTCATAGATGAAATCCTATCTGAGAAATATATCAGTAGGCTATTTCAAATTATTCTATTATCCATTGTTTTGATTCTTAGGAAGCAATAAGAATAAAATTAAAGGAAGTATGCACTAAAATATTGAATAGAAAAACATAGTTCAAAGATGTGGCATAGTTATTTTCTAAGATACACTTGTTTAGCTATGAATATTTGAGGGTTTTTATATCAGATACACTTAATAAATTTTGATAGTGTTTTTCTAAGAATGCAAAGGTTATTAGTTTTCATATGTAGAACATTCATAATTCATGCATTAAGATATTAGTACAATATTTTTATCCTAACTTTTTATCTCTCTCTTTTACTTTCTTATGGTTATATAGAGCTGATAAATAATTTTAAGATCCATGGGCATTTATGCTTGTCATGTCTTATAATCAAGGATAAAATAGAACTTTTAAAATCTCAATGTTGAAGTCTTCTTTTATCTTCCATAATAAAAAATTACAATTAAATGATCCGTTTAATATATATATATATATATAAGTAAAGGTTACTTACTGACTTTCATAAGTTGTTTATGCAAGTTTTGAAAAATTCACTGGTTGTTTTGCACCAGCAAGAAAAACAAATATTATAAGACTGTGAATTAACAATTTAGACTAAGTTTTGCTTCTTTTTTTTTCTTTTTTCTTCATTTAACACATTTCACTGTCACGTTTTGATCATATTGTTAGTTGGTATTCTTTATTTTTTTACATGTGTAAAAATTTATAGTTTTCATGACAAAATCGCTAAGTAAATCTTGAGTAAATAAGAGCTTATAGCATGTTCATGAATGAATTTACTGCTACTGAATACCCTTGATGTCTAAACCAACTATGATGCATCTTATATTTCTACTTTTTTCTTTATACATGCAAGTAATTCTCTGTTTTGGCAATGTCATGGTACAAGTTATAATGCTCATTGTGTTGTGAATGTAATAGAAACACTATTTCTATCTGATACTTGAAGTTGTTGGAAGCTGTTGAGTTAAAACATCAAAAGGTCAATATATATTTTACGTTTACAGTTTTAGAAATACCTGTTTTAAGAGAGTAACTTTTAATGAGATTATATGCTAGATATCCACAAATGTATTTTAGGATGGATAAGATAGTTAACATATATTGTTGGTCAATAGATAAGATATTCTGTATATGGCTTACATTTTTGTTTTAAGATTAGAGTTGGAATGTCTTACTCTTTCTCGAGATGTTGCATTTAATATGTTGAGTCTGTGCTTAGATCATGTCACAAGTATGGCTTAGCACTTTTTGTATGTCAAATGATAATTTGTATTTGTGTAGGAGAAAAACAATGTCTGATGGTTCTAAGAATCGACTGAACAATGTTGAACCCTAGCAAAGAACAAGGTTAACATTTAAACATATACCGCCATATTTTTCAATTTTTTAATTTTGTTCTTTTACTTAGATTTATAGTTGTGTTTTTTTTTTTTTTAATAAAATTTTCATGCAAATTAAGGTTGGAAGATTAAGATCAATGGTGACCTTTATCTCTATTGAATGGATTTTATGATTATTATTATCTTCATTTCTGATATTGCTGCTAAACTTACTGAAATACATATCTTGCATTTTGATATATCAAAAATAGGAAGGAAACTTGGTATTGAAATTTTGTGAACAGGCATATATGATGGTTGCTTAAAAGATACTATATGTTTCAAAACCATCAATTTGAATAGTCTATCTTTTTTTGTGCTATTATTTATTGATGATTCGAAACGAAGTTTCAATGGTAGCTTAACTAGGTCATTATTAATGCTTATTCGTATTGTGCATTTTGAATGCGACTCAACAGTTAAAATAAAGCTGAATTTATATTCCGACAGCAATCTATATTGTTTGTTTGATTTTTTCTTGTCAATCACATGTTGTAAAAAGTTTTAGTTTCTTATTTAGTTAAACTTTCAATAAGCAGGAAAGACTATTGACATTCCTCTATATTTGAGGCACTTTTGTAGTATCTTTGTTATTGTAAATTTGCATTTCTTACAACTTTGTAGTACAAATAATTAACCTCAAATACCTCATAATAATTGAAATGTATCAAAATTTTCAGTAAGCAATTTGTTGGGCCCGTGCATAGCATGGGCGGTACAAATCTAGTCATTGTAAGAAAAGAAGAAATGAAGATAAGAGGAGTAGTTCATTGTTATTGATTAGAAATACTCAAATTTATTTCTTTTATAGGCAAAATAAAATAAGCAATTATGAAAAATGAAAAGTTTTAGATCTTTTCATGATTTATTTACTTGAATGTATTTAGTGTGAAGCAAGTTCTAAAGAACATGATTAATTATGTAATTCATTTAAATGCATTCAGTTTTTCTAAAATAAAAAAAAGATAAGAAAATAAATTTAAAGCTTAAAAAAAGAGTTAAATGATCATGAAAATGTTGACTATATAGAGAGGTGCCACATAGAATTGCTTAGATTCAGCTTATATATATATATATATATATATATATATATATATATATATATATATATATATATATATATATATATTTGCATAATCTTAATCAATCTCGACATTACCAATACTTGCATTTGAACCTTAGATTTCACATCTCACTCAATTTATTGACCATTAAGGGATTGTTTGGTACAAAGATGCATAATGTAGGGATTATCAGTGCAGGGATTAATAATGCAGGTATTAGTTTTTATCAAGTGTTTGATTTGTTGTTTTCCATTTAATCTTATGCTTGGTTTAAAATTCTAGAAAAAGTTTATTTCCTATTATACCCTTAGTTATTATTAGATTCTATATTTCACTTAATTTGTCAAGTTATTAATTTTGAGGTGTGATATGCTACCATAGAGATTCTTGATAGCACAATATATTTCTAATTCTTTTTGTTGGTCAAATATGCCTTAAAGTTAACATAAATTTAAGGCTACTTAAATTGTTCAAATACCCAATTTTACTTTTTTTAAAAATAGTTCAAGCAGTCAATCGACTAACTACATTTTAAATAAAAATGAAAAAAACAACAACCCAATATAACAAATCAAACATGGAGAAAAAAATATTAATTTGTGAAATCATCAAATTACATGGAACGAATTTAGAGAATTTAAAAGAATATATATAAATATTCTCATATAAATTTTTAAAAAAGCATTAAATTATAAAAAAAAAAATTGGGGATAGTTTAGTCATTTAGGGATCTTATATATCCAAGGATTGTTAAACCTTGGATTAGTTATCCCTCCCTTTTTTAGGGATTAGATAAGACCTTGTATGAGGTATAACTAATCCATGTTTTAAGTTAAATAAAGTAATCAAACAATGTTTTTGTTAAACTAAATTTTAATCCATAAACTATTTTAATTAATACCTCCTACCAAACGGATCCTAAATCACACTCTTAACAAGCTTGATCGAGCATTTTAAATAACTACTTGTGTTTGTTGTTATATGAAAAATATTAGTCAACACTCTCTAAATAATATTGTAAGCTGTAATAGACAGGTAAAAAATTAAAACATTATTAGTTCAATTCAAAATTTTACCATAAAATTTTTATTACATTTCATTTTGAACCATAATAACGAAGAAGCATAGTAATTACTGTAATATAGTAAATTTTCAAGTGAATCGTCTGAACACCAAGTAATTCACCATTTCTGTTGACTTTGGATTCTCTAATCTACGCACTAAACTTTGGAATTATAATTTTGTTTCATTTATTTATATTAAAAAAATATATATTCAGGCTCTCTTGGGTAATTTATTTTCCAAATGGAATCTACAAACTTGATCCACTTTTGTTTTGATGTTATCTAACTTGTCAACTTATCTGCAGCAAACAAAAGGTTAAAAAGCATTAAACAAAAAGGATGGTCAAAGTTAGAAAGTGTAAACTAGTAAATCAGACTGATACGTATTAGTTCAAATAAATGACTATTAATTACTCCTTTCGTCTCAATTCATGTGATACTTTTCAAATTTCGAGATTCAAACACATCTATGATTAACTTACCACGTAAACATAGGGATCTGTGCGACCTCCTGCCCCTGTCCTCTTCACTTCTTCTAGCCTCAACAATCTGAAATAAGTCAATAACCAACAATCAGCCAAGACTATCACAAACATCATGCAGTTGTACACTATGCATTGATGATTTTTGTACACCGTAATTATGTGTTCTGTGTGTGTGAGAGAGCGAATCGTTTCGTTTTTGTAAATTTTTAATAGTGTTTTCGTTAGATAGGAATAGATTTGATTATTATTTGGGCCCTCCGAAATATTCCCATTCATAGGTCCGAGATCTACGAGGAGAGAGAGAGAGAGACTGACATTCTCAAGGCTTTGCTGGTATCAGGGCTATCACCAAGCAGTTGACGAATCCTAACTTCAGAAGCACAACCATGAGACGACAACACCTTAAGTATGGCTTCAGCTCGACGCCGCATGTGAGCTGAGAAAATCACCTTCATCTTCCTTGGAACACACTCTCTTTCCTTTAGTACTGCCTCACAGCTTCCGCCGCTTGAGATGTCGCCGGCGGCAGTAGAATCAATGGACACGCACGACGAAGCTGATGTGGAAGAGGTAGCCAGAGAAAACGCCGGTTTCGGCTTGCCGGAGCTGATTTTCAGGCAATTGGAAATGCATAAGCTCTTAGATCGTCTCCTTCGCACCGCCTACAAATTTTTGTGAATGTTTAATTCAGAAAATCAACCAAAAACAGTTAAACAGAGAATGTTGAATCTATTTTCTAATCGAAGAACAGAGAAAACAGAGTAGCGGAACTTTGGAGATTAAAATGAACGAAAATTCAAAAGCTCAAAGCATCTAAACATCAATCAAAGCTAGAGAAAAACTTATTCGTTCTAAATCATCGATTCTGCAATTCATAACACTGAGAAAATAGAGCAGTGTAACTATGAAAATTCAAAAATTAATCCAATACGAAGCACTGAAGAAGCAGCTTCAAAACAGATCGAATAAACTGATAATTCATTAAAATCAAACTAGAATAACAATCTAAAAATCTAGATCGCGTTCATTTTCATGCAATACTTCAACAGTAAAACTGATCACCTTGAGCTTATTAATGACACGAATCATCCGAATCATCTTAATCCGACGAGCATTCGCTTTAGCCTCAGCAAACGAGGCATCATCATCATAATCAACATCCTCATCGTCGTAATCATCAGCTGTTATAGTTGAAGAATCAGTCGATTTGGATTTCGAATCCGATACGGACGTCGCGTAACTCATTGCAGCTATTTGTGAAGTCTCAGATATGCTCTTCACTCTGCAAAATTACCAACAATAAATAAAAGCACAAAAAACACGCAAAACAAATTCGTAATAGCAACAATTTCAATAACTTAAATTCGAAAGAAATTTTGAATTTCGCTATACATTGGAGATGAAGAATGTGTATCATCATCATCATCAGCTGTTACAACTGAAGAATCAGCCGATTTCGACTTCGAATCCGATACCGAAGGCGTATAACTCAATGCCGCTATCTGTGAAATCTCAGATATGCTCTTCACTCTGCAAAATTACCCCAAAAAACTCATAACGGCAACAGTTTCAATTACTCAAATTCGATATGAATTTCAATTTTGTATAAAACAAACATGCAAAAAACTCATAATAGCAACAATTCCAGTTACTCAAATTCGATAGAAACTTCGATTCATCAAAAAAAAAAATCGCATAATAGCAACATATTCAGTAAGTGAAATTCGATAGAAATTTTTGAATTTCGTTATACTTCGGTAATGGAGAAGGTGTATTTGATAAAAGGAGAAGAGCAGAAGCAACATGAAGTTCATCTTCATTAGGAAATGCTTCTTCTTCATCTTCCATTGTTAAACTTCTTCAACGTTATTTTTGCTTCTCTATGCAAAATTTGAAAAATGGCGCGTTAAAGTTATTTACTAGCTGATAAAGGACTACGAAATGGGCTTTATATAAGATCCAGCATTCTTCTTTGGGGTTTGGCCCAATATTTGGCCCACTCTCTTGCTATTACTCGTATAGACCGCAACAATCAAGATGTATATTATCATATATAGAAAAAGGCGAAGCATAGTGATTTGAACTATCGAAAAAGTTTCATTAATTTATAGGCAATAGAATTAGCCGATAGGTGCAGGCAAGTGCAACGAATCACATAAACAAGCTTCTACTTGTTAGTGCATGAATGGATAGGGTGGTCGAAGTATGAAAGGATGAATGTATTAACGTTTTACCCTTAAAATGTGTTGGTCTTTTAATTTTTGTCCTTTAAATGGATCGGTCTTTGATTTTTGTTACTCTTATTTAGTTGAACTTATACCTAGTGGGACATAAATTCATTTGGGAAAAAAGCTCAAATATGTCATCGAATTTTGAGAAAAGGCTAATTTATGTCATCCGTTAATAGTTTGACTCATCTATTTCATTTTTCTTTTAAAAAAAGACTCATTCATGTCATTATTTGTCAACTCAAATGGCGTGGATGAACCAAAATGTTAAAGATGACATAGACCAACCTTTTCTCAAAAGCTTGATGACATATTTGACTATTTTCTTTATTTTTAAAAAATGATTTAATTAATTATATGGCCGAATCATAGTTGATCACATGTAAAAAAACAATTTCAAAAGCAAAACTTTTTTTAGTTAATAGATAATGACATGGATGAGCTTTTTCTCAAACAAAACTGCGCAAATGAGTTAAACTTTTAATGAATGACATAGATGAGTCTTTTCTAAAAATTCAGTGACGTAATGGAATCTTTTTTCAATTCTTTAAAAACTAAAGTCATGTTTAGATATATCTCATGGATATTATGATGCGATGATATATACTCATAGATCACAAAAAAGTTAATTGTAAACAAAAAGTAAAGACCATCCCAAAACATGGGAGAAAAATGCAAATGACCCAAATTTTGCTTGCATCACATTGGACCTATTATAGAACCCAATTTTTTGCCCTTATTTTGGGGCGAATTGCACAAATAGCACTATTTATTTTATTTAAAAAATAGCCAAGATTACAATTTTTTTAAAGTTTAGCTGCCTCAAAATGTAATTCAGAATAGAAGTTTTAAATCAAAATCATAGGTCTAAAAAAGTAGGAATGATGGTCGAAATTGAGACAATTTGGGTATAAAGTTGGCATATAGTTGATTACTCGAATTTATAATAAAGCGATTCAACTTTAGTTCGTAGTTTGTAACGACCTGTTTAGTCGTTTTGAGAAGTAGAGTTTAGTTCTGGTAATAATTGTCTGGGTCGACGGATCCCACGACGGACCGTCATGGGCACGACGGACCGTCGAGGGGGTGTCGTTCCAAAACACTTAGATTCTGAAAATCTGGGTGTTGAGAATCGACTCTCTGAACTTCCCGACGGAAGTGCAGGACGGACCGTCGTAGGCACGACGGACCGTCACAAGTCCTCCATTGAAATTGAGTCTCTGAACTCTGTGACGACCCTGCAGGACGGACCGTCGCAGGCACGATGGGCCGTCACGAGTGACGTAACCTTGACTGGGTCGGATTTCTGTTAAAAGTTTTTAAGGGGCGTTTTGGACTATTCATGCGTATAATTATAAGGTTAGTGGGTTAATGCTAATAATTTAATTATTTGGGGGTTAAAGGAGACAACTTAAACCTAAATAATGGGCTACTTTCATCATAATGAATTATATGATAATTAGGGTAAAACAAAGAGAATTTGGAGAAGAGAAAAAAAATAAAAAGAAAAAAAGGAGAGAACGATCGAGAGAGAGAGAGGAACGAAGAGGACAACAGAGCATTGGGGAATTAGCTTGCTTGATCACGATTCTTCGGTGGAGGTAGGTTATGGTTTATGCTATTTCATAGTAAACTCTTAATAGCGAATGATATGTATTGGGTGGTATTGTTAAGTCTTCTATATGCTTAATTGTGTGTTTGCATGATTGATTATGTAATTGTAATGGATTGGAAAGATAAGACTGTGAATCTTAAACCTTAAATCCACTTTGTTAATTATAATGCCTTGGTATAAAAGAAGGCTTGATGAACTAAAAGAATGAGATTAGGGGATCGGAGTGTCACGTTCCAACACCAGGATAGTAGAGGATCGGAGTGTCACGTTCCGACACCAGGATAGTAGAGGATCAGAGTGTCACGTTCCGACACCAGGATAGTAGAGGATCGGAGTGTCACGTTCTGACACCAGGATAGTTGAGGGGATCGGAGTGTCACGTTCCGACACCAGGATAATAAAGAGAATGAATCTTGAATTATGTTTTATACTCAAAGTTAAAGAACTATTTCCCAATTGAGTATGGTGTGGAGGCTTGAGTCCTCATAGATGTGCTGGGTGTTGTGGCCAGTGGTTACGGTATTTGTTGTTATCACCTGTTGAGTATGTAGTCGATTATATGTTATTATCTGATATATATTGCTTTCTATTTTGAGTTGGTCGATGATACCTACTCAGTACGTGTTCCTTGTACTGACCCCTACTTGTAAATTGTTTTCTTTGTTATTGTGGAGTGCAGCAAACGTGCCATCGACTTCGACTCGTCCGTAACTCTAGCCAGTCTTCAGCATATAAGATTTCAGGGTGAGCTATTGTTCCTAGCTCGGACTGGATTCTCTCTCATTCACGTCTTGATGTCCTTGAAGTTCGGACATGGACCATTCCTTTTACTTAATTTAGTTCTTAAATACTTTTAGATTTAGTAATTTGAGAATAGATGTTCTTGTGGTGATGACTTCCAGATTTTGGATTTATAAATATTAAATTTTAGAAGTTATTTATTGGTTATATTAATGAGTTTTAAGTCTTCCGCATTATATTTTGTTCATTATGGTTAGAATATTGGTAAATGACTGGGGTTTAGATTGGTTGGTTCGCTCACATAGGAGGATAAATGTGGGTGCCACTCGCAGCTCGTTTTGGATCGTGACATAGTTGCACGTAAATGGAACAAGGTAGAATCAAATGAAATGCTCTCACTAAGTAAATAAAGATCCATCGATTATTTTTACTTTCTTTTTTTTTACTCTATCAATTCGAGCAATTTACATCTCATATAAATACTATTCACATTATAGGTAAAAGTAATTAGTTTACAAGAGTAATGTATCAGTTTTGATCTAAAGTGTTTAAACTTTGGTTATATTTTTTAAAAAGCTTGTTCAGTCTCTTCTTTAATTCTACATTATCACTTATAAAATTTCTAATTAACTTGTCGTTAAGACGTAAACAAATTTAGATTCTCATACAAAATAAGTCATATATTTTCTTCTTATAGATGGTTCATTTTCTTTAAGTAATTTGAAATTCTTTGTAAACTTATGTGAAAACCTTCCAATATTAACCTTAATTTTCCTAATAAATAACTTACACCTCAAGTTATGTTCTCTTTTGCCTCTCTTTTTCTTGACTTTTATGTTTTCATCCATTGAGTTGATTTCTTCTTTCTTTTCCTAAATATCTTTTGAGTTAGTTTGTTTTTCATTTAGTGTTGAAGTGAAGTTCGATTAACTAATATTTTTTTACATAGATTTATTCAGGAAATTTTTTTTCTATCAAGTATTATTTTATCTTCAATACTCGAAATTAAAACTTTCGATTAAGAGGAAAGCAATTTCATCTGATGCACCAAATCATTTTTATTTAGTGTTTGAGTGAAGTTCGACTAATTAAGATTCTTGTTGCGTAGAGTTCATTTAGGAAAAACTCTTGATGCCAAGTATTATTGGGTTCATTTAGGAGAAACTCTTCCTGCCAAGTATTATTCATTTCCAACACTCGATATTAAAATTTCTAATTAAGAAAGAAGCAATTCTATTAGCTACACCTGATCATTTTTATTATTGTTCGAGTGAAGTTCAACTAATTAAAATTCTTGTCGCGTAGGGTTCATTCAAGAAAGCTCTTCCACTGAAGTATTATTTCATCTCCAACACTCGAAATCAAAACTTCTGATTAAGAAGGAAGTAGTTCTATCAGTTGCACCAAATTATTTTATTTAGTGTTCGAGTGAAGTTCAAGATTTTTGTCGTGTAGGGTTCATTTAGGATAGACTCTTCCTTTCAAGCATTTTTTATCCCCCCAACACTCGAAATCAAACTTTTAATTATGAAAGAAGCAATTCTTTTCTCGAGATCATTTACATTCGATGTTTGAGTGAATTTATTAATTAAAATTTTTATCACGTGGAGTTCATTAGCAGAAACTCTTCATGTCAAGTATTATTTCATCTCCAACACTCGAAAATCAAACTTTTGATTAAGAAAGACACAAATCTATCACTACACCGAATCATTTTCATTATGTGTTCGAGTGAAGTTCGACTAATTTTGATTTTTGTCGCCTTGGGTTCATTCAAGAGAAACTCTTTTTGTCAAGTATTATTTCATTTTCAACGCTTGAAATCAAATTTTCTGATTAAGAAAGAAACAGTCCTATATGTTGCACCAAATCATTTTCATTCAACGTTCGAGTTAATGACAAAGCTACAGTATCTCCAAGGTGTTCAATTGACACTCTTTATCAAAAAATTATATCGTATATATAGTAGCTCAAACCCTGTTTAAAGTGAATATTTCCTTTGATTTGGACACCTTGATACATCTGAGAGGCATGGCTTAAATGCTTCTCATGCTTGTGTTGTTGGTTGGGGGGTTCAATTCCCATTTTGATTTTTTGCACATTAATTTTACTCAAACTAAAAGAAAGCTAAGTCTATTTTTAATTCTTTATCAAATAAGGAAATGTTTTAACTCTTCTTTTTCTGATCTAAAGAATTTCCTAATAAATAGCTTTCAGAAATTATATAAAAATAAATAATCAATTTTTACAATATATTTTTTTTATTAAAAATAATAGTAAACAAACCATAAAGTTGAAAATTCAAAATTTACAAAATTTTCTTAACAAAA
The DNA here is from genome assembly GCA_032847665.1 of Solanum chilense. Taxonomy (NCBI): domain Eukaryota; kingdom Viridiplantae; phylum Streptophyta; class Magnoliopsida; order Solanales; family Solanaceae; genus Solanum; species Solanum chilense. The sequence goes on from CM064966.1 coordinate 6,424,596, forward strand.
AGTTCTCTATATATTACAAATTCTCATGATGCTCTTTCATTTTATAGTAGGTTTCTACCTTTCTTTTCTTTTTTTTTTTAAATTTTATTTTTAGGTTTCTACCTTTCTACTAGCACACACATTTATATATACTAAAATTTGTCACCCTCGATAAAATTTCTAATTACACCACTGATTCAAGTAAAATACAACTAATTAAGATTCTTATCATGTATGGTTCATTTAAGGAAAAATTCTTTATGTCAAATACTATTATTTTATCTCTATCATTCAAAATCAAAACTTCTGATCAAAAGAGAACAACTTCATCCGCTACACCGAATCGTTTTTTCATCTCTTTTTAAGTTAGTTGATTTGTCTATTCTTGAGTTATTGGCCACCCAATCTCCAAATCAACAAACATTATTAACAAAAAAAGTAGAAATGGTAGAGTCCAAAAGTGCACCTCTCACCAAATTACCCCAACTGAAGTTAACCTTCAAGCTAAAGGAACCCCCCACCCTACCCCCACACCCCCACCCCTCCCATCCCTTGTCGGCAAAATACTCAAAAACACAAACTTTTTTGTATTTTCAGTTCAAGTCAAATGCTAGATTGAAGAATCTTTAACACTTGAGTTTCAAGAACTCAAAAAGAACATAAAGCTCTCATTTTTACTCTTGTGTGTGTGTAAAATTGAGGTTGTGGGGTTTCAATGTTAGTCCAAGATCGTGAAGATGGTATTTCTAAATCACCAAAAGGACCAAAACCCATTAGAGATAGATCATCAATACCTCTATCAAGAACCCCAAATCGTTTAAATGGAGCCAAGAATCTTGATTTTTCTACATGGGTTTCTGAAAATCTTTACAAAATCCTCACCATTTTGCTCTTAATCTCTACCATTGCTATTTTCTTCTACCTTCGTAGTGCTGCTGGTGATACCACTACTCTCCTTTGCTTACAGTCAACTCAAACTCACTCCATCAGACCTGAGTTCCCTAAAATCAACTGGAATAACATTCCAGCTATCTTAGATAAGTCTACTCCTTATGCAAATTTTCGATCTGAGAAATGGGTTGTGGTTTCTGTTTCAGATTACCCGTCGGATTCGCTTAGAAAGCTTGGGAGGATCAAAGGGTGGCAGGTTCTTGCAGTTGGGAACTCGAAAACTCCTAAAGATTGGAACTTGAAAGGTACAATTTTCTTGTCTTTGGAAATGCAAGCGAAGTTAGGATTCAGGGTTGTAAATTACTTGCCTTATGATTCTTATGTTAGAAAGACTGTTGGTTATTTGTTTGCTATACAACATGGTGCTAAAAAGATTTTGGATGTGGATGATCGTGGTGATGTGATTGATGATGATATTGGTAAACATTTTGATGTTGAATTGATTGGTGAGGATGCTAGGCAAGAGGTGATTTTGCAGTATAGTCATGATAATCCTAATAGGACTGTGGTGAACCCGTATATCCATTTTGGGCAACGGTCTGTTTGGCCGAGAGGTTTGCCATTGGAAAATGTGGGTGAAATTGGACATGAGGAGTTTTATACTGAGATTTTTGGTGGAAAGCAGCTTATCCAGCAAGGGATCTCGAATGGTTTACCGGATGTGGATTCGGTGTTCTATTTTACTAGGAAGGCAGGGTTTGAAGCATTTGATATTAGATTTGATGAGCATGCCCCGAAAGTGGCATTGCCCCAGGGTATGATGGTTCCGGTTAATTCATTTAATACGCTTTTTCATTCATCTGCATTTTGGGGTTTGATGCTCCCGGTATCTGTTAGTACAATGGCTTCTGATGTTTTAAGAGGATATTGGACACAGAGGATGTTATGGGAGATTGGTGGGTATGTTGTGGTGTATCCTCCCACTATCCATCGGTATGATAGAATCGAGGGATACCCTTTTTCAGAAGAGAAAGATCTACACGTGAATGTTGGCCGTTTAACAAAGTTTTTGGTAGCGTGGAGATCCAGTAAACACAGGTTGTTTGAAAAGATTTTGGAGTTAAGCTATGCAATGGCTGAAGAAGGCTTTTGGACGGTGCAAGATGTCAAGTTCACTGCTGCATGGCTTCAAGATCTGCTTGCTGTTGGGTACATGCAGCCTCGGCTAATGGCTTTAGAGTTGGATCGGCCAAGGGCAAGCATAGGCCATGGTGACAGGAAGGAATTTGTACCTCAGAAGTTGCCATCTGTGCATCTTGGGGTAGAAGAGATTGGTACAGTGAATTATGAAATCGCCAATTTGATTAAGTGGAGGAAGAATTTTGGCAATGTTGTGCTCATAATCTTTTGTAGTGGACCTGTTGAACGTACTGCCTTGGAGTGGAGATTGCTATATGGCAGGATATTTAAGACAGTTATCATATTGTCTGACCAGAAGAATGTAGATCTTGCCGTTGAAAAAGGAAATTTGGATTATATGTACAGGTTAGTCATTGGCATCTTTAATCTTAACGTTTTAATTTTTATGGTAATAAGTTATGGTTTTTGTATAGATGGGGGTATATGGTTCTTTCGACTGATTGGTTCACAGTTTTGTTAACTTCTAAGAGGTCCATTGTTCAAACCTGGACATGTATCCTTTGAGCTGAGGGGTATCGGAAACAGCCTCTCTACCTCCAAGGTAGGGGTAAGGTTTGCGTACACTTTACCTTCCTTAGAGCTCACTTGGGTACGTTGTTGTTGTTCTGTACAGAGGGGGTAGTCAGTATGAACTTGCTCTGCCTTGTTAGCGTATAAAGCATATCATCGATTGAATTATAACCTTTTTTTCAAATCTTTTTTGTTTGGTATACATTTCTTTCATTTGTTTTGGTAGAGGTGATCATAAGATAAATCAGTGAGCTCACTGAGTGTCGTCATGCAAGGGTGAAAACTTATAACTTGTCTCTTTGATTGTTGAAAGCTCATTAAATGTAATGGACACTTTTCTTAAAGCATCTTATTCCTTTGCTTCATAATCTAATTCAGTTTCTAATAAAACTATGGTATATACCTGTTGCGATTTGCGACTCTTGTTATACCAACCAGTAAATCAGTGCTAGCAGTAAATCAGTTGTTTTTTTTGTGTAAAGAAGAGGGTATAGAAGTAGCAGAACAGTTGGTAGATTTCCTAGGATCTATGTAATTATGGTTTTGGCTTGTAACTTTTTGGAGGTAGCTAGCATACCCTTAATGCTGAAGAATACAACTTTAACATTTTCAAAAAAAAAAAAAAAAGTGGTAACATATGCAAAAATACTATTATTGCCGTGTGTGACCACCTCATCTAAAAGCCTATGCTGCTAGAGAGTTCACACTTTTGTTTACTTCGATTACATCTTCAACACGCTCCTTCACGTGCATGTTTGATTCATTTACCAAGCATGTGGAAACTCTTTTTGATAATGGGTAGCGGTGAATGGGAGCTTAGTGCACCGGATTGCTTTTTAAAGGATGACAGTGAGACTTGAACATCGGATGATACCAAATTAAAGTGTGTGACAATCTCATCTAAGATCATCTCCAACCCAACACTATTTTCTTTGTGAATAGTGTCGCATCAAATTTAGTGTGACACTATTCATCACTTTTTCATTATTTTAATATTATTATTATTCTATAACATTTTTGAAAATGTAAATGAAATAAAAATAATTATATCATATTGAAGAGAGAAAATATAAAGATAATCTTTCTTCTTAAGAGTAAAAGTTTGGTGTTCTGGGTTGGAGATGCCCTAAAAGTCGAAGCTGATAGAGAATTTATTTACTGAATTATATCTCCAACCATGAAAAAAAATGTTTTACTTTAAAAAAGCTTAAAAGGAACTGAGTGTTTGCGAGCATTTCTTTTGTATGATACATCAACAATTCCTCAGTCTCAAATAATTTTAGAGAAGCTATATAAATCCTCATTGACCATATTTTTCCATTTAATGCTTCTCTATACTCCGTACTTTTATTAATGTATAACGACCTCTCGTCTGAAATGAGTATTTTTTCCAGTACCCATTATCCATGCTTGCACATGTTATTTATTATGTATCATTTAAAGCTCCACACTGTCACCTTTTTAAGGAAAAATGGGGTTTCATGTTGTCGAATTGCCTGCAGTCAATCATGTTAGTTTTATTTGTATCCTAGAAACATTCTTGATTAAATACACTGTTGGTAAATTCTGTTTCAGGTATGCACCAAAGATACTTGATAGATACACTAGTGCAGAAGGCTTTCTATTTCTCCAGGACGATACTATCCTTAATTACTGGAACTTACTTCAAGCAGATAAGTCAAAGCTCTGGATAGGAAACAAGGCAAGTACAAATATGAAGTCCTTATTTTTGGTATTTAGTGGAAGGTTTCTACTAATTGTTACTTGTTACAGATTCAGCCAATTCCTACTTTTTATGGCTAAACTAAAGAAATTTACTGTTCACTGGTTTCTTCTGTTACTTGTACTTCTTGCTGTTATTCAAAGGGAATTTAGAGGGAAGTATACATAAAAACACTCCAAGTGGGTCTGTGTAGGGTAGGATGTAAGCAGCCTTATCCTTAGGGAGGATGTTTCCGATATACCTTCATCTCAAAAGAGAAGTTTCCGAAGCAAGGAAATATGGTAGCAAGATACAAAGCAAGTGAAGTAGCAGATAGTACCACATATTGGAGAATAAGAAACTCCGACTACTAACTACTACAAGTCTACTACTACTAGTAGCAGGGGAGTAGATGAGGCTATCCCCCTGCCTCTCCCACATGAAGTGCGGTAACACTCGGCTACCTACTAACGTCTACTCTAATCATCTACATCCAGTATATATGTAGAATAATATATGTAAGGTTCTTTATTTATTTATTCGGCTTGGAGAGGAGATAATGTATATGAAACCCGAGACCATCGTCATGAGGAAAGAGTTCCATCCTATGATGTGTTTAGACATAGCTTGAGTTTTTTACTTGTGGCTAAAGCGCACTTGCTTGATCATCCAACTGCCTCCAGGGAGAGAGGGAAAAGGGATTTTTTTGAAGTTCTTAATTTATCATTGCAAATGATTTAACTCTCAAACCTGTCCTACCCAAATACACAAGCAATAGGCGTCTCATTTCTTTCTTTTGCGTATAGGTGTCCAAGTCATGGCACGCTGTTCCAGTAGCTAACAAATCGGACTGGTTTGTGAAGCAAGCTGACGTTGTTAAGAAAGTGGTAGCAACAATGCCGGTACATTTGCAAGTCAATTACAAAGAGACAATGAGAAGTGACGAGACCTTGACGATATGCAGTTCGGAGATATTCTACATCCCCCGTCGTTTTGTATCCGACTTTGTCGACCTCGTTAATCTAGTAGGGAATCTAGACGTGCATCACAAGGTTGCAATGCCAATGTTTTTTACGGCTATGGATTCTCCACAGAATTTCGATTCAGTATTGAATTCAATGATTTACAAGAAGAAGTCTCCTGGCAATTTAACGACATTCTATTCAGCTGAGGCACCTGCAATTCACCCATGGAAAGTGTCAAGTGAGCAAGAGTTCATAAAGCTGATCAGAGTTATGGCTGCAGGTGACCCCCTGTTAATGGAGTTGGTATAGTGTAATAATAGATACTTGAAGAGTCTCACAGTGAAAATGTAAAACATGTAAAGTTTATGTGCAGCTGAATTCTACTATTCTTTTGTACCTTTCATTAGTAGGGAGGGGAATGGGGTGAAAGAAGAGGTTTTGTGCTCTTGTAGATTTTGTTGTAATACTGTTTTAACTCTTAAAAATTTTGTGGCAAAGAAAATTGAAGGAGAAAACAGTGCAAGCTTTCTTCTGATTTTCATTTTGCTTTTGAATACGTTTTGTTTCTACAGAGAAATCTTTTATACATCTTCAGTTTCTTACATATGAGAAATCAAGATTGGTTGAACACTTTTCATCTTGATGTGTCCAACAGATGTCTACAAATGCCCAAAACAGCAGTCATGGGACATCTGATCGAAAAATTTAAAGTTGTTAGAGAGAGTACACCCTTGATGTCCCTTCAACACATACTCGATTAGAAGATCTTCAAAGTGTATTATTGAAGATACTTGAGTATCCTTTTGTAGGTTTTCGTCTTTTTGGGTATACATCTTGTATATGGGCATTTCAGCGTTTGTTTTGCTGAAATACTCATTCTTTTCAATGTGGGACTTTCTGACGTGATTCCAAATTAGTTAGGCCTCAGAGAGGGGGTACTGCTCATCATAGGTGGGAAAACAAAGAAAAAATTAGAGCATGAAGGCAGTTGCAACTTTCAAGATCAAATTTGAACATATGGAAGCAGTATTTTTCTCATAGAAGTAGAAAGACATCCCCAAAAGATGAACAAAAATTACACTGGGGACTATCAAAGGAATTCACATCAGAAATTGTTAGGAAGCAGAAAGGATCTTATTATCCTGTAGCAGAAACAAACAATAATCAGAGATCATATATTTAGCTATACATTTATCGGTCTATTCCTTCAATCTTGTCTTCGACTTCTGAGTACAATTGCTTGAGTTTCTCAATGTTCTCTTCAGAAGTGTCCCAGTATCCACGCCCGTTGGCCTCCAAGAATGTCTGAAGCAACTTCCTGAAAGAATTTGGATTTGTGTTCATAAGCCTGTTCAACATCTCTTCATCTTTGATGAATGTTGTGTTGGCTTCTTCATACACCCAATTGTCAACTTGGCCTGAAGTTGCACTCCACCCCACTGTGTTGGTCAATCGTTTCTCAATCTCACGAACACCCTCGTAGCCAGTGGACAGCATTCCTTCATACCACTTGGGGTTCAACAACTTTGTCCTTGCATCTAGCCTCACAGTCTCAGACAACGTACGTACCTGAATCATCACAGATAGAGGCATTAGACATAAAATAAACGACCTCTATCAACTTCATGAATCAACATCTTTCAAGTTATCCATCAAGTGATAACACTCACCTGAGCATTAGCAGTAGTGGTGTCAGCAATGTATGCACTAGGTTTCTTGCCATCCTTCCTGAGGTTCTGAACGAGGTTGGTTGGATCTGAATCGAAGTAGTGACTAACGTCTGTGAGTGAAATTTCTGATGAGTCGAGGTTCTGGAACGTGGCATCAGCTGTGCTTAGAGCCATCTCAAAAACTTTCCTCTTCTCCATCATGCCAGCACCAGGAGCATCACAGTCAAATGCAAATGACTTTCGGCTCAAGTACATGTCTTGAAGTTGCTTCTCGTCGTTCCATGATGAGTTCTCAACAGCAAGGTTGATGTTGGAAGAGTAAGAACCCGAAGCGTTTGAGAAGACCCTAGTAGCTGCTTCACGAACATCAATTCCGAGTGTTTTTGCCTGTTCTAGTGCATGTTTCCTGACAAAGTTTTGGTCTTCCGTTTCATCAAGCTCAGCAACCATCTTGATTCCTCGGTCAAGGAGATTCATCTGTATACAAAACAAAACAAATGATAAGTAATGATCTGACTTTGCACTAATGTACCAATCCAGTGCAGAATCAGTAGAAAAGGAGGATAGACCAATACCTGATTGATGAAGAGATCCCTGAACACCCCGGAGCAGTTGACAACAACATCAACTCTAGGCCTTCCAAGCTCTTCAAGACTAACTGGTTCCACTCGGTTAACGCGTCCAAGTGTGTCTGCAACTGGCCTAACACCAATCATCCACATAACCTGTGCCAACGACTCTCCATAAGTCTTGATGTTATCTGTTCCCCAAAGCACCAGAGCAACAGTTTCCGGGTACTTGCCCCCGTTGTCAATCTTTTGCCTCTCCAACAATCTTTCAACCACTATCTTGGCGCTCTGCAGTGCTGCTGTTGTGGGAATAGCCTGTGGGTCCAAAGCATGGATGTTTTTCCCTGTAGGCAAAACTTTCGGATTTCTGATTGGATCCCCTCCAGGACCTGGTTCAACATATTTCCCTTCAAGAGCCTGTTTCAAGCTTCCTACCTCGTTATTAGCCACAATTAGCTTCAGACACTCTCCCAAGAACTGAAACAGGACTCTGAGCTTTTCCCTATCAGCTCTGTAGAATTGGGTGTTTGATAAATACTGGATCCATGGTTCATTAATAGCAAAACCAAGGAGTGAGGTCAGCTTGTCAGAATTGTCAACAACCTGACCCTTGCTGTTGGTTGAGCGTTCAACGAAGGCTGATATTGCTCCACGTGATGCCTCAGTAATTTGACGAAGCAACTCCACATCTCGCAAGACTCCATTGTCATTTCCTCGATAGATCTCCTCAATGTTTCTGCCAACTGTGGCAGCCAGAATAGATGGAAGGGAAGAAATATCATCTTCAGCACGGTCCAATGCAGCAATGTTGACAAGAGTGGCAACTGCGTCCATGGCGGTTGGAGGTTCACCAATGATGTGAAGTCCACAGGGCAGAAGACGAGACTCAATCTCCATAATCTTAGCATATACTTTTCCTACCACAAGGTCACGTTCTTTGGCATCTATTTCCTTCTCTTCATCTGGAAGATCAACGTCCTTGTCAAGATTACACTGTCTAGCAGTACTAATGATAGAGCTCACAATCTGAGGGCCACGACCTGAGTCTTTCAGTGATTGGTACGAAGCAATGAGCTCACTAAGCTGCTTGAGTCCCTTGTAGAGTCCGGCATTCTCAGCAGGGGGAGTCAAGTAGCTAATGGTATTCGCATAACTCCTTCGTTTGGCAATAGTTGCTTCGGATGGATTGTTTGCTGCATAGTAATAGACATTTGGAATATTTCCAATGAGACTATCTGGGAAACAAGCATCGCTCATTCCCACCTGTTTTCCTGGCATGAACTCAAGAGAACCATGAGTACCAAAGTGGAGAACTGCATCAGCTTTGAAAATTTTCTCCACAAAGGAATAGTATGCAGCAAAACCATGGTGAGGGCTAGCTGATTTGGAGAACAGAAGTCTCATCGGATCACCTTCGTATCCAAATGTAGGCTGAACACCGATAAATACATTTCCGTACTGTTTTCCATATACCAAGAGGTTCTCTCCATCAGAGTTCAGATTACCAGGTGCTTTCCCCCAGTTCTCTTCAAGAGCAGTGGAATAGGGGGTTAGCTTCTGGTATTCTCGGACATTCATCTTGTAAGCTACGTTAAGATTTGGACTGCTGAACTGAGCTTCTTTGTCATGAATTACTTCTTCAATCAGTTCAGCAGAAGTTTCCGGTAGCCCCTCAACGTTGTAGCCATCTTTCTTGAGATCTTTGAGAACAGAGTATATGGAGGCAAAGACATTCAAGTATGCAGCAGTTCCGACATTGCCTTTGTCCGGGGGAAAGCTGAAAACAGTGATTGCCAACTTCTTCTCAGCCTACACAATGTTCAGTTATACATTGAGCATCAGTAGCAGAAAACAATTTAGCAATTGCTATAAACAACATAATCAGATTTATGAATCCACTGAACAATTCTTACCGACACGGATCATAATACACATTTAAGGAGGAAATAATGATCAAAGTTTCAATGTTGTTATCCCTTTGGTCTATGATTATCGTAAGCAGAAACCGTTTATGTTCTCAGACTCTATAAAAATGCTACCAAATGCATGTCGTATCCTTCAAAATTAGTGCATTTTTGAAGATCCAACACGTCAACACGAGTGCAACAACATTTTTGGAGAGTCCGAGCAACATGGAAAATCGCAACAGTTCTGACCTTAAAAAGTTTTGGTTTCATATGAGAATTTCATCCTAATTTGCAATTTGTGATCATGATAAAGACATAATTTCAGAGTTCATGGCACTTGCTAAGGTGCTAATGAAAGTGATAAAAAGTTTAAATAATAGAAGAAGGGAAATCTTGAACTTATCTACATCAAATAGAGTTCATTGTACTTGCTGAAGTCCTAATGAAAGTGATCAAAGTTCAAATAAGGATAATACGTAAATAGACACTCAAACTTGACCTCAGCTAACGAGTAAACACTCCAACTTTGAGTATACACATCTAGACACCTCAACTCATCCACTGTGCCATTTGACCACTAACTAACAAAATGATCATCTAGACACCTTCAAAATTTATGTGTCACGCCAATTTCGGGAGTCCATGACAACAGTGGGACAAGTTGGAGTGTTTAGTTGCGACCAAGTTAAGGTGTCGAGATATGCACTCTCAAAGTTGGAGTGCTTACTTGGGAGTTGAGGCCAAGTTTGAGTGTCTATTTATGTATTACACCTTTAAATAGTAGAAAAGAGGAACTCTTAAACTTGTCTACATCAAATAGAGTTCACTTGACTTGCTGAAGTACTCAAGAAAGTATTCAAAGTTTAAATACTAGAAGGGAACTCTAAAACTTGTCTACATCAAATAGTATTTCTAAGTACTTGTACCAGATAAGTGAGTTCTACTAATGGTCAACAATTTATTCCCACTAACTCAAAGAAATGGATCCATGTTAATCAGTATTTGCAAGTATTGACCTAATAACATTTGTGAAATAGATCTAATTAGCCAGAACATTACCTTAAAGCTACAAACAAATCCTATCATTTAATCTAAATTAACATGAAAAGAACAAATACCTTTGATTTTCTCTTCAGATCTCCCCATTTGATTGCCCTGGTGCATAGCTGCTCAACCCTTTTGTGAAGAGCATGTGATTTCCCTGCATATTTCAAGTAATGAAAGGAAATAAGCTGTAAAAGTTAGTAATGTTGAGCAAAAACTAATCAAACTAAACATAGAATTAGCAATTCATGTCAAATAGAAACTGTAATCAACATGACAAAAGGACACTTGCCTGTTCTTGGATCCCGTCCAGAGAATACGATAGGCTCCATGCCTCCATCCAGCTCAGGTAGAGCAACTTGTAGAGCCACCTGAATTGGGTGCAATCCCAAAGTGCTGTTCAACCATTCTTCTGTTGTCTGGAAGACCAAAGGCAACGCCACAATGTAAGGCACATCAAGCTTCATCAATGCCTCTATAGCCCTTGGATGGTCCTGTCTTGCTGGCCCTCCAACAAGAGCAAAACCAGTAAGTGATACTACTGAATTTACAAAAGGCTTCTTTGTGATGGGATCAATGAAGTATCTCTCAACTGGCCCGGAAAAGTCTAGCCCCCCGGCGAAAATTGGGATAACTTTAGCCCCTCTTGCCTCTAATTCCATGATCACAGCCACATAGTGACTTTCATCACCAGTAACAATATGACTCCTTTGCAAAACAAGCCCAATAACAGGAGCATTAGAACTCTTGAGTTTCTCATTAGTATCCCTCCTTGTTGCATACCAATTCAAATACTCCTTCACATCATCATACATACAAGGAGCCAAAGGGTGCCAAATTCCACTATCCAAGTATAAAACAGGATCCGAATAGTCCATTTTCACCCCTTTTAATGCAGGAACATAAGAACCAGACACCATTTTCAAGAAATTCACCAAATTATCAGGTGAACCTCCAAGCCAAAACTGCAAACTTAGTATATACAACCTAGCATCTTGAGCCTTGTCACTTGGCAAGTACTTCAAGACCTTAGGTAATGTCCTCACAAGCTTCAACATCTGATCAGAAAAACCAGCAGAAGATTTCTTCTTCTTGAAAAGCTGAAAAAATGGACTTTTTGATTGCCCCAACTGAGACATACTAAAAGATCCCAACTTGTTCAGCCTCATCACTTCAGGCATTGATGGAAATACAAGAACAGCATCAAGCCTATCCCTTTCTTTCTCCACTGCAGACTTAACCTTTAAAGCCAATTCTTCCACAAAAATCAATGACCCAATAAAGATATTTGCATCCTCAAGATCTTTACAGAAAGTTTTATAAGCATTCTCATCTCTAAGCTCCTCAACCAAATACCCCACAACCTCAAAAGAAGCAAATTCACCATTCTTGTTCAGTGTCTGAACAGCAGCAGTGAGAGCTGATTGGTACTGAGCTTCCAACACCACATACACTATCTTCACAGTAGCAAGACCTTTAAGGTTTTCTGGTACAATCCTCCTAACTTCTTGAGTTGTTTGTGTAAACAAACCATTACCAATAGCATTACATTGGAACTTTTTGGGTGATTTTGAGAAAGTGGGGTTTGTTTTCTTGGGAAGAAAAGAGTGAAGAAAGTAATGCTTTTGAGAAATTGATGAAAGGTGTTCTACTTTTGAGTTTGGTAATGTAAATGGTGAAGAAACCAAAGAAGCCATAGCTCAAAAACTTGACAAAGATTCAAACTTTAACCTCTTTGGCTTCTTGATTACACACAAAATGTACACAAAAACCAAGAAAAATCAAATCTTTGTAAAAATAATAAAAAAAAATCTCGGGTTGTAGAAAGTTTTGATTTTTAACACTTCCTACTAAAAAAGACTAGATTTTTGAGTGAAACTCTAAAGTTTCTTCCTCTCTTTTTTTTTCCTTCTCTAAGGAAGAGTGAGGTTCTTGAGTTTATAAGTGGCTGTTATGGAAGTTTTGGAGAATTTTGAGTGAAAAATATAAGATGTTTTTTGAGTTTTTTTAGTGGTGAAACATAAGGACACGTGGCAACAAGGGTGTGCATTTACAAGAAAATGAAAGTTTGTACATTTTTTTGTTTTCTTTCTATCTGATTTGGGGTCATGTTTGATGATGATTCTTGGGTTCCTATTGGTTAGCTTAGATTTCATAGAAGAAGTTATGGGCAAAAAGAGAAGAGGGAGTGTGGAGTTTGGATAGGAATGATTTTTATTATTTTTTATTTTTATTTATTTTGTGAGTTCATTTAGTTTCTTTGTTTGTAAAGATTCTGATTTTTATTATTTTTTTGAGTTTGTGACTCTCAATGAAAATGAAATGATATTTTATGTGTGTTGCTTAATGGGTCCAGGTATCTTACTCTTCTGCCAGGTAAACTAACAAACAAGTTAAATAAATAAATAAATAAATAAATAAGTTGGGCTTGGGGTGGGGTGAGAGCAGAGGTTTTTTTTTTACGAGTTAATCGATTATGTATTGACGATATAAATAATATTTAGGTATTATAAGATGATTAAGGACAAATTTTTGTTACGATCAGACTTCTTTGTAATGGTATGTTGGGTTTGAAATTTTTGTAGTTGTTACATTTAAATAAGATTTGAATATTATGAATAAAAAAAGATATCAAATTCTAAGCTCAATCACATTTTGTACAAAGAAGGAAATTCTTTTAATGATAAGAACATATAGTTATGTAATATCTTTTTGTCATAATAGTTTATTAAAATTTCAAAATATTTGATCAAAATCTCTAAATTTGTTATTGGTAATAATAGGAGTTTTTGGTTAAAAACATTCTTCAATTATACCTCAAACTTAAACTACGTCCTTCAAGTGATGTCTTAGCGGAAAACATCCTTTAAGTATTTAAAAGTGAACAATTTTCATTCTTATGTTAAATTTCCTCAAAAAATTAAGGGATCCTACAAAAACATGAGCAGTCACGTGACTATCAACAAAAGTTTTCCTGCATAATTTAATTACTTGCTATATATGAAGTTCCTGAAAAAAAATATTTAAAATCTTATACATTATTTGCTTACGCAAAAAAAAAAGTTTGGAAGGTGCTATTTTTCTTATTTAGTAACGGAAAGAAGATGTAGCTTAATTATCTTTACTTTTTTCATAGCCAAACTGTATTTAGATCAATAAAATTTTTGGGTCAATCTGATATTAAAGTGATCAAAATATTGATTATGTCTCGCATTTGAGTTTCTTTCAATATTATTAGAAGCGAAAGTTTCCAACAAACGTCACTTCTAGCATATTCAATTGAAAAGAAACATATTTCAACTAATAATATTTTTAATATCAAATATTTCTGATAAATTAAAATAGAAGAATGAAAATTGTTCACTTTATAATAACTTGAAGGATGTTTTCTGCTAAAAATAATACTTTAACGATGTACTTTAAGTTAGGATATAGTTTAAGGATAATTTTGATCAAAACCTCGTAATAATAGAAATTTTATTTTTATGGAGATTGGTTGATTATTATTTTACCAAAAATGAAGATAGTTGTTGTAACAATGCAATACTTAAGCAATAAGGAGGAGAAGAACCAAAAGTTGTAACAGATAAATATTATAATTATATAGTTTTTATTTAGCCAAAAGGACTTGTAATTTATATTTTAATAATAAAATACAATTAGTAACTAAAGTTTCCATGATTATAAAAAAGTAAATTATTAGTTCAAGTGCCCAACCCAATGATGAAACAAAGAAACAAAATACAGCATTCATTGAGTCATTGTGACACTTATGTGCAATAGAGACCTTTGAATCAATTATTACCACTTATCTCACAATTCATAGGAGAATTATTTTGGCATGATGTTATATAAAGATGTTCTACTCGATGGTTTATATATTTTAAAACTCGATTAATTTAAATTTATATAAAATAATTCAAGTAAATTAATTTCTATTGATAGCAATTTAATTTTCAAAATTCTAATCTAAGATGTAAGGACCTCTGATTAAATACTGTCCGATGATAGCTTATTTATGTTTGAGGTCTCTCAAATTTTTTTATTGCATCAATAAATGTCCATTCTAGAATAAGGTTAAAAAAAAGTTGTTGTGGAGTACTTACTATCCTTAGAGGGCGTTTGGTAGGCTGTATTAAAAAAAAATCCATGTATTAGATGTGGTATAATTTAATACTGTGTTTGATAGGAATGTGAGCCTATGTATAACTAATCCATGGATTAGTTAATACATCCTACATTGTATTATGTGATGTATTACTAATACTTTCCATTTGGAGGTATTAGTAATGCATAGGATATAATACCATGTGATAAGCACATAAAGACAAAAATATCCCTCAAATCTTTTTAATTTTTATTTGAATTTCTTGATTTTATGTTTTATATTTGTACTAGTAAAATTATTTAAATAAATTAGTTTACAAATTATTTAGAGAGACTTATTTGTAACTAAATATATCTAATTCAAATCAATACAAATTTAAAATGTGAGTTATTTAACATTTACTAATTAAAAGACAAATATATCACTATTATTCGTATTTTGAACAATTTAAAAAAAATACATACATATTAAAATTATAACTTGCAATTTTTTTTATGTGTGAATGTACATGGTTTATTCAATTTTCCAATTGTTGACCGTCTTTTATAATTTTAAAAGTAATTGGTTTATCTTTTTTAAATTTAAAATTGATATTTTATTAGTGATCAATTTATTAAGATGAAAATTATTTATCCTCAAATAATTCAAGTGGAAAATTGAAAACATGACAACAAAATTATTCTTCTCATAGCTAGTTAGAATGTCATAAAAGAAATATTTTCCGATAATTATCTACCTTGACCCAATTACATAATAATATAAGGGTATAATTGGAAAAGAGATTTTTAAAGAATTTGATTCAGATACAATTTGGAATTGGAAACAATGAACCAAACACTAGATAAAAATAAACCATGCATTACTAATTCCTGCACTACTAATCCATGCATTACTAATCCTTGTATTACTAATCCATGCGTTATTCGATTTTGTACCAAACGACCCTAGTGTCTGATGGTATTATTTGGCCCATAAAATTCATGGAAATCAACCTATTATTACTGAAATACAAATAATTTTTGGCGGCAATTAGTGGTGGCAAATAGGCGGATAGGGTCAAATATGGGCGGGTTGAAAATGGGTAAACATAAAATGGATAATTATTCAACCCGCCCATATTTGATATGGGAAAAAATGGATTGGATAAAATATTAGTTTACCCATATTTTATCCACATTTCATGAATAAATAGTTATTTACTTAAGAATTTAATATGGAGAAAATATTTTAGTCTTTTTTTTATAGATGAAATCTGCTAAAAATGTTTTATTTAGTTTTATTTTATTATAATAGTAAAAAAAACTTTTTAAAAAAATTTCGGGTTAGGGGGAGGGGTGGGCTGATAGGGGCTAGTGGGGGGGGGGAGTTCAGGGTAGGGTGAAAAAAATTTGAAGTTAAAAATATTTTTTAAACAAACTTAATATTTTTGAAGGGTGGGGGTTGGTTGGGGGTAGGGGTGGGGGGACGATGGCTGAAGTGAGGTGGGTCTAGGGTAGGGTGAAAAAATAAAGATTTGAAGTTGAAAATATTTTTTTAAAACAAACTTATTCTTTTTTGGGTGGGGGTGGGGGCGGGGGTGGGGGTGATAGGGGGACGATGGTAGACATGAAAAAAAATAAATTTTGAAGTTGAAAATATTTTTTAAAAATAAACTTGAATTTTTTTTTTTGGGTGGGGGGTGAGGGGCCTGGTGTAGGGGTGGGTTGGGGAGGGGTCGAGGGCACGGGTGAAAAAATGAAGTTCGATATTCAATATATTTTTTAAAAATAAACTTTAATTTTTTCGGGAAGCGTGGGGTGGAGGTCGAGAGTTGAAATATTAATAGCGACCATATATGAAAGTTTTAAAAAATAACTTCTAAAAACTTGGTAACATAATGTTATTGTAAATTTGGAGAAAACTTACGATACTCATATTTGACCCGTATTTTACCCATAATATACCCATAATTTAATGGGTAAAATATAGGTATAATCCCAAATATTACCCATAATTAAAATCACTCTTTCAACCCATATTTGATGGCCTATTTGGGCGGGTTAGTGAAAAATGGGCTTAAATTGCCAACATATACATTAATAAATGATGTTAAAGTCTTTAACGGAATTAGTTAAGTATCATTAGAATCAATGTCACAAAGAATATTAATGGCTGCTAAAATTAAATATTTAGTAACAATTAAAAATTAATTGCTAATAATAATGATTTTTGATATAGTGTACGACTGATTGAAATAATAGCACTTGTTTATTTTGATATGATGCTACTTGAATGTACATATAATTTAGTAAGGTAATAAAACGTGTATCATATAAAGAAAAATATCTTTAGAACTTATGGTTTAAAACACATATTGTCAGACTCATCAAAACTAGACAAATATATAGTCCTTTCCCACTTCAAACAGAAAGCAAAAAAGAAAATCAAATAATTATTTTATATTTATATGACTATCAGAGCATGTCATTTAAGTCGAACACTGGAAGTTCAAAGTTAAAAAGGAGTTTTCAAATGAAGAAATATATATTTTTTCGAAACATATTAAAAATAAATAAGACTAAAGAGTATGAATAGTGTTTTCTATGTGTTGTATTGTGTAAACATGTCATTGTTCATGCCTATGCACTTTTTTTTTACTTTAACTACGTCGTATAGAGCTCTTTCACTTTTCTGTTCTGTTCTATTTCAATATGCTATTCGCCTAAAGTGTCATGTATGCCTCTTTTTCAACAATTTGTCAACCTAAAAATCCGCAAGTCTTTTCTTTGACTAGCCTTCTTTAGCCCGCCATCCAATCGTGGACATATAAAAACATTTAAGATCAGAATTCAACCAAGTACCACCAAAAAGTCTTTAAATGATATTTTTGTATCACGTATCTAAGCCTTCATGTACAGAGTTATCTATTACTTATAGTAACTGGAGATATCAAATAATCAACGGAATAGTCGAGATACACGAAAACTAATCCGACCACTTATGTATATAAAAAAAGAAGAAGAATGTAGCTATGAAACTGCTCACGTGAAAGTATATTTTTGAAGAAATCACTGTACTAAATAATTTTCCTCCTTCAACCATGTTCACCAACAAAAGAAAATGTGTGTAAAAAAAAAAAAAAGCCGATACACTAAGCTCCTTCTATGCACGGGGTCGGGCATCAAAATGTCTATACAAGTTCTATAAAATAAAATAACTCACCAAAAAAAAGAACTTGTCAACACAAGAATATTTTCCATACCATTTGCAAAACTCTCACAAGACACTTTCTTTTTCTTTTTACATGTAAAAATCCAAGATCATCATTTCATCTTTCAAGCTTAACAAGTTTTCTCAACTCTCATCAGGAAATCAAAGAGAAAAATCCCAACAAATCATCTTCACCAATTACTACACCAAGTTTCTCGGAGAGAACAACATTGACGGTATCAGCTTCCACATTCTTCACTACATCATCGGGAGAGACTGTAATGTACTCGTTCAGGTTGTGTACAGCTCCATCTGTACAAGCAAAAGGCAGAATGAAAACAAAAATCGTAACTAGAGCAAGCGAGAGGGTTTCATATTTTCTCACTAATTGTACCAAATAACCAAAAATCATACAAAGTACCTATCAGATATCATTAGGTAATGCAAATATGCACCTCGATTCAATTTTAACGAATGCAAAAAATATTCAAAAGGCTTAGTTCTACTGGTTCCTATATGTTCTATTCCATAAGTCAACTATGAAAAGTGATACTACATAAAATGAGATCGGATAATTGGAAATAAAACCAGCAGGGGAGATTCAAACTTCTAGTCAGTTTGGTATGGCATACAACGACGTATTTCAACTTTTGATGCACGATATCCACCTCCAAATTTGTTTAAGTGTACAAATCAAAAGGTTATATAGAGAAAACTAATTGACTATCAAGCAAAAATGTCATTCCTTATTGAGATATTTATCATGAAATTGATGAACTTTGGCAAAAATAACAAAAGAATAATCAAATTAGAGTCGGCATTTGAGTAGTTACGGGATAAAAATATTAATCGAAGGAACAAAGTTATCTTTACCTCCCAAATGTACCAACAATGACAAAAGCATAATCTTGCTAACTTTTATTTCCTGCATTTACCTTCAGCAACAATAGCTTCATATGATGGCGGGTCAGCAGTCCAGTTTCCAGCAGAATCCTTCATATGTCTTCTATCTGATGCGAAGTGTCGGAGGAGTATAGGGGCATGCACAACTCGAAAAAACCTGAAATGGCCAAAGTTGGTTTTTCATGTGGTTGCAGTAAGCTTATTATTCCAAGCACAAGGTTGGCAACATTGCTTAGCACCAGAAGAAAAACATACTCTGGTTTCTTCTTCAGAAAAAGGTCAGTGAAAGAGCATTTCTTTAATGAGACCACCCCTATAGGGTGGACTTGTGAAATCAATTTTTAAAGATAAAAAAAAAATGAGATTCACTAGGTAGAGCATAAATTTTACGAAAAGTTAGAAACATTTTAAAGGTTGGGTTGACTTCAGGAAGGAATGGAGAAAAACAATACACAGAAGAGCAATAGAACTACTTTTGTATCACTATATCAAGAATCTTATAATTTGAGCAAATATGAAATAGCTCCTATAAAAGAAGATGAAATAACAGTTCATCGTTTAAGAGCAAAAAATTCAAGAAAT
The DNA here is from genome assembly GCA_032847665.1 of Solanum chilense. Taxonomy (NCBI): domain Eukaryota; kingdom Viridiplantae; phylum Streptophyta; class Magnoliopsida; order Solanales; family Solanaceae; genus Solanum; species Solanum chilense. The sequence continues at coordinate 6,443,815 of CM064966.1, forward strand.
CATGTTTCTTTTGGGGGCTAGAACAGTTATTACCTTTTGAATTCTGAAAATATCTGAATTGATGGACGAATGCTGTCAGCGACATAAGTGCCAAGAGATGATGGAAACGGAAGACTTGAATCTAAATCCCACACTAGTGACGAAGAGTTCTCATTTCTCTTCTTCTGCAAGCATCCAAACAGATTTTCTCAAGGACATGAAATCCCAATAGCTATAGTAGAGAAAAATAAAAACCATATAGTTAACCATTTTCAGTTTATACTAGACAAAAGTAGGTTAATCTAACCTGTACACAGATGACATGATAGTCCCACAGAATAACTCCCTCTGCTCGCTGGCTAGCCTTCTGATGCCACAGAGGAATCTGAAAGCATATAATTATTAATTAACATCCCCAAAAACATTATGCTAGGTACAATAACTGTCAGCCATTCTGTCGCTCTCCTTATTCAAACAACTAAGTTAGAAAATCATTATACACTAGAAACGGACTCATAGTATTGAATAGATTTAGTTTTGAAGACTGTTCACGTCCAATTTATCTTTAACTTATTTAAGTGTCCTGGACCATTTTCAGATCCATTCAAACATGAACTTCCCTTCATCCTTTTACTTTGCTGTATTGGGGACAGGGAGAAAAAACTGAACTGATTAATGCATTACAAAGAATTATAAATGGTAAACAAAATTTGAAAGATTAAGTTCTAAACGTTAGTACATCCCGTTTGCAAACAAAGGCTTGCGCCTTGCAGTTCACATTAATTTGTTATCCATCAAACCATTTGTTAGTTTAACGCAATACATTACCATTACTAGTAGAGGAACAGATCTTATACAACTATCATTTTCATTGAGATGAAGTATCAATGCAGTGAATGAACTTCTTAAGACAGAAACAAGTAACCAAAGGAAGAGCAAAGAGTAGTTGCCTGCTTCTTCTCATTGGAAATGAAAATAACAAACAGATCAGAACCATCAGGATCTGCCAGTCCGTCATCACATAGCTTTTTGCATAGCAGGTAGATGTTTTCCTCACTGTAATAGACAAACAGAAGAATACTTATTGTTAGTGCAAGTAATTTTTCTCAATCAATCAACTATGCCTCAAATCAAGATCAATCTGAGTCAATTATATGAACCCTCTATATATTCAGTAAGCAAGCTTAATGTGAATGGAAATTAAAAACAGACATGTCAAATTTGAAAAGGGAAGTACTTAAGTTGAATAATTCTACATAAATAGATTCTAAGGATTTCAAAAGTTCCCTTTTCTTTATGAACATTTATCTTTAGGACAGGCGAAGAATTTCTGCAGGAATATGCTCATAGAGATACTCCAAGTTAAAGAAACAACAAGATCTTTCTTTTGTCCCTTCCAGGCGATCCCAAAATAAAGAAATGGTTACTATATTCAAGATAATTACATATTTACAAAATACCGTCTCAATCATCCTATTTCATCATTTCCGGGATGTGATATGGTTCCAAAGGATGAACTAGATATGGATAGTTCCAATAAGATTTCATTCTTGAACAAAAATCAATTTTTTGTTACAGGGGAGGATACACGTTACACTATGATTTTGAATCAGAAGAAAGTTTTCAATATCTATTCACTCTATTAATAACCGAGCCGGATCCGGTGTATTATACAGGATTTGCCTTTTCTATCAATTCCTGCGGATTGGATAAAAACAATTCTTGAGTGAGGTCAAGGATGAATAGAAAAAGAAATCTTTGTTGGTTCTACCTCCTACTTCCAGAAAGAGAATGAATATTTTTCTCAAAGGATTAGAAAATGGGTTTGGATCTCCTACGCAAAGGATTTGAAGATCCAAAACCAAAATAGTGGTACTTGGTAGCAACTACATAATGAAGGCAATCACTCAACATAGATTGGTCCGAAATTTGATACAAATCCAATATATTATCTATGGGTAAATACGAAATATATTGAACCGATTCTTTTTATTATAGATCTGATCACAACTTCGAATATGGAATTCAAAAAGATCAATAAGGAAAAAAATACTATAAATCATAGATTTCCAAGTTCTTTTTTTTTACTCATTCAGTATTGCTTTTACCAAATAAACATTTAACAAGTTCCAAATTCATATCTTGAATTCTCATTAGATAAGTTAAGTTCAAAATTACCAGATATTTGTAAAAATCATGAAATCACTTAATAAAGCTCTCCCTTTCGCCGAACAAAAGCCATCAGCTAAATCAGTTCAGCCTACAAAAGTAACACCATACTGAAGCAAACTAAGGCTAAATCCTTTAATTAATTGACATTTACCAAGAATTTTTTGGCTCAACTACAAACTCCACAAACATTTTTGTACAATATGGCGCCCGTACAATCTTTCCTGCACCAAATTTCATGTATATTTTCATACTACATAACAAAAGAGTATGTTGTGGAGCATTGTCTTGCTTTTCGACGGGTTTAGGCATGGCGGTGTCTATTGTAGTACTAATTGTATGCTTGTAGTTGCTTGCTTTTGATATCTATCATCAACGGTTGTTTATTGTGTTTTGCTTATCGCACTATCCTATTGTTGTCACTGTTCTTTTCTTGTATGCTGTGCACTCCTTTGCTTTTTAGTTGCCATGTTTTCTTCCCTATAGTTTTTTTTTTCTTTCCATAAATAATTTGAATTGCTACACTTGAGCAGAGGGTCTTTCAAAAGCAACATCTCTACCTACACGAGGTAGGAGTAAGGACTGGTACACTCTATCCTCCCTAGACCCCACTTGTGGGATTTCATACGGTATGTTGTAGTGATTGTGGATCTAAACTGGTCAGCTGTAGAATTTGCTTAAATTATGTCTTTAAACGAAAAGGGTATCAGCATTTGTACATCAGATTTCATAATCAAACAGTAATCACCAACTATGTCGCACCTCCTCCCCCACACCTCTCTCCAAATAACAGTAGTCACCAGCTATGTCTGTATTTCAAGAATGCATTTACACATCCCCACCCCAAAACAAATATCCCTTCCCTGCCATATCGAGAAATAGAACTGACTAATCCTCAGTCAAAGGGTCGAGAAACTCAGCGGAACAACTTGGAGCTGGCTCTACTTTTCGCACTATTACAGACATGAAAATAATGGTCAAAATCTGATTCAATTGACAACTGCCCCTACCGGAAATAGGACTGACTACCAATTCCAAATGTACTGGTGTTACACATCAGTAATCACCAGCTATGTCTGTATTTCAAGAACGCATGTTTAAACAGAACCACTCACCTCCCTCCCAAACAACAATGATTACCAGTTGTGTCTGTATTTCAAGAACGCATTTTTACACACCCCCACGGCCCCACCTCCACCGCCCAATCACCAGCAATGTCTGTATTTCAAGAATGCATTTTTACACACACACACCTCCCCCCCACCCCACCCCAAACAACAGTAATCACCAGCTGTGTCTGTATTTCAAGAATGCATTTTTACACGCCCCACCCCTAAAAAAGGCCAAAAAAACACACACACACACAGTACCAATTCTAACTTAATTAGGTCTTCAAATGAAACGGGTATCCTCAATTATGCATCAAATTTTATAAACAAACAGTAATCATCATCAGCTATGTCTATCATTCAAGAATCTATACACACACATACCCCCTCCACCCCCAAAAAAGCACAGAGAGAGAGAGAGAGAAAGAGAGAGAGAGAATGTACCAATAATAAGGGGTATGATGAAAGGTTGGAACTTGCAGAGAAGGAACTGTAGCTGAAGACCTCACTTCCATTTCCAAATTTGAAGACATTTTTTCTTTTAAAAAGTTTACTTCTGCAATTCTGCCCTTCTTGTTTATACTGTATTTTCAGTTTTTCACACAAGTACTCAAACGACGTCGTTGCTGAGATCCACTTCTTTAATTTTTTTTAATTTTTTGGGGACTCAAACTCGATCATGGAATTACACTAGTTAAGTTAGTGTGGGTCAAAAATCAACACATTTTGATTTTTCGAGCTTTTACATAAACTATCACGTGAGTGAGTTTTGTACCTATTATCAAAATTCAAATAGTGAATGTATTAGGTAGGAAAAAAGCGTAACCAATAGCTGAAGTTTCAAATACGTTTTGATCAATAGTCGATAATAGTTCAAATCGATATTAAACTCAAAAAAATTAAAATATTTTAAACTCTATTTATTTTATTTATACCTTTACAAATAGCAATATCATCTCATATTTGTTTTGATATTTACAAAGCTCTTACATTAATGACTCCTTGTGTTGGGAAAGTATATCTAAATTTACCCCTCTAATTTTTTTAGTATGATTAGAAAATATCCTCATATTGACTCCATTAGGAGTTAGAAGAAAAAATGAGATTTTTTTTCCTTCTAAAAGATGGATTTTTTGAAATATAAATGTCGAGTTATATTGTTATAATATTCGAATAAAATGTATTTTTATTTTTGAATCAAATAAGCCTAAAAGATGGAATTTAGATAATTTTAATTATTACTTCATAATTATTATCCTAATAAAAATCTCAAAATAATTTGATTTTGAACCAGCTATTAATGAAACAGAAATTTATTCAATTTCAGATATTAGAGGAGCACAAAAGTACATTATTTGATAATATAGGGGCTGTTTGGTTACTTGGTTAGAGTTATGCAGGTATTATCTATGCAGAGTTTAGTTATACAAGTATTAATTATGCAGAGCTTAGTTATGCTGAGTTTAGTTATGTAGTTATTAGTTATGCATGATTTAATTATGCAAGTTTAGTTATGTTGGATTTAGTTGTGCGGGTATTAGCCATGTGGATATTAGTTATATAGATATTATTTAGTTACGTAGAGATTACAATACATGTGTTATTAACTATTGAATATTAAACTTGTTGTAAAATATTATAATATATTATTTACAAAATAATAATACATGCTAATAAAATGTGAAATATATTGACTAATATATAATGGTAATATTTGATTAGCATATGTACCGTTTGAAAAATATACAATCAATTTCTAATATTAAAAAATATTTATATTTCCATAAATCAATCAAAATGGTAAGTATAAAAAGAAATGAAAATAAATTATATATAATAAGAAATAAAAACAACACATGTTGATAGGAAACAATATAGTTTCCAATTAAAAAAATAAAATAAAATAAAATAAAAAAAATGATCTAAATATATATTTAAAAAAACCTATATATAGAAAAACAATAAAGTTATCAATTAAAAACAGTAAAATAAATTAACAGAGTAAATATATAATTTATCACTTTAATACATGTATAACTAATATCCACATAGCTTATTCCACCTTTTACCCTGAATAACTTTATACAAAGATTCCTTCATAAGCTATGTTGGTATTAATTATGTAGGACTATAAAAATGCAACCAAACATTGTATAAGTCATGTTGACTTTTCAACCTAATAAAAAACTTTTACCAAACATAGTGAAACTAATGCAATGTTTTATACATGAATAACGTTCCTTCTTATACCGTAACCAAATGGCCCAATAGTGCATAACATATAACATTTAGCACATTCAGTACTTTGTACATATTGAGCTTAATTGAGGAGTCTCTAGATGTTGTGGAAAGTAATTTTATTTGTCCTAGTTGGCACATATGGTATGCCACCAACACGAGTCTGTAGTCTGCGAGGAGTTGCTTCATTTGTATTATGCAAGCTTGAAAATAGGTTCCCTCGTCCCCCCAGTGTGCGAGCAACTGCTTCATTTGTATTTAGCAAGCTTGAAATCATGTTATGGTGTGTCCCTAGCTTGCGAGGAGTAGCTAAAGTTGAGTGAGTTGTAGTGCTTGAAATGGGTGAATATCGACATCCTGACCCATCAAAAGTTGTTTGATTCGTATTTAGCAAATTTGTAACTGCGTTATAGCGTGACTTTAATGTCCGAGGAGTTGCTTCCTTTGTGTGAACTAAAGAGCTAGAAGAGAGAGAATCTTGGCACCCCGATCCACCAGAAGTTGCTTTATTTGTATTTGTCAAGCTTGTAACTGAATCAAAGCGTGAATCTACTTTTCGTGGAGTCGCTTCTTTTGAGTGCGTTAATGAGCTCGAAATGGAAAAATACTTGTGTTCTGGTCCATCAAAAATTGCTTCATTTGACTTTGGCAAGCGTATAACTGCGTGCACCCCTAGTTTACGAGTTATTCTATTCGCATCAATCGTCGACTTAAAAGCGTAAATATCACTATAGAAAGTTGGATGATTTTAGCCAATAAGCTAAATCAAGCTTGTTGTGTATTTGAGAAATGACTATATATATTTATAGGGAAATAATCTTTGTAATAATCTTAATATTATTCATATAATAATCTCGAATGTACAATAATGTATTAGATGCCCATTTCGGCAAATTAAGAGTTAATATTTATTTTCATTGTTTTTTCGAACATTTTTATAGATTTATTTTGTTTTCTTGTGATCAATTGGATGTTTATTGTTCTATGTAAAATTCTTTTTATACTTTAACAAAAAAAAGGGTTATAATTAAAATCGACTTTATGACTCTTCACTATTCAATTCACTCTATTTGGAGCCGTTTCATTCCAATGTATATCTAGTATTTTAAGTTCTCCAATAATACTAGATTCTTTTGATATTTTCTATTAATATGTAAATCTTTAATTCGATTTAAAGGAGTTTAGCAAATACTGGACCTAATAAAAAATTTTATATTCATATATATATATATGAGTCTTTCTCTTTTCTGATATTCGATTTCACGTTAAATAATCTTAGTTCAGAAGAGATTATAAGTTTTCAAGACGATGTAATTATATACTTAGTTCCATGCAATTTTATGTTGACATCTCATCTTATTTTAACTCTTTCAATAATCAAGATTTTACACCTACTAAGATATGGCCAAACTTGAGTGACTTCTTTCATTTTATCTTTGATGTGATATTTATATGTATGCTAGAGGTACAAAATTGGTTTGAATTAATATATGAGTAATTAAATGGTGAAACAGTTAATAACTATATATAGAACTTTTTGTATCTATGTACGAGCAAAGGGATCAAATTAAACTTCACGTTTCTAGTAATTAGAAGGTCGATGTGCTAAGTCGATATATCGATCATATATTACAAGGACTAAAATTATAGTTCATCAATATGTATAATATATAAAGGCATACTACATAAATATGCCCTTTAACTTGGATTCAAATCACATTTATGCCCTTCAATTTTGAATGTACACAAGTAGACACTTAAACTTGTATAAAACTCAATAAATAAACACATGTCCTACATAGCATCCTACATGTCATTTTTTGTCCTACGCGGTGTCCTACGTGTATTTGTGTCATGTAGGACTCGTGTTTGTACTTGTTATACTTTATATACGTTTAAGTTTCCACTTGTGAATATCTAAAGTTGGAGGACATAAACGTAAAATGAGGTCATGGTTAAAGGACACATTTATGTATTATGTCATACATAAATGTGTCATTAAACTTGGTCTCATTTCATGTTTTTGCCCAATAACGTTGAGTGTGCATAAATAAACACTTAAACTTGTATAAAACTGAACAAGTACACACATACATGAGTTGCGTATGAAATAATACACGTAGAACACCATGTATGACACAACTTGTCATGTAGGATGTTACGCAGGGCACATATGTTTATTTGTTTAACTTTATACAAGTTTAAGTGTCGACTTATGCACAACCAAAATTGAAGGGCATAAATATGATCTGAGGCTAAGTTAAAAAACATATTTATAAATTATGTCTCAATAACTATGAGATTAGAAGTGCTTATTAACACAATATAAAAATGTTATGTACTTTTTGAAATAGACTAAAGATGAAAGTGAGAAAAATAAAATAATGTAGAGATAACAAAAAACACAATGCGTAGATACTAGATAGTACTAATACAACACAATGTACTAAGAAGTTACGTTGTGGGCTAAATTGGCCATTAATTATTAGAAGTTACTTCAAATTGTACTGGTTGACAAATTTGCTTGTGGTGTGTGTGTTGGGTTGGGGGTGGGGGTGGGGGGATTTTCTAGTCTTCAAGTAGTTGTTTCATTTGTATTAGTTGATAATTGATGAAACGTACTTTGTATTTGGATCGCGAGAAAAGCGAGGAGATACTCTATGTATAATTGACAAGTTTGAAATGGGAGAAGAATTGAGTTTTGATTCTTCACTATTAACCTCTTCGTTTGTATTTGGTAAGCTTGTAATAATAATTGGGGTATGACGTGCCCCATGCTTGTGGGCTTTCTTTGCTTCCTTTGGGAATATTGTAGGGTCCACTAGAGAAATAATTATTGCATTTGTGTGAGCTAACAAGCTTAAAATTGGGGAATTCTAATTTTTCGATCCATCAAAAGTTGTTTTATTTGTATTTGACAAACTTGTAACTGCATTTTGGCGTGACCCTATTGTGCGAGGATTCGTTGCATTTGCATGAGTTGAGGAGCTCGAAATGGTCAAATTCACTTGCCCTAATCCACCTTGAGAATTTGATCCTCCTGAAATTACACAATTTGTATTTTTCAGGCATGTAATCCTAGATAGTCGCGCCATTATTAGTTTGTGAGGAGTTATTGTGTGTGCCTCATTAACTACAAGCTTGAAAAGGGAGAATCTTGGTCTTCTAATTCACCTTTAGTCGCTTCATTTGTATTTGACAAGCTTGTAATTGCATTTTGTCGTGTCCCTAATTTACGAGCAGACCCTAATCCATCAAAAGTCTCATCATCTATATTTGACAAGCTTGTAACTAAGTTATAACGTACCCCTAATTTGCGAGGAGTTGTTGCATTTCCATGCTTGTCTCAAAAAGAGTGGAAATATCATAAGAAGTGCAACAACATAAAGTATGAATAATTTTAGCCATGACTTACAACTTTGTTGTATATTTTAGAAATAGCCTAATCTTGATATGGTTAATGTCTCATAAAATCGTTTTATATAGTGGAAATAATCTTGGTAATAACCTCCATATTATATTATAAAATATTATCACCAATATATGTAATCACTCTATGTTAATATAATACGTTTAGTTTAATTTACTGAAATGTATATAATGTATATATAGATGTTGTTCTAATAATATTTGAATTAAACGCATGTGAATTATAGATGTTGTTGTTATAATATTTGATTATAGATGAATAGAGTTATATCGTTATAATATTTGAATTAAATGTATTTTATTTCTGAACCAAACAAGCCTAAAAACGGAATATAGATAATGTTAATTATAATTTCATAATTATTATCCTAATAAAAATCTCGAGATAATTCGATTTTGAACCAAAAATTAATCAAAGGGAAAGTTACTCAATTTTAGATATTAGAGGAGCACAAAAGCACATTATTTGATAATACTATAATACAACATATAGTGCATAACATAGCACTTTAGCATATTAAGTACTTTTGTACATATTAACAAGGAGTCTCTAGATATTGTGAAAAGTCATTTTAGTTGTCTTAGTTGGCACATATTGTATGCCACTCACATGAGTTTGTAGTCTGCGATGAGTTGCTTCATTTGTATTATGCAAGCTTGAAATTAGGTTCCCTCGTCCCCCTAGTGTGTGAGCAACTGCTTCATTTGTATTTAGCAAGCTTGTAATCATGTTATGGTGTGTCCCTAGCTTGCGAGGAGTAGCTAAAGTTGAGTGAGTGGTAGTGCTTGAAATGGGTGAATATCGACATCCTGACCCATCAGAAGTTGCTTGATTCGTATTTCGCAAATTTGTAATTGCGTTATAGCCTACCTTTAATGTCTGAGGAGTTACTTCCTTTGTGTGAACTAAAGAGCTAGAAGAGAGAGAATCTTGGCACCCCGATCCACCAGAAGTTGCTTTATTTGTATTTGTCAAGCTTGTAACTGAATATAACGGAATTTAAAATGGGTCACTCGCGTGGATTTTGAATATAACGGAATTTAAAATGGGTCACTCGCGTGGATTTTGAATATAACGAAATTTAAAATGGGCCACTCGCGTGGATTCGAGTCGGGTCGGGTTAACTAAAAAGTTGAAAATATTTCGGTTAAATTCTGTTATCAACTACTTTATTGAAAATAATTTTTGGCCATTTAAATTAATTAATAAATAATTAAAATAAATTTTGTCCAAAAAATTATCTCTCGATCATTTGCCAAAGCCAAAGCCAAAGCCAAAGCCGAAGCCGAAGCCGAAGCGAGCGAGCGACGACGACGACGGCGCGAGGGGGGTCCCTCTTTCCAACCCTTTTAACAATTAATAGGAGTGTTTATTTATTTAAACTCTCCTATTTTCATTTCCATTACCGATGAGGGACTATTGCCTTTTTCAATAAAGCATTAGAGGACTTTTCAAGTTTCCAACCTTTCAAGTTCTAAACTTTTCAAATTCCTCTCCTTCCCTCTATTTCCCATCAATTCTTGCTACATACCCAACAATCCCCCACATTGATGGGGAATAGTTATAACATAGGAATGCACGGACAATTGTGTACTTTACAAGCAAGGATTAATTGCATCTGGATAAGTAGGTTTCCCCTTGGACTTTCCGTAGTGAACATATGTCGGATATACTCGGTCAATCGGTAGATGTGATATCTTTGAACCGTCGAACTTTGGTGTATACCTAGACAACCATATGTCACACAATTAACCCTTTACTGTTTATGATTCTTACGGTTGTGTTCGTTTCAGCAATGAACACCTCCTGGTTTCATGAGTGTATAGAGAATAGGCTTTTGACATAAAATTCTCTTTGAAGCGGCTTCCACTTCACACTCACATAGGTGATTTCTAGCCGTGTCATCTCGTAGATACACTATTTGGTCAAATCTACCAAACTTAGCAAATCATTAAAAACTTTAAGCTTTATTACCTCATTAACAAGCCTTAAAGTTTTAACCTTTTCCTGAACATTGTCTTCATCATGAGAATGGATTGAGTTAATTGACAATGTCGAACCGTCAGCCACAACTTTGTTTTTCTCCTTGAATCTAGCTCTTGGGATCTCCAGTCTGCTAGATAGAGTTACCGTCATGCTGACTTGTCCTAAGCCGTAAACCCATTCCCTTAGATGATCTTTCAACTGCCTCTCTCACTAGGCCTTTCGTTAGTGGATCTGACACATTATCGCTTGACTTTACATAGTCAATTGTGATAATTCCACTAGAGAGCAGTTGTCTTATGGTGTTATGTCTACGTCGTATATGACGAGACTTCCCGTTGTACATAACGCTCCCTGCCCTACCTATTGCTGCTTGACTATCGCAATGTATGCAAATTGGTCCAACAGGTTTGGGCCAGAATGGAATATCCTCTAGGAAATTTCGGAGCCATTCCGCTTCTTCACCAGCCTTATCCAAAGGAATGAATTCAGATTCCATTGTGGAGCGAGCAATACATGTCTGTTTGGAAGATTTCCAAGAGACAGCTCCTCCACCAAGTATAAATCCATAACCACTCGTGGATTTTACATCATTTGACCCGGTGATCCAATTTGCATCACTATATCCTTCAATCACAGCAGGATATTTATTATAATGCAAAGCATTATGTTGTGTCCATTTTAGATAACCCAACACACGTTTCATAGCCATCCAGTGAGTTTGATTCGGATTACTAGTGTACCGACTCAATTTACTAATAGCACATGCTATATCTGGTCGCGTGCAATTCATAATATACATCAAACTTCCCAACACTCTGGCATATTCCAATTGAGAGTCACTTTGACCTTCATTCTTTTTAAATGTACAACTTAAATCAATTGGAGTTTTGACTACATTGAAATTCAAGTAATTGAACTTATCCAATACTTTTTCAATATAATGAGATTGAGATAATGCTAGTCCCTGGGGAGTTTTGATAATCCTGACCCCTAAGATCAAATCAGCAACCCATAAGTCTTTCATATCGAACTTGCTGGACAACATGCGCTTAGTAGCATTTATATCGTCAATTTCTTTACTCATTATTAACATGTCATCAACATACAAACAAACAATGACTTCATGATTCATAACGTTTTTAATGTAAACACATTTATCACATTCGTTAATCTTGAATCCATTTGCCAACATTATTTGATCAAATTTAGCATGCCATTGTTTGGGTGCTTGTTTGAGTCCATAAAGTGACTTCACAAGTCTGCACACTTTCTTTTCTTTACCAGGAACTATAAACCCTTCAGGTTGTTCCATGTAAATTTCTTCCTCTAACTCTCCATTTAAGAAGGCTGTCTTTACATCCATTTGGTGGATTTTAAGATCATGCACTGCTGCTAGTGCTATTAACGTCCTAATTGATGTTATCCTTGTTACTGAGAATATGTATCAAAGTAGTCCAGACCTTCCTTTTGTCTGTACCCTTTGACTACCAGTCTAGCCTTATATTTGTCAATAGTCCCATCAGGTTTCATTTTCCTTTTAAAGATCCATTTTGATCCTAAAGGTTTATTTCCTGGAGGAAGATCAGTCAATTCCCAAGTGTGATTGCTTAAAATTGATTCAATCTCACTATTGACTGCTTCTTTCCAATAAGTTGACTCTGACGAAGACATAGCTGCTTTAAATGTTTGAGGCTCATTTTCAAGCAATAGTGCTACAAAATCTGGTCCGAAAGAAACAGATTTTCGTTGTCGAGTACTTCGCCTAGGTTCCTCACTAGTTAGAATATTTTCCATTGATTCTTCTCGTGGTCGTTTAGGTCTTTCACTTGTTGACTCACTTTCAGTTTTATACGGATAAATATTTTCAAAAAACTCTGCATTATCTGATTCAATTATCGTATTAACATGAATCTCAGGATTATCAGATTTATGAACCAAAAATCGACAGGCTTTACTATTCACAGCATACCCAATAAAGACACAATCTATTGTTTTGGGTCCAATTTTAACCCTCTTAGGTAAAGGAACCTCTACCTTGGCTAAACACCCCCACACTTTGAAATATTTCAAGTGGGTTTTCTTCCATTCCACAACTCATATGGAATTGATTGTGTTTTTCGATTGGGTACTCTATTGAGTATTTTATTAGCTGTAAGGATGACTTCCCCCCAAAGATTTCGCGGTGAACCAGAATTGATCATTAAGGCATTCATCATTTCCTTTAATGTTCTGTTCTTCCGTTCTGCCAAACCATTTGACTGTGGTGTATAAGGTGCAGTAGTTTGATGAATAATACCATATTCCAAACATATCTCTGCAAAAGGAGATTCATATTCTCCACCCCTATCACTCCGAATCATTTTTATCTTTAGATTCAATTGGTTTTCCACTTCATTTTTGTATTGCTTAAATGCATCAATTGCTTCATCCTTACTATTAAGCAAATATACATAACAAAATCGAGTGCAGTCATCAATAAAAGTTATAAAGTACTTTTTCCCACCACGAGATGGTGTTGACTTCATATCGCATATATCTGTGTGAATTAAGTCTAAAGTTTTAGAATTTCTTTCAACAGACTTGTAAGGATGTTTAACAAACTTACTTTCCACACAAATTTCACATTTCGACTTATCGCATTTAAAATCAGGCAATACTTCTAGATTAACCAATTTTCGCAAGGCTTTGTAATTTACATGTCCCAAACGGGCATGCCATAAATCACTTAACTCCAATAAGTAAACAGAAGCAGAATTTTTATTAATACTGTCAATAACCATTACATTTAGTTTGAAAAGACCCTCATTGAGGTAGCCCTTTCCTATAAACATTTCATTCTTACTTATTACAGCTTTATCACTAACTAGGACACACTTAAACCCGTTCTTAACGAGTAGTGCAGCAGAAACTAAATTCTTCCTAATAGTAGGGACATGCAGAACATTGTTTAAAGTCAACACTTTGCCGGTCATTTTCAACATTACTTTCCCAGTTCCTGCAATCCTTGCTGTTGCTGTGTTTCCCATGAATAAATCTTCATCGTACGCAGCAGGAGTGTACGTTGCAAAGGCTTCTTTTGCAGAGCAAATATGTCTAGTAGCACCTGAGTCGAGAAACCACTCCTTGGGATTTCCAACTAAGTTACATTCTGATATCATTGCACACAAGTCATCTGCATCTTCCATCTTTTCCACGATGTTTGCTTGACTTTTGCCTTTGCCTTTGTTTTTGTCCTTTCTTGGAGCATGATAATCAGAAGATCTATGACCAGCCTTGCCACAATTATAACAGTTGCCTTTGAATTTCTTCTTGGCCTGTTCTGACTTCTGCCCGTTGGACTTCTTTCTCTTTTTGTCTTTGGTAGGAGCTTCTTCAACAATATTAACTCCAATGATTGTTGAACTCTTACGCGACTTCTTTTCGGCATTTCTATTATCTTCCTCAATCTTGAGACGAATCACAAGATCTTCAAGCTTCATTTCTTTACGCTTGTGCTTTAGATAATTCTTGAAATCATTCCACGAAGGAGGCAACTCTCGATCATTGCAGCCACTTGAAAAGCTTCATTTACTACCATATCTTCAGTAATCAGATCATGGAGAATAAGTTGAAGTTCCTGCACTTGTGATCCAACAGTTTTACTATCTACCATTTTATAGTCTAAAAACTTTGCGACCACAAATTTTTTCAAGCATGCATCTTCTGTCTTATATTTCTTCTCAAGTGCATTCCACAACTCTTTTGAAGTTGTTATTGCACTATAGACATTATCTAAGTCATCCTCTAAAGCACTCAAAATGTAACCTTTACATAGGAAGTCTGACTGTTTCCATGCTTCAACAATCATAAATTTTTCCCTGTCTGGCATATCATCAACAGGTACTGGAGTATCTTCACTTGTAAATTTCTGCAGACCAAGAGTGGTAAGCCAGAAAAATACTCGTTGCTGCCATCCTTTGAAATTCACACCTGTGAATTTACCTGGTTTCTCTGCTTGTGATACAAGAGTTCGGGTTGGTGCAGCAACAGCCACTGTAACACCAGTATTTTCCATTTCTGATAAAAAAAATTGATACAATATAAGTAAGCAATAAATTATAATTGCAGACTTAAAGGAGTATAAAATCACAAAGATTTTTGTCTCCACCAGAAGCACAAATTTATTTTAATTTCCTTAAGATTGTTGCCAATCTGTGTTAAGAAAATCATAAATTACTGGTTGTAATAAATCATTCAGAAACACGAAGTAACTGAGATTTTTAGAACCAGTAAATAAGATGAACAGAAATTTATTTGTAAAAAATAATTTAATCTGTAAAACTTACCAGAATGTTGAATACTCTTTTATTTTTCTTTTTAGGAAGAAAATCAAGTCCACTGAATTCACAGTGTCCCCTTAAGGAAATTATTCCCCTCTAGTATCCGAGGTTTGATTTGGAATATAACCTCCCAGGGTAAAATGATCTTAATCAGTAGAGTATAGATACCAAAAACTCTACTGTCAGCGAATCAATCCACAGCAGGAAAGTACACGAAGAAATATATGTTTTTTAAGAAGAAGGAAGATCAGAAAATTCGTTAGGAAATATTCTGAATACTGAATGTATTTATAGGCAAGAATAATATATTCTGAAAGGTTGCTACCCTTTCAGAATTGACACGACCATTAATGAAAGGTTGCAAACTTTCAAATGGCATTGACTGTTCCTGAAAGTTGCAACCTTTCAGAACAGTCAAGGCGGGAAATTTTGAATATAACGGAATTTAAAACGGGTCACTCGCGTGGATCCGAGTCGGGTCGAGTTAACTAAAAAGTTGAAAACATTTCGGTTAAATTCTGTTATCAACTAATTTATTGAAAATAATTTTTGGCCATTTAAATTAATTAATAAATAACTAAAATAAATTTTGTCCAAAAAATTATCTCTCGATCGATCATTTGCCAAAGCCAAAGCCACCAAAGCCAAAGCCGAAGCGAGCGACGACGACGATGGCGCGAGGGGGGTCCCTCTTTCCAACCCTTTTAACAATTAATAGGAGTGTTTATTTATTTAAACTCTCCTATTTTTATTTTCATTACCGATGAGGGACTATTGCCTTTTTCAATAAAGCATTAGAGGACTTTTCAAGTTCCATCCTTTCAAGTTCTAAACTTTTCAAATTCCTCTCCTTCCCTCTATTTCCCATCAATTCTTGCTACATACCCAACAATAATCTTAATATTATACATATAATAATCTCAAATGGATATAATGTATTATTAGATGCCCATTTCGGCAAATTAAGAGTTAATATTTTTTTCATTGTTTTTCGAATATTTTGATAGATTTATTTTGTTTTCTTGTGAGCAATTGGATCTTTATTGTTCTATGTAAAATTCTTTTAAAATGCTTCTTTAATACTTTAACAAAATAAAATAATGGTAATTGGGATCGACTCTATGACTCTTTACCATCCAATTTGCTCTGTTTGGAACGGTTTATCCCAATATATATTTAGTATTTTAAGTTCGATTTTTCTATATTTTTTGTTAATATTTAAATTTTTAATTCGATTTAAAGGAAGGCTAGCAAATATTGGATCTAATAAAAATTATTATATCAATGTGACCAAGTCTTAATACCAACTAGTAAGATATATATATATATATATATATATATATATATATGAATCTTTTTCTTTTCTGATGTTCGAATATTCACGCTAAATAATTTTAGTTCGAAAGAAATTGTAGATTTTCAAGACTATGTAATTATATACTTAGTTCCTTGAAATTTTATGTTGACATCTCATCATTTTTTACTCTCTCAATAATCAAGATTTTACACCTACGTAAGATATGGCCAAACTTGAGTGATTTCTTTCATTTTATCTTTGATGTGTTCTATTTATATGTATGCTAGACTAGACATAAATATAGAGGTACAAATTTGGTTTGAATTAATATATGAGTAATTAAATGGTGAAACAGTTAATAACTATATATAGAACTTTTTGTATCTATGTACGAGCAACGGGATCAAATTAAACTTCACGTTTCTAGTAATTGGAAGGTCGATGTGCTAAGTCGATATATCGATCATATATTACAAGGACTAAAATTATGGTTCATCAATATGTATAATACATAAATGCATACTACATAAATATGCTATTTAACTTGAATTCAAATCACATTTATGTCCTTCAACTTTTAATATGCACAAGTATACACTTAAACTTATATAAAGCTGAACAAATAGACACACATGTCCTACATAACATCCTACATGTTATTTTTTGTCCTACGTATATTTGTGTCATATAGGACTCGTGTGTGTACTTGTTCTACTTTATATAAGTTTAAGTTTCCACTTGTGAATATTCAAAGTTGGAGGACATAAACGTAAAATGAGGTCATGGTTAAAGGTACATAAATGTGTCATTAAACTTGGTCTCATTTCATGTTTTTGTCCAACAACTTTGAGTGTGCATAAATAAACACTTAAACTTGTATTAAACTTAACAAGTACACACATACATGAGTTGCGTGTGAAATAATACACGTAGAACACCATTTATGACACAACTTGTCATGTAGGATGTTACGCAGGGCACATATGTTTAATTGTTCAACTTTATACAAGTTTAAGTGTCTACTTATGCACATCCAAAATTAAAGGGCATAAATATGATCTGAGGCTAAGTTAAAAGACATATTTATAAATTATGTCCTATCAATAACTATGAGATCAGATGTGCTTATTAACACAATATAAAAATGTTATATACTTTTGAAACAGACTAAAGATAAAGTGACAAAAATAAATTAAAACAAAGTAGAATAATGTAGAGACAACAAAAAACACAATGCATAGATACTAGATAGTACTAATACAACACAATGTACTAAGAAGTTAGGTTGTGGGCTAAATTAGCCATTAATGATTAGAAGTTACTTCAAATTGTACTAGTTGACAAATTTGCTCGTGGTGTGTGTGTGTTGGGTTGGTTGGGGGGGGGGGGGATTTTGTAGTTTTCAAGTAGTTGTTTCATTTGTATTAGTTCATAATTGACGAAACATAACCTGTATTTGGATCGCGAGAAAAGCGAGGAGATACTCTATGTGTAATTGACAAGCTTGAAATGGGAGAAGAATTGAGCTTTGATTCTCAACTATTAACCCCTTTGTTTGTATTTGGTAAGCTTGTAATAATAATTGGGGTCTGACGTGCCCCATGCTTGTGTTTTTTTTTTGCTTCCTTTGGAAATATTGCAGGGTCCACTAGAGGAATAGTTATTGCATTTGTGTGAGCTAACAAGCTTAAAATGGGGAAATTCTGATTTTCTAATCCATCCAAAGTTGTTTTATTTGTATTTGACAAGCTTGTAACTGCATTTTGGCGTGACCCTATTATGCGAGGATTCGTTGCATTTGCATGTGCTGAAAAGCTCGAAATGGTCGAATTCACTTGCCCTGATCCACCTTGAGAATTTGATCCTTCTGAAATTGCACTATTTGTATTTTCTAGGCATGTAATCCTAGATTGTCGCGCCATTATTAGTTTGTGAGGAGTTGTTGTACGGGCCTCATTAGCTAACAAGATTGAAATGGGATAATCCTGGTCTTCTAATTCACCTTAAGTCGCTTCATTGTATTTGACAAGCTTGTAATTGCATTTTGTCCTGTCCCTAATTTACGAGCAGACCCTAATCCATCAAAAGTCTAATCACCTATATTTGACAAGCTTGTAACTGCGTTACAACGTACCCCTAATTTGCGAGGAGTTGTTGCATTTCCATGCATGGCTCAAAAGGAGTAGAAATATCATAAGAAGTGCAACAACATAATGTAGAATAATCTTAGCCATGCCTTAAAAACTTTGTTGTATATTTTAGAAATGGCCTAATCTTGATATAGTTAATGTCTCATAAAATCGTTTCATAAAGTGGAAATAATCTTGGTAATTGTTGAGGAATTGATGATGTGTACAACAACACCTTGAAGGTTTTTTCTTCATATATTGAGTTAATTAAGTTGTTAAGGGTAGTTAGTTGATTAATTAGCTACAGTGAAAGTTAGTTAGCTCTGATAAAGTTTGTTACAAATTCAAGCTAGTTAGTTATAATATTAGCTTTCATTCTAAGCTACTTATCTGTGAGTCTATATAAACATCTACTATTTTGTACATGTACTGAATTATGTGAAATATACAGAAAAGCTTCCACAAACAATTTCTTCTTAATGCTTTCTATTCTTCTTCTTCAAATCGATCTGTTTAACATGGTATCAGAGCATTTCTAAGCTTGATTTGTTACCGTGATTTGTGAATTTGTAGTGTTAATTCATGCCAGATGAACTTAATTCAGCAACAGATCCAGTAAGTGGATTAGGATCTGTACAGCTTGTTGATTATCATTATCCTCTGTATCTGGGTGCTTCTGATGGACTAGGTTCTTTGCCAGTGGGAATTTAGCTTGTTGGAATGGAAAATTACATGTTGTGGACTCGAG
The DNA here is from genome assembly GCA_032847665.1 of Solanum chilense. Classification (NCBI taxonomy): domain Eukaryota; kingdom Viridiplantae; phylum Streptophyta; class Magnoliopsida; order Solanales; family Solanaceae; genus Solanum; species Solanum chilense. Next base: position 6,463,219 of record CM064966.1, read on the forward strand.
CAATGAAAAATGCACTCCTAGGGAGGAACAAACTGGGATTCGTAGATGGATCGATCACTAGATCGACACATGGATTTGCATTAGGACATCTCTGGGGTCACTGTAATGCAATTGTGATTTCGTGGTTAACCTGCAATGTTAGTCGAGATTTACTGAGTGGGATCCTTTTTCGATCAGATGCACATCTGATTTGGAAGGAGCTTGAAGAGAGGTTTCATAAAATCAATGGTTCAAGGTTGTATGCAGTACACAATGAGATTTTTACATTAACTCAAGGGACACATCCAGTCTCTGTTTACTATTGCAAACTTAAGGATCTATGGATGAGTACGACTCGATGATGCCTCTTCCTGAGTGTAATTGTGAGAAGTCAAAGGAATACCTTGCTCAAATTCAATACCAGAGGCTACTTCAGTTTATGATGGGACTAAATGACAATTACAATCAAGCTCGATGTCAGATCCTTTTTAAATCAAAATTGTTGAGTTTTAACCAAGCATATGCTCCAATTGTGCAGGATGAAAGTCAAAAGTGGGTTGCTATCAGTTCATCTAATTTACATGAAGGAGGATCAACTATTTTTTTCACTTCGAAGAGCTCAGGATCTAAGAAGAAGAACTTGAACTCAGTGTGTGATTTTTGTCATGTCAAAGGGCATGTGAGGGAGGATTGCTTCAAGCTGATGAAGTGTGATCACTGTAGGAAAACAGGATATTTAATCGAAAAATGTTACCAATTTATAGGGTATCCATCTGATTATAAGGTTAAAGGACGGAATGTTCAAACTAATCATGTTATTATTCAGTAGGAGGGGCTAGTAAATGTACCTGAAGATGATCAGTAGAGGGAATTCAAGGAATATACTCTTTGGAAGCAAATAAGGGATAAATGTTCTACTTCTAGAGCTAGTGCTAACATGACAGGTAAGTGTTTCCCAGATTCACACACTAATTGGATAGTAGATTCCGGGTCTTCTAATCATATTACTAGAACTAAACATTTATTATTGCATAATGATACAGTAAGTAGTGCAGAAAAGGTACAATTACCTACTGGAAAATTTGCTCATATTAGTCACATTGGAAACTATCCATTATCAGGAGGTGATTCACTAAAAAAGATGTCTTGTGTGTGCCATCTTTTAAATTTAACCTCATGTCTGTTTCAAAGTGACAAAAGACATGAATTGTTGTGTTAAGTTTTATCCTGAACATTGTGTCTTTCAGGATCTTTGCACTGGGAAAGTGAAGGTGACTAGTAGGGAGCAAGATTGATTATACATACTGAACACAAGAAACAATGAAGATTTTCTTACAAAGGGCAAGTCTATGTTTGTGTCTAGACCTCTTCCTGATTTATGGCATAGGAGACTGGGACATGTCCCATGACAGTTTTAAGAAAAATTCATGTATTTCATAAGACTGATTCTTTTCAATTACAGCATTGTGATGTTTGTCCTCTATCTAGACAAACTAGATTACCTTTTCCAGTTAGTAGTAGTAATTCTACAACTTCTTTTCATTTGATTTATTTGAATGTATGGGGACCTTATCATGTTGAAACTCATGATGGTATGAAATATTTCCTCACTTTGGTTGATGACTGTACTAGATGGACTAGGATTTTTTTTACTTAGATTAAAATCTAATGTCTCTACTATTCTGAAAAACTTCATAAGTATGGTTGACACTCAGTTCGGGAAAAATATTAAGTCTTTTAGATCATATAATGGTTTTTAGGGTTTTTAATAAGACTTGTTCTAACCTATTTCAACAACATGGCATTATTCATCAAAATTCATGACCCTACACTCCTCAACAAAATGGTGTAGTGGAGAGAAAACATAAATATATTCTGAAAACTGCTAGAGCCATTCGATTTTAGTCATGTCGACCACTAAAATTTTGGGTCATTGTATTGAAGCTGCAGTTTATGTCATCAATAGAATACCTTCCTCGATATTGCAGAACATGTCGCCTTTTGAAGTGTTACATGGTCATGATCCTTCCTTAGCCCATATGCGAGTAATTGGATGTCTTTGTTATGCATCTACACTACCTAAACAAGACAAATTTGCACCCAGAGCTATCAAATCAGTCTTTTTAGGTTATGGTGTTCATCAAAAGGCTACAAGTTGTATAATTTGAGCACTAAGTCCATTTTCATCAGTAGAGATGTAGTATTTTATGAGGACAACTTTCCTTTTGCACAACATCCATCAACTGAGGATTCAACTATGTTTGATTCTCCATCTCAGTTTCTTCCTCCATATATTACTCCAATAGGTGAACAAGTCTTGCCTCTTCCTAATCAGCATATTGAACCAGAAGTTGTTGTTGAAAATGTGGCTCTTATTGATCAACATATTGAAATAGAAGTTGTTGAGAATGTGTCTTTATCACAAGACAATCATAAACCTGTTCCTTCCACTAATTCCACTGATACTGTTATTTTTATTACTGAAGATGTTTCTTTTCCTACCTCTCCTACATCACAAACAAGGAAGTCCATCAGACATTCTAAACCTCCTACTTAGATGCATGATTATGTGTGTAAGCCAACAACTCATAATTGCACTTATCCTCTTTCAGATGTGCTAAGCTACTCAAGTTTGAGTTCTAAATATCAGGCTTAAATTGCCAAGATGTCTACTGATTGTGAACCTACATCTTTTAAAGAGGCTGTTAAGGATCCTAGATGGATAGAGGCAATGCAGTCTGAACTAAAGGCATTGGAAGAGAATTTTACTTGGTCTGTTGTTGACCTCCCACCAGTCAAGAAGGCTATTGGTTGTGAATGGGTCTACAAAATCAAATATGAAGCTACTGGAGAAATCGAAAGATTTAAATCTAGATTGATTGCAAAAGGTTACAATCAGAAGGAAGGGCTTGATTATTAAGAAAAATTTTCACCTGTTGTAAAAATGGTGACAGTGAGAACAGTGATAGCTATTGCAGCTATGCAAAAATGGGCTATTAATCAAATGTATGTCTATAAGGCATTCTTATAGGGAGATTTAAATGAGGAAGTGTACATGGATCTGCCCTTAGGCTTTGCTGGAGAAAAGGGCATCAAGTTTGCAAATTATCCAAGTCCTTATATGGCCTTAAACAAGCCTCTCGACAGTGGAATATCAAGCTGTCCAATGCCTTGACTAGTTCAGGTTTTGTTCAAAGCCATTTGGATTATTCTCTGTTTACTAAGAAGACTGACACTCATATTGTCATCTTTTTGGTTTATGTTGATGATTTGTTAATAACTGGAAATGATGGACTGTTAATTCAAGAATTTGAAGTATTTCCTTGGCATGAATTTTCAAGGAGCAAAGAAGGAATTTTAATGCATCAGAGAAAATATGTTGTTGAACTCATCAACGATTCAGGCTTCACTGCTACTAAGCCATTTCCAGCACCATTGGAAGTCAATAAAAATCTAACTTCTCTTGAATTTGATCAACATATACAGGATTGTACTGATCCTTTATTAAGTGATCCAGGTGCTTATCAAAGACTCGTAGGCAGACTACTCTACTTGACAATCACTCGACCAGATATTGCTTTTGCAGTGCAATGTCTCATTCAGTATAGGCATTCTCCTAAAGTATCTCACATGGTTGCAACAACAAGGGTGATCAGATATGTGAAACAATCTCCTGGTCTTGGTGTTTACATGTCAGCCCATGTTTCTCCTAGCCTCACTGCCTATTGTGACGCTGATTGGGCTTCCTGTGTTAATACAAAAAAGTCTGTCACTGGGTTTTACTTAAACTTGGGGATTCTCCTATTTCATGGAAGTCTAAGAAACAATCCACTATTTCTCGAAGCTCAACTGATGCTAAATACAGAAGCCTAGCCTCCACTGTGGCTGAAGTGGTTTGGCTGTCTAGTTTACTCACTGAGCTTGGTGTCCCTTTTACTGGTCCTATATCCATGTTTTATGATAGTAAATCTGCTATCTGAATTGCTTAAAATCCTGTTTTTCATAAGCGTACTAAGCATATCGACATAGATTTTCATTTTATTAGAGAGAAAGTACAACTTGGCTTGGTCAAACTGATCCATTTATCCACGACTGAACGACAGGCATATATTTTTACCAAAGCTATTGGTGTTTCTCAGCATACTTACTTAGTATCCAAGCTAGGCATGAAAAACATTTTCATAGCTCCTAGCTTGAGGGGGAATGTTGAGGAATTGATAAAGTTTACAACAACACCGTGAAGGTTTTTTCTTCATATATTGAGTTAATTAAGTTGTTAAGGGTAGTTAGTTGATTAATTAGCTATAGTGAAAGTTAGTTAGCTATGATAAAGTTTGTTACAAATTCAAGCTAGTTAGTTATAATATTAGCTTTCATTCTAAGCTACTTGTATGTGAGTCTATATAAACAACTACTATTTTGTACATGTACTGAATAATGTGAAATATACAGAAAAGCTTCCACAAACGATTTCTTCTTAATGCTTTCTCTTCTTATTCTTCTTCAAATCGATCAGTTTAACAATTATAATCTCCATATTATATAATAAAATATTATCACCAATATATGTAATAACTCTATGTTAATATAATACTTTTAGTTTAATTTACTCAAATGTATATCATGCATATATAGATGTTGTTCTAATAATATTTGAATTAAACGCATGTGAATTATAGATGTTATAATATTTGAATTATAGATGAATGGAGTTATATCGTTATAATATTTGAATTAAATGTATTTTATTTCTGAACCAAATAAGCCTAAAAGATGGTATATAGATAATGTTAACTATAATTTCATAATTATTATCCTAATAAAAATCTCGAGATAATTCGATTTTGAACCAAAAATTAATCAAAATGGAAAGTTACTCAATTTTAGATATTAGAGGAGCACAAAAGTACATTATTTGATAACACTATAATACAACATATAGTGCATAACATAGCACTTTAGCATATTAAGTACTTTTGTACATATTAAGGAGTCTCTAGATATTGTGAAAAGTCATTTTAGTTGTCCTAGTTGGCACATATTGTATGCCACTCACACGAGTCTATAGTCTGCGATGAGTTGCTTCATTTTTGTATTATGCAAGCTTGAAACTAGGTTCCCTCGTCCCCCTAGAGTGCGAGCAACTGCTTCTTTTATATTTAACAAGCTTGTAATCATGTTATGGCGTGTCCCTAGCTTGCGAGGATTAGCTAAAGTTGAGTGAGTTGTAGTGCTTGAAATGGGTGAATATCGACATCCTGATCCATCAGAAGTTGCTTGATTCATATTTAGCAAATTTGTAACTGTGTTATAGCGTGCCTTTAATGTCCGAGGAGTTACTTCCTTTGTGTGAACTAAAGAGCTAGAAGAGAGAGAATCTTGGCACCCTGATCCACCAAAAGTTGCTTTATATGTATTTGTCAAGCTTGTAACTGAACCAAAGCGTGAATTTACTTTTCTTGGAGTCGCTTCTTTTGAGTGCGTTGATGAACTCGAAATGGAAAAATACTTGTGCGCTGATCCATCAATAGTTGCTTTTTGACTTTGGCAAGCGTGTAACTGTAGTATAGTGCACCCCTAATTTACGAGTTATACCATTCGCATCGATCGGCGAGCTTAAAAGCATAAATATCACTATAAAAAGTAGGATGATTTTAGCCATAGCTTAAATTAATCTTCTTGTATATATTTGAGAAATGACTAAATATATTTATAGGGAAATAATCTTAGTAATAATCTCAATACTACACATATAATAATCTCAAATGTACATAATGTATTATTAGATGCCCATTTCGGCAAATTAAGAGTTAATATTTTTTTCATTGTTTTTCGAACATTTTGATAGATTTATTTTGTTTTCTTGTGAGCAATTGGATCTTTATTGTTCTATGTAAAAAAAAATTAAAATGCTTCTTTAATACTTTAACAAAATAAAATAATGGTAATTAGGATCGACTCTATGACTTTTTACCATCCAATTCGCTCTGTTTGGAACGGTTTATCCCAATATATATTTAGTATTTTAAGTTCGACAAAAATACTCGAATTTCTTCTGTTAATATGTAAATGTTTAACTCGGTTTAAAGGAACGCTAGCAAATATTGGATCTAATAAAAATTATTATATCAATGTGACCAAGTCTTAATACCAACTAGTAACATATCTATACGAGTCTTTTTCTTTGTTGATGTTCAAATTCACGCTAAATAATTTTAGTTCGGAAGAAATTGTAGGTTTTCAAGACGATGTAATTATATACTTAGTTCCATGCAATTTTATGTTGACTTCTCATCTTATTTTAACTCTTTCAATAATCAAGATTTTACACCTATCAATCGATAAATTTGAATGTCTACGTAAGATATGACCAAACTTGAGTGATTATTTTCATTTTATCTTTGATGTGTTCTATTTATATGTATGCTAGACTAGACATCTATATAGAGGTACAAAATTTGTTTGAATTAATATTTGAGTAATTAAATGGTGAATTAGTTCATAACTATATATAGAACTTTTTGTATATATGTACGAGCATAGGGATCAAATATAACTTCACGTTTCTAGTAATTAGAAGGTAGATGTGCTTAATTAGTCGATAGATCGATCAGATATTACAAGGACTAAAATTGTAGTATCAATGTGCATAATACATAAATGTGTCTTTGAATTTGTTCTTATTTCACGTTTATGCTCTACAACTTTGAGTGTGCATAAATAAACTCTTAGATTTATATAAAACCGAACAATCATACACATGAGTTCTGTGTGAAATAATTAGGACATCATGTATGACAAAAATTGTCATGTAGGATGTTACACATGACACATATGTTTATTTGTTCAACTTTATACAAGTTTAAGTGTCTACTTGTACATATTCAAAATTAGAGGACATAAATATGATCCAATACTAAGTTAAAAGACATATTTATAAGGCATACATAAATATGACCCTTCACTTGGCGTCAACGAACAACTATGACCTCCAACTTTGAATGTGCATAAGTAGACACTTGAACTATCATAAAATTGACAAGTAGACACAAGTAAACTACATGACATAATGCATGTAGGATGCCATGTAGGATACAAAGTTGCCATATAGGGCGAATGTGTTTATTTGCTCAATTTTATACAAGTTTAAGTATCTACTTGTGCATACCCAAAGTTAAAGGTTATAGTTGTCAATTGACATCAAGTTAAAGATCATATTTATGTATTACGCCTATTTATAGATTATGTCAAATTAAAGATCATATTTATATATTACGCCTATTTATAAATTATGTCTTATAAATAACTATAAGATCAGAAGTGTTTAATAACACAATATACAATGTTATATATTTTTTAAACAGACCAAAGATAAAAGTGAGAAAAATATTAAAACAAAGGTGAGTAGAAATGTAGAGATAACAAAACACACAATGCATAGATACTAGATAGTACTAATATAACACAATGTAGTGAGAAGTTACATTGTGGGCTAAAGTAGCCATTAATTATTAGAAGTTACTTCAAATTGTACTGGTTGACAAACTTGCTTGTGATTTGTGTGGGGATGTGTGGGGGTGGGGTTGGGGGTTGGGTGGATAGGGTTGGTAAGTGGGGGGGGGGGGAGAATTTTCTAGTCTTCAAATAGTTGTTTCATTTGTATAATTGATAATTGATAATTGATGATACGTATCCTGTATCTGGATCGCGAGGAAATCGAGGAGATACTCTATGTGTAATTGATGAGCTTGAAATGGGAGAAGAATGGAGCTCTAATTCACCAATATTACCCCCTTCGTTTGTATTTAGTAAGCTTGTAATAATAATTGGGGTCTGACGTGCCCCATGTTTGTGGGCTTTTACTTCATTTGTGAATATAGTAGGGTCTACTAGAGGAATAGTTATTGCATTTGTGTGAGCTAACAAGCTTAATATGGGGGAATCCTGCTTTTCTGATCCATCAGAAGTTGCTTCATTTGTATTTGACAAGCTTGTAACTACAAATTGGTGTGACCCTAGTGTGCGAGGATTTGCTGCATTTGCATGAGCCGAGGAGCTTGAAATAGTAGAATACATGTGTCCTGATCCACCTTGAGAACTTGATCCTCCTGAAATTGCACAATTTGTATTTTTCAAGCATGTAGTCCCGAATTGTCGTGCCCTTAGTTTGTTAGGAGTTGTTGTAACTGCGTTATGACGTGCCCCTAATTTGCGAGGAGTTGTTGCATGTCCATGGCTCCAAAATGGTGGAAATATCATGAAAAGGGCAACAACATAAAGTAGATTAATTTTAGCCATGACTTAAACTTTGTTATAGATTTGAGAAATAGATATGGTTAATGTCTCATAAAATTGTTCTATATCGTGGAAATTATCTTGGTAATAACCTCCATATTATATAATAAAATATCATTACCAATATATATAATCACTCTATGTAAATATTATAATACATTTGGTTTAATTTACTCAAATGTATATATAGATGCCCACTTCGGCAAATTTATAATATTCTATTTCTTTTTCTTGTCATTGTTGCAATAAGATTTGATTTGTTTGTTTTATAAGCAGTTGGATATGGTTTTAAATAAAAAATAACAAAATCTCACCGAGGATATATGTATTGATCGTTAGATTTGATTTGAATTATTTTGAATTTGATAAAAATGATTCTGTATTCAGTCGTTCTCAAATTCAACATGAGCCCGGCTCTGCACTAAAGAAAGGTGCGTCTGTTTTCACTTTCATTCAGAACAAGCAACGGCTGAGCTACCGCGGAAGCCTGTGTGAACAAGCACCAAACGGTGTGAACAAACACCGGCCGGCTTCTTGCTGGTGTGCGTTAGTGAAGCTAATAGTTCGGAAAATAAAAAATTAGTTATCACGATCCACATCAGTTAATGTGAACTTTATACTTCTAAAAAGCAAATATGATATTTATTAGTTTAATTTGGCTAAACCTGAAAGTTGACATAAAATGTAGAAACTAACTACGTGTTGTGACAATTATTTAATGAGTTAGATTTTAATAAAACGTTGTATGAGTTCGGTTATATGTACATATACTATTAGAATATAAATAATAATAAAAAAAAAACACTACATGTATATATTTTGATGAAGTTGTATGTTTTGTATATATGTATATGAAAACAAGTAGAGATATACATTAATAAGTATATATAGCACTACATGTATTTTCTTTTCTTACCGATTTAATTTAAATAAATGTGTGAATAGTCACTTAAGATTTTTCAGTGGAAAGTTTCAATGGAAATACAATTATTTTTGTTTAGTACTGTCTAACGTGACTAGATTCATAACGATCATACAAAATTCAATGTATACATGTATCATCCTATAGTGGAAAATTGTGAAGAAGAAATATTTGTTTCAATGGATTTGAGTTTTCCAGTATTTCTGTTTTTATACGAAAGACAATAGAAACTCTCATTTTTGGTTTCTCAAAATAGAAACAAGTGATACGTTAGATATCTCGAGTTCGAGTCAAAGATTTAACCATTCTTTATATATGTCTAGGGTCGTACTAGGTGATTCTCAATTTTGCATAGGTATTACGGTGAATTCTTTAGAGTGAAAAGAGCTTTGAAGATGAATTAAGGTCATAAGAATCCTCTAGCACCAAGTTGAGTTGAAAACTTCCTTATCGATTGAATTACAATATCAGATTTTACTTGGCTCAACTTCAAGCAATTATATATCTTCGAATATGAAGAGGTAGGTGACTATTAACCTATCAGATGAAAGGTCTATGTGTCTTCTTTATAACACTATCAAGTTTATGCCAAACAAAATTCAGAAGAAACTTTATGCTCGTTTCAGTGAAACCTTATCGGACAGTACCATACTTTTTATGAAACTACAACATTTCCAATCAGCATATGGTCAGCCTTCATTCTTAATTTGAGGAAAAAGTTATTCAGAGTTCATAGTTTATATTATCTCTTATCATTTACTTGAGTAGCTTGAGGGATTTGTCTCAATTGCTCATCAACATTAGTAGAGGCTTCATCGACATTCAGTCAAACAATTGTATTTAGTTGTCCCTTCTCTCCCATTTCACACCTCAAAATGCACATAGACTTATAGATATAAACACACTTTCACATCTCCTTAACCCGACATGGTTGTAGAGAGGAAAGGTTTCAAATAATGTATATTTTTGTCACATTACCTTTTTGATATTTTTTATGCTATATGAGTTCATTTAATGTATTATTTTCAGAATATATCATTGTTCAAATGTTCAGAATATATCATTGTTCATCAATGTATAAATTTTCATTTTTTTCCTTTCAGTTTGAGTGATATGCTTCATGTAGGTCAAGGGTTAGCTTGGGGCCACTTGTGGTATCAAGTAGCGTGTTACGTCCAAAATATTGTCAAGACCCAAATCGTCGTAAGTGACACATACACTAAACCACCTGATGGGAGAATCAATAACTTACGCCCAAATAATCCTAAAACGCCATTTATGAATAAAAGTTCATCAAATAACAAATGAAAAATAGTTTTCAACGACTTAGGATACCATAAATTCAATCAGAAAGTAAACCCTAAGAATTGAAACTCATCATACCAAAACTCTGAATAGTTAAGATTGAGAATGCAACCGAAAATAAAGCGTAAAACTAAAGTATAAATGTTTGTGCCGAAAGGATGGACAGAACGTCCCTTATCTGAGGCCTCGTATCATCCGCTGGAAAATTCCTTGTACTCAACAAGAAAAGAACAGGTGTAGTATCAATACACAAATCATAGTGTACTGGTAGGATGACATGGTCACTCCAAAAAATTGAATTTAAACAATCACCAGACACAGTAACACAAAACAATGCATATAACAACAATTATCAAACCACATAGACTCTCAGTCACATGTCATGAAACAACAATAATTGGATCATGTTCAAAATGATCACAAATGCAAATGTTCAATCCTCTCATGGAACTGTAATCATATGCTTGGTCCTTTCATATAACCCATACCAAATTGTTAGTATTCTTCTGCGGTACCCAGTGATCCATAGTTAGTTTATCGGTGTGGTACCCTAGCTATTTGTAGTTAGTTTACCAGCATGGTACCCGAGCCAACCAACAATTATGCATAATCACAAACATTACGAACAATACCACTTGAAAACCACAAGTCACAATATTCATTACACATGAGGTTATCAACACAATGTTATTTCATATGCCTCCCTATGTCTTCCCTACAATCATTGCACAAATGATACTACAAAGCAATAGTTATGCATACATATATAAACTGGAAACATACAACCATCACCTATCTCAAACCAAGCCTCTTGTAAACTCTAAAGAACCTAAGCTTTCCCTTTTTGAAGCTCATTTACTTGTTCTTGTCTTACATCATATCATATATTATTATAAGTGGGAAGCTCCTAACCTCAAAGTTGAATTACTATTTTACCCTTCACTTAAATATTTTTTCTATTTTTTAAAATGTAAAATATTTTTAATAAATAATTAGATAATAAACTTTAAAGTAATAAAGATATAATGAAAGATAAATAGTCATTCAAACAAATGAAGTTGAAACATTTCAAAACATCTCTTATTTAATTTTAAGTTAAATAATTTGAAGAGTTCCATTGATAAAATTATATACATGATTTTTTCAACAAAATAAATTATTTTGATGTCTTCTCATGACAATAGCATGTGAATTGATTTATCTCACAAAATTCTTCTTCAAAATTTTCATGTTTCTTTTGATCAATAAATTTTAGACATATATGTATACAGATAGAACTAATATTACATGTTTTGTTTTATTCTTTTCATCGAAAATTCATGTTTTTAAGGCAACAGGTGATAAATAATTCTAAAGAGTTTTTCATTTGGACAAAAAACCTGCTCAACATTCATGAGGTAATACAAACCTACTTGTGTGAGAAAGAATATGTATGTTGTTTCGTTAATTTATTGACGGTAAATTCTTGGAGAATATAGTATCTGAATTAGAATTTAATCATTTCAGTACATTCGATGCATTCTTCAAGAAGGTTAAAGGCGTCGTGGACATTTATTTGTTGTTTGGTAAGTATTATTTTTCATTTCAATGTTGCATATTTTTACTTAGTTCATTATTTGTTACATTCAATTTTTCGGTTGAAGAAAGGTAAATTGACTACTTTTTCTTGAATAATGGCAATGAAAAAGAAAATAAAAATTTTCATTTACATATCTGATGTACAAATCTTCTTTTAAAGATTATGTTTGTTATAACAAGTTGATTATCATGTAGTGAACACTCTAGGTTATTGGATAAGAGAATTGAATAATTCATGTAATTAGTTTTTTTCTCATAATTAAATCTATAAAAATTAGCATGCATTATATTTAATGTGTTTTTTTAGAATTTATAAATGATTTACTACTTGTATGAAAATAAAATCATGGTGTGATTCATATTTGTAAATAAATACCTATAATAACGAAAGACGAGGAAGCATTGAAGAAGAAAAACAGTATTGCTAAATATTTTTATATTCTGCAACTTTATATTTTTATTGATTAAATTTAGAACTTATTAATTCATTTATTCTATCTAGAAAAAAAAGTATTTGGATAAAAAATCTCATAGATTCTTTATACTTATTTTAAGGAGTATATACTCCTTTAAATTTTTAAACATAAAACAATATTATTAATAATCTTTATACTTTTTTAAAAAAAAATGTGTATTGACTGATATAAGCGGAGGGCGAATTCAGAAATTATTATTATTTTTATTATAAGTGAGAAGATCTTAACTTTAAAATAGGATTATGATTCTACCCTTTTACTAATTTAAATATTATTAAAGAAATAATTAATAAAATATTATTTAAATAATATTTGTATGGTATTAATCCATTATGTTTCTAGGTAGGATTAATTAAAGAAATGTATAATTTGTTTTTTATTCTAAAATAGAGTTCGGTAGGTGAAGTGTTTCGTAACGACAAAAGACAGTAAATTATATTCAAAATATCCTTTAATATTAAAGAACAAAAATTTCCTTTGACTTACCATACATCTTAATATGGCACATATTTAGATTTTAGTAAGAAATTTTACATATTCCCAACTTTAAACAATCTAATTCTCATAGACGTTATGTATATCATCAATTTTTAAATGACTTTTACAATTTCAAACTTGTAACTATAAATACCAAAAAATTATCTTCAAAATCACTTTATATTAATGCATACAGTTAGTTATTCCGATGTATAATTGTTGATGAATGATTATTGGTGGATGTAATTACACTGTGACATTGTTCAACACAATTACTTTTTGTTGATGCATACGTTTTGTTATTCTAATGTATAATTATTGATGGATAATTGTTGATGAATGTAATTGTTCATCACATATGCAATAAAAAAGAGATAGATCTGTTTATGCTTTTGTTAGTTATTGAGGAAGTTCCTCTATTCTTATAAACTAGAACTATTTCTCTCTTTAATTTTTGTTATTTAAAAGTTTTAGAATTCATTAGCTAATTTGGTGTTACGCTTTTTTTCTTTTGATTACCTAATTTTATGAACAACTATTTATACATATTGTAACTGTATTTAAATAATTTACGAATATTTATACTAAGTAGCATGCAATACAAATATATTTTCTATTCTGAAATTCAATTTTTTAAGTATGCATACATTTTGTAGAAATTACAAAAAACAAACGTGCAACGCACGTTTTCAAAATCTAGTAAAATAATAAAAGCAACAATCAATAACTAGTGGGCTTTTAATTACCCAGATTATCAACAAATCCTAACCTCGGATCAACATATGATCATCTTCCCCAACTTAGGCCTTTTTTCACAATGAAATCATGTGAAGACCTTCCCCCCAAGGGTAATAATCTTGATTCGGAAGGCTTAAGAATCAATGCACAAGATTTGGGAGTCAAAATCTTACCTTTATAAGAATTCTGTGGAAAACGAGTGGAACCCTCACAAAATTGCCCTCTCAAGTCCAAGAACAAAAGTGCACTAAATAGGGGTTTTAGAGATGTTTCTACCCAAAAAAAAAAACTTGTTTCGCCGCACAATAGCAGCATCGCTATAGATAGGTTAACATTTTACAACTCCAGAAATCTGAGAAAACTCATGTTTTAACAAGGAAACCTTTTCTCTCGTTATATATATTCTACACCAAAATCAATTTCTAAAGTTTTACTTATTTGAATTTAATTCCGTAAAGTCATATGAATTTCTTAATGTCTTGGCTATACGAATATATGAATCAAACCTTAACATTGTACCCCACCCATTTCTGGATAGCCCCAGACCTGACCTAGCCCAAATTCCGCTTGAGGCTGGCCTAGCCAAAAATAAATAAATAAAAAATTCTCTACTCGAAAAGTTTTCAGGCCCAAATTCTTTTATTATTGACCTACTCATAATGACAGTATCGGATCGTGATAGATGTAAACTCGGATTTATTCCAAGTCCTGAAGGCAAAGAATTTAACCTTAAATTAAGTGCACAATTTAGTCTTCCTACCGTGTGAGTGTCATCATCAGATAATATATACTATATAGACTTTAAAGAAATATATACATAAAATTTTTAATTTAAAATATTTAATTTTACGAAGAAATCATAGGTTCACATGCATAATTTAGGCTGTAAATTTACCACTCAATGGTGGGACGGTCCATAATAGTAATAAATTATTGGGATTGTATGTATTCACTAGCAAGGGGGATCAAAATTTCACACATGTCAAGTAATTGCAACTCTACTATAGCGTGATAGGTTAACGTTTTACAACTCCAAAAATCTGAGAAAACTCATGTTTTAACAAGGAAACCTCTTCTCTCGTCATATATCTTCTATACCAAAATCAATTTCTAAAGTTTTACTTATTCGAATTTAATTCCATAAAGCCATATGGATTTCTTAATGTCTAGGCTATACGAATATATCTCAAACCTTAACATTGAACCCCACCCATTTCTGGATAGCCCCATACCTCACCTAGCCCAAATTTCATTTGAGACTGGCCTAGCCCAAAAAAAAAAAAAATTCTCAACTCGAAAAGTTTTCAGGCCCAAATTCTTTTATTATTGACCTACTCATAATGACAGTATCGGATCGTGATAGATGTAAACTCGGATTTATTCCAAGTCCTGAAGGCAAAGAATTTAACCTTAAATTAAGTGCACAATTTAGTCTTCCTACCGTGTGAGTGTCATCATCAGATAATATATACTATATAGACTTTAAAGAAATATATACATAAAATATTTAATTTAAAATATTTAATTTTACGAAGAAATCATAGGTTCACATGCATAATTTAGGCTGTAAATTTACCACTCAATGGTGGGACGGTCCATAATAGTAATAAATTATTGGGATTGTATGTATTCACTAGCAAGGGGGATCAAAATTTCACACATGTCAAGTAATTGCAAGGTTAAATGTGGTGACATATTAATTACGAGGACTAATTTCGAATCAATTGTGAGATAAAAGTGTTTTAATGCGTTATATACATTACACTTTTTTGACAAATTAAAAAATAAAATAAGGCATAACAATTAAAACTAAAACAAACAATGCATAGATAGTATTAGTACGACACAACAATATACATATAGCAAGAAGCTATATTGTGGGCTTATGCAGCCACTAGTTATTAGAAGTTACTTCAAGTTGTACTGGTTGACAAACTAATTTGTGTTTGGGGTGGGGGTGGGGGTGGGGGGTTCCATAGTCTTTGAGTAGTTACGTTGTTTCGTTTGTATCAATCAATGATTAATGAACCGTGTCCTGACCATGGTTCGCGAGGAAGAACTACATTTGTTTGAGTCCCTTCGTTTGTATTTGGTAAGCTTGTAACTATAATTGGGGTCTGACGTGCCCCATGCTTGTCGGCTTCTGCTTCATTTGCAAATATAGTAGGGTCTACAAGAGGAATAGTTATTGTATTTGTGAGAGCTGACGAGCTTAAAATTGGAGAATCCTGATTTTCTGATTCATCGAAAGTTACTTCATTTGTATTAGGCAAGCTTGTAACTGCGTTATGACGTACTCCTAATTTGCGAGGAGTTGTTGCATTTCCATGGCTCCAAAAGAGTGGAAATATCATGAAAAGTGCAATTACATAAAGTAGAATAATTTTAGCCATGACTTAAACTTTGTTGTTATATTTGAGAAATAATCAAATCTTGATATGGTTAATGTCTCGTAAAATTGTTTTATATAGTGGAAATAATCTTGGTAATAACCTCCATATTATATAATAAAATATTATCACCAATATATATAATTACTCTATGTATAAATATAGTACTGAAATGTATAAATAGATGCCCACTTCGGCAAATTATAATATTCTATTCATTTTTCTTGTTATTGTTGCAAAATTTTGATAAGATTTGATTTGTTTGTTTATGAGCAGTTGGATACGTTTTCTTTTAGAAATAAAATAAATAAAATCAAAAATCTCACCTTGGTATAGTCATCTGATTAAGTTTAAATTATTTTACATCAGAAAATCCAATGTAATTGGGAGATATAATAAAGGTGATTTTATATTCAATCATGCTCAAATTTGAGAGTTATGATCCAGAATGGAGCATTAACCACTCTATCGTAATCCTGATTAGTTAATGTGAATTTTATACTTAAAAATGAATATGTTATTAATTACTTTTACTAAAATGAGAAAGTTGACATAAAATGTAGAAATTAATCAATATAGGAATATTAGTGTTGAAAAAGAAGGAACCTGACGATATATTGGAACATGTTAATGAAACATGTCCAAAGCAGTTGATTGACGTGCATATAGCAAGTGTTTATGAAAAAGAAAGTTGACGATTAAAACATATAATAGATAGTATTAGGTATTGTAGTAGAACTCTAAATATAGTTAACTTAGAACCTCTACATTGTACGTGTTGTGACAATTATTTAATAAAACATTGTGTTAGTGTGACATTTGAATATGGGAAAAAGGTCTGATATACCCCTCAACTTTGTCATTTGGAGCTAATATACCCCCGTTATAAAAGTGGCTCATATATGTCCTTACCGTTATACAAACGGCTCACATATACCCCCCCCCCCCCGGTTACAAAATGGCTCATATATACCATTCATTTAACGAGAGTTAAAAAATTAGTTTTAAATTTATATTTATTACTTGTAATTTTTTAAAAAAAATTATTTAGGGGTATATATGATTCTTCTATCAAAGTTCAAGGTATATTTTAATTTTTTTCATATATAAATTATTTTTTGACTTTTTTTATTATAATTATTTGAGTTTCTTATTCTTATGTTTTTTCTTTCATTCCTTAGTTTAAAGAAAACAAATTTAAACTATTTTTTTGTGTGTATTGTAATTTAATTTCGTATTCGAAGAAAAAATTTGGTCATCTACAATAAGTTTTACAAGAATATTAGTGAAACATAAATAAATATGATTATCAAAATAATAATTATAAATTAGTCATTGAAACAAAAAAAGGTCAAAAAAATATGTTTGATGAGGATTAAATTTACTCATATGGGATTATATTTTTTAGAAAAAAATAATAAAAATTTAGATTAAAATTATTATTTTTTCCATTTCCGTTAGAGGAAAAGGGTATATGTGAGGCATTTGTTTACAAGTAGGGGTATATATGAGCCACTTTCATAACAAGGGGTATATCAGCTCTAAATGACAAAGTTGAGGGGTATATCAGACCCTTTTCCCTTTGAATATTAATAAAAATGTATGATATATCACATTATGTAGTATATTATGTTCATTGATATACATTACATTTGTGTTAAGAACTTTTGTAACCTCTAAGTCTTCATTTCACTCAATAATATTTTACCTAATTATTCTTGAAATTTATGTAACGTTTAGACCATTTATTTATTCTATTAACTAACCAATAATCTTTTATTCAGGAAGATTCTTCCATTATAAATGGCTAGGGTGGTTTTACTTTGTATTGAAAGACAAAAAATAATATAAATAAAGATAAGGAGTATTTAATTGAGAATAGTGTAGTGAAAAAGACAATTGAAATAAAAATAATATTCTAAGTCTTCAAATAATTCAGTATACGAAAGAGAGTAATTATATGTCAAAGGAAAATATTTTTTAGTGAAATTCTGAAATCTTTAACTAATTCGTAGTTATTTGAGTTGTAGATGTTGTTGGCTTATTGGGTATTGGACCTATGTTTCTTCATAATTGGGTTTAACACATGAAAATCTTCATATTTGACTAGTCATTTTCTTGGAGAGAAAATATTTATGACTCTATAAATAGAGATACATTTCTTCTAACTTGGAAACATTCACAATGTAGTCTTAGTGGCTTTGAGAGTTTTGTGTACTGAGAGAAACTGTGAGACACAAATAATACGCTATCACTTCTGTGAACCTCTTTATTTTATTTCGAGTGAATTGTATGAGGTTTCTTCTCTCGATATTTGTACTCTCATATTTATATAGTGGATTGCTCATCTCCTATATATCCTATGTGGAAGTAGGTCAATTGACCAAACTACGTTTAATATTTTGGTATACTTCTTGTTTGTCTTCTTACATATGGTCTTTCGAGACTTGCTTTACTAGATTCCGCATGACAACTAATTATTTCGATCCTAACAAGGTTGTTATATCCTAGAGGGGACAAGTCAAGAATGATACCATCGGATCGGTGTAGATTATATATGCTACAGTGAGCTTAAATCTCCTTAAAGAAATCGAGATGTCTGCACCTCAATATAAATGATTAAATTTTATCATTTTTGTTCATTTTATTTTTACATCAACACATTGTATGAGGTTGGTTATATGCATGTATCATTTGTATATATTGAATAACATTACTTTGTATTTATTTTTAAGTCTTATTATCCTTATCTCTCATTTTATGTGACACTTTTCGCATTTCGAGATTCAAACAAGTCTATATTTGATCGTAAGTTTTTCATAGATTTTTTTAACATTTTGAATTATCAATTATTGTAACTTATAGTACTTTTTACATAGTTTACAAATATATAATTTGACAACGACCTAATTTGATCCTCCATCCTATTAATAGAAATAAAGGGATCTCACCAGTAGAAATAAAGGTTTTTCTATTATGAATTTATAAAAAGTTCATGTGATAAAACATAGTATTTCCACTTAGTTTTAGCGAATCATATGTCAATAAGTTGATATCAACATACGAATTGCTTATGAAATGAATTCTTGCAAATTTATAAGAATTATTTTAAATAAAATTGAGTTTTTTTGTATCTAACAATAATTTTAAGCCAAGTGGCTGCTTTTTTCCCAATTATTTGTTATGTTAGAACAACATTTTAAATAAATCGCAACAAATGAAAATTACCAACAACAACAAAAAAAAATCTTGTGTACTTTGCTTCATTGAATGGTTTGTTGATATGATTATTTTTTATATTAATATACTGATGAGTAAAAGCATTCATTTTTTTATATCGATACCCTGGTGAGAAAAATTATTCTATCCTGAAAAATATATTCCTTTAGCCTTGGATGCTTGAGAAAAATAATTTCCTTAAAGACACACTGTGTATTCAGTAAATTTGATTTTCTTCTTTTCATTAATAATGTTTCTGTTAATTGTTACATCTTTTTTTTCTTTATTCGTTTTAATTTCTTATTTTGAAAACATGCTTTAAACTTTGTTGTAACTTAGTTCTTCAAGATTGTTGTTATAAGGATTTTAGTAATACATGATTCATAAATAAAGATATTAAATTTTTCCATAACTTCTCATACTACAAAGTAAAAACAAATATAAATAACGTCAACCTCAATTCATACATACTTATTTTTCATGTCAAGATTACAGAACACACACACTTACTTATGTTGATAATTAGTACATTAACGTCTTAGAAAGTTGAAATTAAAGAGGTTCATTGGAAAGCCACCTATCAACCATATGCAGGCATTGTTGAGGCTTGTATTCAGGAGGTGTATGACCCGCACCCTAAGTAAATCAATTAAGATGCAAATGCAATCAGGGGTGGATCTAGACGCCCGAGTACAGATTCAGTCATATCCAATTATAACTTTTGCTCAAATAGTGTATTAGTATTAATAAGTTTTACTCTCTCCGTCTCATTTTATGTGGGAACATTTGACCAGGCACGAAATTTAAGAAATAATGAAGACTTTGAAATGTTTACCAAATTGCCCTCAAAAATTAAACTCACTTTTCTCTCTCCTCATAAATATATTAGAGTACTATGTTTAAAATTAAGTGGGACCAACAAGGGTAAAAGAAAAATTATACCTTTAAATATTTACTCCATCCGTTTCAAAAAGAATGATCATATTTCTTTTTTAGTCTGTTTAAAAAAGAATCACTCATTTCCTTTTTTGGCAACACTTTAACTTTAACTTTCCTCGTAGCATGTTTAAGACCACAAGTTTAAGGTCATTTTGGTACATTTGACATAACTTTAATTTTGAACCACAAGATTAAAGATCATTTTGGTACATTTGACATAACTTTAATTTTGAACCACAAGATTAAAAAGACTTCTTTCTTTTCTTAAACTTCGTTCCAAGTCAAAGCAGGTCATCTTTTTTTAAACGGAGGGAATAGCATATAAGGAAATGTAACTTTCTTTTTGGGACTGACCAAAACGAAAACGGTATCACATAACATGAGACGGAGAATGTATTAATTACGTAAATATATTAAGTTTAGAACTCAATTAGTAACATTTGAAATCATCCTTATAAAATTCAAAATATTGGTTTAGGATTGTTGCAATAGGGAATAGTGGGTACCTTAAGAGTTGCATATGTCAACTCATAATTATTTTGTAAAATACTTCACCTTGTATCTACATAAACAAAGTAGTACTTGTTAGAAAAAGTATTGGTACATGTGAGTTTAAGAAAAAGACTATGTTGCTCCGACTCTTCAACAATGTCATCAGGTGTGTATGTCCGACACACTTATGTAACAACATTATTGAAGAGTCGGAGCAATATAGAAAAAAGGAACCAACCCTGCAACTTGATCTTGAAGAAACCACGGCTCCCAATCATCTACAATTTGCAATTTCAAAGAGTCTATCCATTCTTAAGTGCTCAATTGAGAAATAAGCATGTCATGGTCACCACTATCAAACAAAAAGTTCATTAAGAAGGACAAAATTAAACACGGCGAAGAAGAAGAAGAGGAGATAATACCTATAAATTAGGGCTCGACAGGATTTGCTAGAGAGATGACGATGATCATCAATTGAACTTTGGATATCATACACGTATGACTCCGATCTCTTCATACCTTCATAAGTACCATATTTCATGCTGCTATTGCATCTCACCCACTCCATTATTGTTCCTTGGTTTTATTTACATCACCATTATCATTCAAAGCCATAACATAGAAAATGTATTTGCATATATACCTCGCGGACATTTAGTGCTTTCTGGACAGCTTTATCGTTTGCCCAAATCTCCGAGTATATGTAATTATATTCATGGATTTAAAACATAAACTATGCATATATATATATATATCGATAGAATTAACACAATACATGATGCTACGAAGAGGAAAACAGAGACTTACTCGACACCATTGTCCTGAGTGGACATTGCTCATTAAAAGTGAAAGATCACACCAATTTTCTAAAATTTGATGGATTTGAATGTTGTTGAGACACTAGATAGATACAATGACATAGCATTAGGTATAATCATTGAAGTTTTGAAGTGAAAAATTTGACGATCCCTTACCTTTTTTTTAATTTCTAAAGATCATTTAGACATAATATGTTATTCGGATCTATGTCAATGCAACTACCATTGCAATTTGCTTTAGCGGACTACACAATAACATAAGCAACAAGTTTAGCATAACTATGTTGACTATCTGCTCTGATACCATGTTGAACTGTGTGTATGACCTAGCTACCTGATGGATCTTATCTGAAATAAGTCCCATATGATAAGCATATTTGACTCTAATATTCCTGGGATTGTATCTATCTGTTTGAGCATTGCCTTGTATATATCCCTACATTTCATTATAAATCTGAAATGGGAATATAAAGAAGATCATATACTCATGATGAGCAACTAAAAGTTCAATAATTCATACTTTGATATTCATTTGAGGCTCATCACCAACTTCAACACCTTGAAATCGAATGGAAACTCTTATTAAAAAGCACGCGATAACATACTAAAACACTAATTCTAAATTCACATACCATCATATATCTTGCGAGTAACCAATGCAATATAAATGCCTGCGTAGGATTCACCACCAACATATAATGGATTCTTGAGATACTCGGGATGATCCATAAGCCACTGAGAAACAACAATTTCGTTCAAACTCATCTCATTAACAAATTCAATAAAAATGTAACAAATCTCTCACCTTTCTAAGGAAGTCGTTGCATTCGAGAATCCAGTACTAGAATGTTGATCTATATATATTATGTTTGCCATCTAGTTATCGAAACCTTATTGGTTATATCAATTAATAGACGGGCAATTACCATATGATAAAAGAGTAAGCTTACAAAACCTTGTTCCAAGAATGTAAGTTCAACTCCAATTTAGGGAACTTTCCACTAGAAATTTGCATAATCAAAGGTAAAAGGGCCTGAAACAAGCATTATTCCAAAGCTTGATTAAAAGATTAGTGGAGAATGAGCTTCAGCTCGATCTCCCTTATATACACATTACTAGAAAACTGTAAATTACATGTAGATTTTACTTGGGATTATATATAAATCTTTCTAGGATAATAACTTTTTTCTGGACACAAGAAAATAAATTAAAAAAAGAAAGCTATTCTTGTTCTTAGGAATCATTTTCATCTTACATAACACATCCTAAGTGATTATTAATCATATGTCCGAGATATTGCACAGAAGTGGAGTCAGGAATTTCACAAAGATTCTCCAAAATAGTAATAAAAACTCTTTTCAAAAAGTAGAACTGGTGAGATTCAAACCACGAGTACTACCTTATTCTAAAGAGGTGAAACCACTAGGGTACAATAGCTTATTGTATTAAGGGTGTCCAAAATATGTTATTTAATTATTTCATGAATTATTTTACTTATATATATATATGATATTTTTCCAACGAAGGATGTCTAATTGGACAGCCTGACTACCATGTAGTTATGCCATTGGTATTGCATACTAAAAGTTTAATACACTAGATTTATGGATAAGAGATGTTTGCTAATTGATAAATTATTTATATACGTGAAAACATGATTTATACACATATAAAAATAAGTGAATTATTTAAAGTTTTTACGTGTAAAATTGAGATACCAAATTCATATAGAAAGGTAGATAGACCAGAGCAACCAGGACCTCCAGTGAGCCAAATTATGAGAGGATCATTTTGTGGGTCCCCCTCAGATTCTACGAAAATGTAAAATAGCTGCAATTTTTTTTCTTCTCTAACACCAATATAACTAATCATGAAAAAAAAATTAGTAACTATTTAATTATATATGAAAAGATAAAATATGTATATACTTACCCTGTTTCAAGTTTAAATGGAAGTTGTTCATCGGATTTCGAAAGAGTCTCAATGATGAAGCGCGATGAGACTATATCAGTTAAGAGTAGCATCAGTACAAAACAATAAAAGCTTGCACCATTGGAGTTGAGTAAGATTGGGCAACGGAATGGTATGTATCGGTATCGGTCCAGTTCGTTCCAATTCGATAGTCTACGAAACGGACATTCCGAACCAGGACACAGAACGAAACGAAACCGAGGTTTGATACCGGTGTACCGGTACCGGTTTATTCCAGTTTTGGTCTGGTTCCGATTAATTAATATTTATTAATTAATTTATACTATATATTTATTAATTAATTTATATTATATATTATATATTTATAAATTATAATTTATATTTTATATTTTATATTAAATAATAAATGCTACCCAAGTAACCCAACTACCCCCTATTAGTATTGCATAGTATTACATTCGAGACTTAGTTGAAACAGAACCCTTCCTAGAAGGTGGTTGCGTAAACTATGCACTCTACTAATAGTTGTAAATTGAAATTGTAATTTATAATACAAATTTAAGTAAATTAAATTGATATTTTTTTATTTGTGTAATTGTTTTATCCTTATTTTTATTTATTTTTTTAAAATTACAAATTTAATTTATTTTAATTACAAGTTATAAATATTACTTATAAATTATAACATATTAATAAATAATAAGTAATTACTTATAAACTGCAAAAGATTTAAATCTTGAAAACTTAATTAGACTTAACTTGCAATCTTAATAAGTAAAAATTTTATAAAAAATATCTTTAAAATAACTTAACAGAAGATTACATTATAAATTTAAAAACTATTAATTCAAACTTAGAAAAATAAAAATATACATATTTTTGTAATTCAAAAAAAATTATTTTTTGATAAAAATAAATGTTTCATCTCGTTTATTCCATTCCGTTCCGTTGCGATTCCTTCCCGATATATAATGAGACAGGACGGAACTAAATATCCATCTCAACAATTCGATCCAATTTATCCCGTACCGATTAACTAATCTCATCTCAATCTGATACCAATTCGTTTCGATCCGATAATTCCATTATGATCCAGTGCTCAGTCTTAGAGTTGAGTGGAATTCACAATGAGGTGATAGAAGTGTTCTGAAAGTTCTAAGACTTGTCACACTAATATATAGACTTGCAGACAAAGAAGTGAAAAACAATTATTTTGAGGCCTAACATGTCACTTTTTGTCACGACCCAAAACGAGCTGCGAGTGGCACCCACACTTATCCTACTATGTGAGCGAACCAACCAATCTAAACCCCAACATTTCAACCATAATAAACAGAATATAATGCGGAAGACTTAAAACTCATTAATGAAAATTGATTAAATAACTTCTAAAAAGTCAATACTTATTATTCCCAAAAACTGGAAGTCATCACCACAAGAACATCTATCCTCAAATTCACTAAATCTAAGAGTATCTAAGAAGCTAAAATAAGTAAAAATCTAGTCCATGCCGGAATTTCAACACATCAAGACATGAAGAGGAAGATCCAGTCCAAGCTAGAAGCAATAGCTCACCCTGAAATCTGGCATGATGAAGACTGGCTAGAGTTGCGGTTGAGTTGAAGACGATGGCACGTTTGTTGCACTCCACAATTAACAAAGAAAAACAAATACAAGTAGGGGTCAGTACAAGGCACAAGTACTGAGTAGGTATCATCGGCCAACTCAAAATAGAAAACAGTATATATCAGATAATAACATAAAATCAGCTAATATTCTTAACAGGTGACAACAACAATTACCATAACCCTTGGTCACAACACCAAGCACATCTATGAGGACTCAAGCCTCCACACCCTACTCATTTGGGAAACAGGTTCTTTAGATTGAGTATATTAACATATTTCAAGATTCATTCTCTTTACTATCCATATACTATCCTGGTGTCGGAACGTGACACTCCGATCGATATACTATTCTGGTGTCGGAACGTGACACTCCGATCCATATACTATCCTGGTGTCGGAATGTGACACTCCGATCCATATACTTTCCTGGTGTCGGAACGTGACACCCGATCCTCTAATTCTATCCTGGTGTCGGAACGTGACACCCGATCCTCTAATCTCATTACTTTAGTTCATCAAGCCTCCTTTTATACCAAGGCATCATCATTAACAAAGTAAATTTAGGATTTAAGATTAACCAGCCTCATCATGCTAATTCATCACAATTATATAATCACATCATGCAAGCACACAATTAAGCATATAGAGGACTTTATAATTACTACCCAACACATATCATTCGCTATTAAGAGTTTACTATGAAATAACATAAACCATAACCTACCTCCACCGAAGAATCGCGATCAAACAAGCTATCTTCCCAAAACCTTTGCTTTCCTTGCGTTTCTTCTCTTCTCTCTCGATCGTTTCTCTCTTTTCTCTCTGTTCTTTCTGTTTTTCTTATTCAAACCCTTTTTCTTTTACCCTAATTGTCATAAAATTAAGTATAAAAGATGATAAAAATAACCCACTAATTATTTCAAGGTTATCTCCTTTAACCCCCAAGTAATTGAATTATTAACATTAATCCACTAACTTTATAATTATAAGCATGGATAGTCCCAAACGCCCCTTAAAAACTTTTAACAGAAATCCGACCCAGCCAGGGTTACGCAACCTGTGACAGTCCGTCATGACTGTGATGGTCCGTCCTGCAGGTCCGTCACAAAGTTCAGAGAGTTAATTCTGTGGAAAGATTTGTGACGGTCCGTCGTGCCAACGACGGTCCGTCCTGCCATTCCGTCACGAAGTTCAGAGAGTCGATTTCAGTACCCAAATTTCATAATTCTAAGTGTTTTGGAACGAGACCCCCTCGACGGTCCGTCGTGCCCATGACGGTCCGTCGTGGGATCCGTCGACCCAGACAGTGATTTCCAAAAATAAACTCTGCTGCTCAAAACGACTAAACAGGTCGTTACAATAGATACCAATTTACCCATCGTTCGTCCTCGAACGATCACAAGAAGAAAAACAAGGGCGAAAAGGAGTACCTGAATCTGTAAACAGGTGTGGGTATCTTTCTTGCATATCATCCTCCTTCTCCCAAGTGGACTCTTCAACTGGTCGATTCTTCCATTGAACTTTGATGGATGCGATCTCCCTTGATCTCAACTTGCGGATTTCTCTATCTAGAATGGCAACAGGCTCCTCTTCATAAGTCAAATTCTTATCAAGCAGAACTGAATCCCAACGAATGATGTAGTTTCCATCCCCATGGTATCTTTTCAACATAGACACATGAAATACCGGATGCACTCCTGACAGCCCTGGAGGCAAGGCTAATTCATAAGCCACCTCTCCTACTCTCTTAAGTACTTCAAAATGGTCCAATATACCGTGGGCTTAGCTTACCTCTTTTACCAAACCGCATCACCCCTTTCATGGGCGAAACCTTCAGCAAGACTTGCTCACCCTCCATAAACTCCAAGTCTGTAACCTTTCGATCTGCATATTCATTTTGCCTACTTTGCGCCGCTAAAAGCTTTTCTTGAATAGATTTCACTTTCTCCAATGAATCCCTCAAAAGATCAGTACCCCAAGGTCTAACTTCAAATGCATCAAACCAACCAATGGGAGACCTACATCTCCTCCCATACAGTGCCTCAAATGGAGCCATATCAATACTTGAGTGATAGCTATTGTTGTAGGAGAACTCTGCTAAGGGTAAGAAGTTATCCCAATGGCCACCAAATTCTATCACACATGCACGAAGCATATCCTCCAACACTTGAATCGTTCGCTCAGACTGACCATCGGTCTGAGGGTGAAATGCAGTACTAAGATCCAACTTAGTACCTAATTCAGCATGCAATGTTCTCCAAAACTTAGAAGTAAACTACGTACCTCTATCTGATATGGTGGAAAGTGGAACTCCATGCAATCGAACAATTTCTGAGATATAGAGTTTGGCTAACTTCTCCGCATTGTAAGTCACCTTGACCGGAATGAAGTGAGCAGACTTAGTTAATCTGTCCACAATTACCCAAATAGAATCAAACTTACCCAATGTCTTTTGAAGACCAACCACGAAGTCCATTACAATTCTCTCCCACTTCCATTCAGGAATGGGCATTCTCTGAAGTGTTCCTCCGGGCCTCTGGTGTTCATACTTTACTTGCTGACAATTTGGACACTTGGCAACAAGATCAACAATGTCGCACTTCATTCTACTCCACCAAAAGTGTTGCTTTAGGTCACGGTACATCTTGGTTGCACCAGGATGTATAGAATATCCGAAACTATGCGCCTCTGTGAGGATAGTGTGGATCAAATCATCAACACGGGGCACACATACCCTTCCTTAATCCTCAAAACACCTTCCTCATCAATTATTGCCTCTTTGGCCTCTCCTCGCAACACCATATCCCGAATTCGGCTTAGTTTCTCATCATCAAACTGTTTTCCCTTGATCTTGTCAAGAAAAGAAGATCTTGCCTCCACACAGGCCAAAAATCCTTCTTCCTCTAGTATTTCCAGTCTCATAAGGTCGTTAGCCAAGTTTTGGACTTCTCTAGCCAATGAGCGTCTAGAAACTTGTAAGTGGGCTAAACTACCCATGCTCCCTGTTTTTCCACTTAAAGCATCAGCCACCACATTTGCTTTTCCTGGGTGATACAGAATAGTGATATCATAGTCTTTCAACAATTCCATCCACCTCCTCTATCTTAAATTCAAGTCTTTCTGGGTAAAGACATACTGTAGACTACGATGATCTGTGTAGACTTCACACTTGACCCCATATAGATAATGTCTCCATTGCTTTAATGCAAACACAACTGCAGCCAATTCCAAATCATGGGTCGGATAGTTACGTTCGTGCACCTGTAGTTGCCTTGAAGCATAAGCGATTACATTCCTCTCTTACATTAGAACTGCACCCAACCCAGAATAGGATGCATCACAATAAACAATGAAATTCTTACCCTCTACTGGCAAGGTAAGGATAGGTGCCGTAGTCAGCAAGGTCTTGAGTTTCTGAAAGCTTTCCTCACATTCATCCGACCATACAAATGGAACATTCTGCTTAGTCAAGTTTGTCAATTGGGAAGCAATAGAAGAGAATCCCTTGACAAATCGACGGTAGTAGCTGGCTAAACCAACAAAGCTCCTTACTTCTGACACATTAGTAGGTCTTACCCAATTCCTCACTGTTTTAATCTTAGAAGGATCCACCATCACTCCATCCTTAGAAACCACGTGCCCCAAGAAGGACACTGAATCTAGCCAAAACTCACACTTGGAGAATTTGGCATAAAGCCTTTTCTCCCTCAATACTTCCAACACAATTCTCAAATGCTCCTTATGTTCCTTCTTACTCTTGGAGTATATCAGTATATCATCAATAAATATGATAACAAAGAGATCCAGATATGGCTTAAAAATCCCGTTCATCAAGCTCATAAAAGCAGCAGGGGCATTCGTAAGACCAAAAGACATTACTACGAATTCGTAATGCCCATACCTGGTTCGAAAAGCAGTCTTTGGCACATCTGTTGCCCGTGTTTTCAATTGATGATAACCGGATCTCAAGTCAATCTTAGAGAAGACACAAGCACCTTGTAACTGATCGAACAAGTCATCAATGCGAGGAACAGGGTACTTGTTCGTAATAGTTACTTTGTTCAACTGCCGGTAGTCTATGCACATCAAAAAACTCCCATCCTTCTTCTTCACAAATAACACCGGAGCACCCCCAAGGGGAAGCGCTTGGTCTAATGAAGCCTTTACCTAACAACTCTTGAAGTTGGGCCTTTAATTCCCTTAACTCCGCTGGGGCCATCCTATAAGGGGGTATGGAAATGGGGCGAGTACCCGACTTCAGATCAATGCAAAAGTCAATATCCCTATCCGGTGGCATACCAGGAAGGTCTGCAGGAAACACATCCAGAAACTCACGGACTATCGAAACCGACTCAATTGAAGGTACTTGGGTAGTATCATCCCTGAGGTGTGCCAAGAACGCTAAACACCCTTTACTAACCATTCTCTTAGCACGAAGAAAAGAGATGATACGAACTGGAGTGGAAGTGTAGTCACCCTCCCACACTAACTGATCTGTCCCAGGCTTGGCCAACGTTACAGTTTTAGCATTAAAGTCTAAGATTGCAAAATTCGGAGAAAGCCAAGTCATACCCAGAATTACATCGAAATCAACCATTTCTAAGATAGCCAAGTCTACATGAGTATTGCTCCCCACAAAAGTCACCAGACAAGACCTATATACCTTTTCAACTATCACAGACTCACCCACCGGAGTAGAAACACGAATAGGCATGTCAAGCAATTCACAATGTAAATTAAGACCAGTAGCAAATGAGGAAGATACATATGAAAAGGTGGAGCCAGGATCAAATAATACAGAAGCCATGCAATCACAAACCAAAAGATTACCTGTGATAACAGCATCAGATGTCTCCGCTTCAGACTGCCCGGGGAAAGCGTAACAATGGGCCCTATCACCTGTCTGCCCGTTTCCCCTACCATGTTGTGCTGTAGTGGCTCCAGTTTGCCCGTCACCCCGGCCGTTTTGGTGACCACCATTTCCTCGGCCACCACGTCCTCCAGAATGACGGCCTCTTCCATGACCACCTCTACCTCTGACTATTGGGGGTATGTAACTCTGTTTTGGACAATACCTCTTAATGTGTCCAGTCTCCCCACATCCATAACACTCTCTGGATTCAAGCATAGGTCTCTGTGAGAATGACGAAGTCTGGGGATAACCTCCAAACTCAGAAAAGTGTTGACCGGTCTGCGGTGGACCCCCAACTACAGTCTGCAGTGAAGACTGAATAGGTCGGGCTGGATAACCTCCTGAACCCTGCCCTCTGGAGTAAGAACCATTAAACTCACCTCCCTTACGAAACCTTTTAGATGTCGATGCCATGGTGAAGTCATCTGGCTTCACTCCCTCCACCTCTATCACGAAGTCTACCACTTCCTGAAAGGATTTTGCTGTAGCCGCTACCTGTAAGGCTGAAATCCGCAAATCTGACCTCAATCCCTTCACAAAATGGCGAATCCGCTCTTGTGGACTGAAACAAAGCTGGGTGGCATACCTGGATAATGCACGAAACTTAGCCTCATATGCAGTATTCGACATCCTACCTTGCTCTAGGCTCAAGAACTCATCTCTCCTCCTATCCCTCAAGCTCCGGGGAATATACTTCTCCATAAATAAGCTAGAGAATGACGCCCAAGTCATAGGTGGTGTCTGTGCGGGTTGACACTCAACATGTGACCGCCACCACATTTTGGCATTTTCCCTGAAATTGATAGGTTACAAACTTAACGCCAAATCGTTCCACTATGCCCATTTTATGTAGTAACTCATGACAATAAACCAGAAAATCGTAAGCATCCTCAGATTCAGCACCCTTGAAGACTGGAGGTTTCAATTTCAAGAACTTACTGAAAAGTTCATGCTGATCACTTGTCATTATGGGACCTGTAGTCAAACGAGGAAACGTGCCTATTTCCAATGAGGCATCCATGCGGGGAGCCACAGCAGCTGCCTGTTGTACTTCCGGAACTGGAGGTGTCTGGCCTTGATCAGATTACACGCTAAGATAAGCAAGAACCTGATTAATTATCTCTGGGGTAGGTTGGGGTGGTAATTCCTCATTCTGCACTTGCTCATTTTCCCCTTCCTCACCCTCTCTTACTACTTCCTCAGTCGGTGGAGGAGTCACCGCCCTAGTACTAGATGGGCCAGGTGCTTGTCCTCTTCCTCTAGAGGACGTCCTCCCGCGACCTCTACCACGGCCTCTTGCCACTAATCCTCCTCGAGCTACAGCCCCAGTGGCTGGCTCAGTTGCATCTTGTCTTGCCGGTGTTGGTGTTGGCGCCGTTGTTGTTCTAGTTCTAACCATCTGCGAAATAGAGTGAAGATGGTCAGATACCAATTTGTATCACCTAGTTACCAATTGGATCCAACTAATAGCACGAAAGAAAGAAAGAATGGAATTTTCCTGAAGTCCTAAAGCCTCTCAAAGAAAAGTAAAGGCGTCCCCCTACCGTTCCTTAAGACTCTACTAGACTCGTTCTTGTGTGATGAGACCAACGAACCTAATGCTCTGATACCAAGTTTGTCACGACCCAAAACGAGCCGCGAGTGGCACCCACACTTATCCTACTATGTGAGCGAACCAACCAATATAAACCCCAACATTTCAACCATAATAAACAGAATATAATGCGGAAGACTTAAAACTCATTAATGAAAATTGATTAAATAACTTCTAAAAAGTCAATACTTATTATCCCAAAAACTGGAAGTCATCACCACAAGAACATCTATCCTCAAATTCACTAAATCTAAGAGTATCTAAGAAGCTAAAATAAGTAAAAAGCTAGTCCATGCTGGAATTTCAAGGCATCAAGACATGAAGAGGAAGATCCAGTCCAAGCTAGAAGCAATAGCTCACCCTGAAATCTAGCGTGATGAAGACTGGCTAGAGTTGTGGTTGAGTTGAAGACGATGGCACGTTTGCTGCACTCCACAATTAACAAAGAAAAACAAATATAAGTAGGGGTCAGTACAAGGCACAAGTACTAAGTAGGTATCATCGGCCAACTCAAAATAGAAAACAGTATATATCAGATAATAACATAAAATCAGCTAATATTCTTAACAGGTGACAACAACAATTACCATAACCCTTGGTCACAACACCAAGCACATCTATGAGGACTCAAGCCTCCACACCCTACTCATTTGGGAAACAGGTTCTTTAGATTGAGTATATTAACATATTTCAAGATTCATTCTCTTTACTATCCATATACTATCCTGGTGTCGGAACGTGACACTCCGATCGATATACTATTCTGGTGTCGGAACATGACACTCCGATCCATATACTATCCTGGTGTCGGAACGTGACACCCGATCCTCTAATTCTATCCTGGTGTCGGAACGTGACACCCGATCTCTAATCTCATTACTTTAGTTCATCAAGCCTCCTTTTATACCAAGGCATCATCATTAACAAAGTAAATTTAGGATTTAAGATTCAACAGCCTCATCATGCTAATTCATCACAATTATATAATCACATCATGTAAGCACACAATTAAGCATATAGAGGACTTTATAATTACTACCCAACACATATCATTCGCTATTAAGAGTTTACTATGAAATAGCATAAACCATAACCTACCTCCACCGAAGAATCGCGATCAAACAAGCTATCTTCCCAAAACCTTTGCTTTCCTTGCATTTCTTCTCTTCTCTCTCGATCGATTCTCTCTTTTCTCTCTGTTCTTTCTGTTTTTCTTATTCAAACCCTTTTTCTTTTACCCTAATTGTCATATAATTAAGTATAAAAGATGATAAAAATAACCCACTAATTATTTCAAGGTTATCTCCTTTAACCCCCAAGTAATTGAATTATTAACATTAATCCACTAACTTTATAATTATAAGCATGAATAGTCCAAAACGCCTCTTAAAAACTTTTAACAGAAATCCGACCCAGCCAGGGTTACGCAACCTGTGACGGTCCGTCCTGCAGGTCCGTCACAAAGTTCAGAGAGTTAATTCTGTAGAAAGATTTGTGACGGTCCGTCGTGCCAACGACGGTCCGTCCTGCCATTTCGTCACGAAGTTCAGAGAGTCGATTTCAGTACCCAAATTTCAGAATTCTAAGTTTTTTGGAACGAGACCCCTTCGACGGTCCGTCGTTCCCATGACGATCCGTCGTGAGATCCGTCGACCCAGACACTAATTTCCAGAAATAAACTCTGCTGCTCAAAATGACTAAACAGGTCGTTACACTTTTGGCCCACGTATTGTCTATTCATAATCACCTTAATACAGTAATAAAAAATAGTTGAATCACATTGTTAATTATTATTAGGAAAAGAAATAAATAGATCCTCGGACTATCGTAAATGATATTTAGATATTTTTTATCATATTTTTAAAAATTAGTGCTTTTATCGTCTAAAAATAGAGTATTTATGTCTATCACTCTAACGAAAGACTAAATAGGGACACATGGTGCAATTGTATTCGTCGATTTGTTATTTAATAAATGTCAAGTCAGTTAATAAAATTATGACACATGTATGTTTGTTATATTACAATTTTAATACATATTATAGAAAAAATTAATAAATATGTATAATATAAGTTTTATTGATAGATAATATATTTATCACACATTTTAATACACTTATAACATAATATGTTAATTTCTTACCAAATAAGCATAATATATTTTAAAATAGTTATAATTCATA
This sequence comes from Solanum chilense, assembly GCA_032847665.1. Lineage (NCBI taxonomy): Eukaryota > Viridiplantae > Streptophyta > Magnoliopsida > Solanales > Solanaceae > Solanum > Solanum chilense. The sequence continues at coordinate 6,497,095 of CM064966.1, forward strand.
TATATAATATAAAATATTGCATATATAATTCACTTTTAATACATATTGTAGATTTATCATAAATTTATCTATTGCTATAAATAGTTTTAAAAAAGTAGCTTTTAAGTTGTTTTTGTACATAATTAAAACGTCAAATTAGAGATCAATTGTATTATTTTGAATGAATTTAGTGGAAAAAGTAATGTGAGGTTAAATAAGTGTTTTCAAGATGTGCACTTTTTAAGTAATTTAGAGCTAATTTGTTTGTGGGTATATTGTTATTTTAAAAAAAAAAATCCGCTATATAGTAATTTAGTTTTTATATTTCTGGAAAAAAAATGGGGTATCTATAAAAGAAATTACCAGAAAATTAGTGAAATATATGAGCAATTTGTATAATAGTAGGAGCATATATGTGTCACTTTCATAACGAGGAATGCATCAACTCTAAATGATAAAATTAAAGGGTAATTCAGACACTTTTCTCTTAAAAATTTTTATAAATATGACCCTCCATTAGATTCATCTATCGAAATCACATGTCCAGTGCATTGACAAAAAATTTTGAGACGAGGACAGGATATTATTGACATAATACATAAATATGTCCTTTAACTTGGCTTCAAATTACATTTATGTCTTTCAATTTTGAATGTGTACAAGTAGACACTTAAATTTGTATAAAGTTGAACAAGTAGACATACATGTCTTACATGGCATCCTACGTGTCCTTTTTTGTCCTACGTGGTGTCCTACGTTTATCATGTCACGCAGAATTCATGTGTCTACTTATTCAAGTTTATACAAGTTTAAGTGTCTACTTGTGCATACCTAAAGTTGAAAGGTATAAATGTAAAATGAGACAAAGTTAAAAAGGCAAATTTATGTATCATGCCGACATTATTGTGGAGCCTAACATTTTAGTTTTGGCCCACGTATGGCTAGTAAGAGAAGTTATTTTGATAATGTGAAAATTTCATAAATAGCTAAGAGTTCGAAACATAATGAAGCTTTCTTAGTTAAAGTTTGGTTAATACATAATGTAGTTACAATTTGAGTAGCTATTAAGAATTATCTTTTGGGAAAAGGGTCATATTTGTCCCTGTGCTCTTCGAAAAGGGCTATTTTTTTTCCTTTGTTATACTTTTTGGTTATATTTGTCCCTATCATCCAACTTTGGGTTTATATTTACCCTTTGGATTGTTAAGTTCTACATCACTCCCTTTTATTATTCTACATGGCTCCTATTTGAATATAATTTTCACTAATTTTATTTACACCTCACCCCAAAGAATTGATAGTAACCAAGTAAAAAAATATTTCCTAATTGTTTAAACACTTGGATGACAAAATTCATCCCAGCCATGCCAAAAGCTTCCCAAATCCCTCATTCCTTTCCATTTTCCACAAAATTTTCTCTTTAAAAAAAATATATGTATAAGATCTCAGAAATAAAATGGATATAAGAAATTTATTATCACTCCAATTAAAATTGTAAGAGTGGTGCATGACAATCTCTAAATCTCATAACAACTCTTTCTGCAAAACAAAAAAAAAATGGAAGAAATTGTATGGAAAGGGAGAAATAATTGGAAGCCATTGACATTGGCGGTGTAGGCAATATTTTCCATATCATAAAATGATAGATTTATCTTTTCCCACGACTCACGCCAAAAGCTTCCCAAAAATTTTCATCTCTTTCCCAATTTCTCAAGTTTTTGATGAATAAAGAGTAAACGGCGGTAGGTAGGTTTGGAGATCAATTGTTTAGTGATGTCGTTTATATGGTACAAAAAAGATGGTGAAGTCGCCGCTTGGTTATTGAAAAGCTGCAGATTGTGTTTAAATATCTCGGATTGCCAAATTCTTGGAAATAATTGAAAAATATTTTTTCACTTTATTCCTTTCAATTCTTTGGAGATGAGGTATAATAATATTATATCCATGTAGAAGACAAATAGGATTAAAAAAAGGGTGATTTGGAACTTAACAACCCAAAGGTATAAACTCAAAGTTGGATGGTAGGTGCAAATTTAACCAAAAAGTATAACAAAGGGTAAATATAACCCTTTTCTAAGAGTACAAGGACAAATATAACCCTTTTCTGTTATCTTTGTATACCTTGCGTCATTTTTATACAAATAGGACTTCCTATTTAACTAATGGGCAAATTACATAAGTCAAATATTTTTAAGATAAATTTACAATGTATTCCTTAAAAGTTTGTAATTAAAAAAATCCCTCAAAACGGATACAATAACATAAGAGCTGATAAATTAATCTAATGCACGGGATACGTTAATCGTCAAGTAAGATATATTACATTTTATATGATATACAAATCTGATGTACATTTTATACATTATACATTAATTTAATTCATGAGATACACTAATTTGATATGCGAGATATACTAATCTGATGCACGCGGTACATTTTATACATGATACACTAATTTGATGCGCGAGATACACTAATGCGATACGCGAGATATACATTAATGTGAAGCGCGAAAATAGAAAATTTTGAAAACTTATAAAACTTATAGAGGATAATAGTAATAAATATACTAAAAGGTGGAGTTTCCGTAGTTAATCCTTTAATTAATGTATCAAAGTCATCGGTCCATTAATGCCTTCACAGAAAATATTTTGTTGAGACGAAAGGACAATTATTTTGGGGCCTAACATGTTAGTTTTGGTCCATGTCTGGCCATAAAAAAAGGTTCTTTCAATAATGTGAAATTTTCATCAATATATAGAAGTAAAACATAATGAAACTTCTTTAACTAAAGTTTGGCTAATTACATGACGTAGCTATAATTTGAGTAGCTATCGAGAATTCACTTTGTATATCTAGGGTAATTTATGAATAATTATACTAATAGAACTATCAATTTAATTAACCTATCAAAGCCACGTGTCCGATACTTTATGGAAAAATCTTGCCTAGTTTTAATAATGTGAAAAAAATACATTGTTTTAATAATGTTAAGGGATAGTTGCTTTAATAAGAAACAGAGGTTCTTTCAAGTGAAAAAAATTTGTTGCCTCAAAATAGAATCAAATGATAGATATGTCTAAATCTCTCAAGTTCGAGTCGACTTGACCTCCTTTAAATGATATTACGTGGTATAAATTTAAATTAATCTAAATAATTATTGGGTACCCCCTCCCAAAAAAAATGTTGATGTTAGACATTTAAGGTCTTGTGTCCCATTGTATTAATCTTATGTAAGTTAATTTCTTGTGATATTATTATTGATCAGGTCTTTCAAAAGATAATTACAAGTAAACATCTTTTAAAGGTGAAATTTGAAATCTTAAAATGATATATGTTACTTGCTATTGCAGATATAATAAAGATAAATAAAGCACAATATGCATTATATTATTAACACAACATGTATAAGTGCATTTAACATAGCACCTTAGCATAATTGTACACATACAAGATAATTAACCATAATTACCTAGTCTTATTCGAGCTTAGATGTTTCATTTGTATGATCAATTGATAACTGATGATACATGTCCTATCTCATCTGGATCGCGAGGAAATACTCTATTTATTTGAGTTGGCAAGCTTGAAATTGGGGGAAAATGGAGCTCTGATTCACCAAAATTAGTTGCTTCATTTGTATTTGGTAAGCTTGTAACTATAATAGAGTTTTGGCGTTCACCAAACTTCTGAGTTGTTTCTTCATTTGTATTTGAAGAGCTTGTAACTGCATTATAACGTGCTCTTAGTGTGCCGGGAATTATTGCATGTGTGTGAGCTGACGATCTTGAAATAGGATGATATTGGAGTGCTGATCCACGCGAAGTAATTGCTTTATTTGTATTTGATAAGCTTGTAACTCCATTATGGCGACTTGCCCATATTTTTGCATTTTCGTGAACCAATAGGCTTGAAACTGGAAAATATTGACCTCCTGATCCACGATAAGTTATTTTATATGTATTTGACAAGCTTGTAACTGCGCTTTGACGTGTCCCTAGTTTGCGAGGAGTTGTTGCATTTCCATGGTTCCAAAAGAGTGGAAATATCGTGAGAAATGCAACTGCATAAAGTAGGATTATTTTGGTCATGATGACTTTTATATATATTTGATAAATGACCAAATATTGATAAATAACATGCCTTAATAAAGGTGTTATATATATAAGGAACCAATCTTGGTAATAACCTCCATGTTTTATTTAATTAATAAAAGATTATCATCAATCACTTATGTAAATTAAATATTATACATAGTGTATATCTTTTCCTTGTTATTGTTTCGAATATATTTTGATACATTTGTTAGTTTATCGTTTTCGTGCAAACTTTCTTCCAAAATTTGATGCTCCAATTTTAATGTTAAATATTTCATCATTTCAATAGTTTGTTAGAGTATATTGTATGCAGACATTATCTTTATCAAAATGTGTCGACAAAAGAGTATATATATATATATTTAAAATATCAAATTAGAGATCAATTGTATCGTTTTGACTAAACTGTAGAAAAAAATCATGTGATTGTCTATGATTCAGTTCCACTTAGAACGAGACACTTTGATTTATGATAAAAGTTTTTTCAAGATTTACGCCTTTATAACCTTCTCTATCGCCTATCGTCGATATTTAATTTATCGTATAAGCATTTCATCCCCATTAATATATTAAATGTATGCTTATATTTGACTATATGATTAATTAGCCTAATTATATCGATCAAGCAAGTGTTTGGATCTCGAATTTTGAGTTATATATTTTCTCAATGAAATATGATCGAAGGTTAAAAAAAATTGGAATGTGACAAATAAAGTTGTCAAAAAGGGTCAGCCCCTCCAGTCCAAGCCTCGCGGTCAAGGAATTTGATGGGCTAGGTCGAGTCGGTCCTCCATTTGGCAGAGCTTGAAAATGCTCAACCGATCCAATCCAACCCTATAAGGCTCATGCAGTTTATGGCGGGCTAGCCCGTCTTTTTATCATTTTTTTCTTTTCAAACTTAAACTTGTGTACATATTTCAAATTAAATATGGGAAACAATTGTGTTGTTTCAATAACACTAGCAAAAGATCTTGTGTGCTTAGCATGTATTTAGGATACTAGATACATGTATTTGGTGTGATGCATATCATATATGCGAATGACATAAGAGAGTAGCGAGTGAAAGGTTGGGGGGGGGGGAGGGCAGGCAAGGGCGCAGAATTTGTATGTGTATCCTAGATACATACGATTCCACTTATTAATACAACATAGTGTGCATCTATGTAATTTGCTCATACACTAGTGAGATTTCTGTAAGTTACCCTTAAATAAATAGTTTACGACCATAGGCCGATCCGGCCCAGTTCCGGTCAAGCCTCAAGAGTCAAAGGCTTATATGAATCAAACTTATAAGCACTAATTTTAAATGAGCTTGATAAATATTATATCCCAACTCTACCTCAATAACGGGTTGTGTCAAACTGAGCCAACCCCATTTTAGTAGCTCTAGTGATAAATTTGATATTTTCTTTTGTAGTAAATTAGAAGTATCTATTTAAGATCTTACAGAAATGGGTTTCAACGTTATACTCTCTTAATTAATTAATCATCCAATTCAAATATTAGAAACTTGATAGTTTATAGAATATTAATTCATCTATAAACCATCGAATTTATTGTTTTACAAAAAAAATTGAAAGTAAATTGATTTTCACATTATCAGATCACTCAAAAGATATTAGCACGTAATTTTTTTTTCCATAAAAAATCGATTTATAATCTTGAAAACAAGACATATTATCGCGCCCCTACTTCAAAGAGGTATAAGGGCGACCTCTTTCTTTTTTCTTTTATATTTTTTTTAAGTGAACCAAAAAAAAAAGGTGACAGTTGAAAGAAAACTTTTTAACATTTAATTAACATCTACCGATAGTGAAGATAAGTAAATGCTATCACGTTCCCAAAAGATATATTTACATAATCATCTTAAGTAACAAATTAAATACATAATATATAATCTTAAAAATAAGACACGTTAAGTCAATCCAATATATATAAGAGTGACCTCTTCTTTTTGGCCAAAAGGAAACTTTTATTCATACTAGGAAAAGTTATTACATAGTTTGATCCGAAAATAAAGCAAAAACAAGGGGTACATGATATTGCATTAAGGTATTTTCGAGTTTAACTAATATCCATCGATAGTGTAAATAATTTTTCACGCAATCCGTTCACTCGAAAGACATCTCCACACTAAACCACCCTATATGAATAAAGTGGTCGGATTTATAATCTTGAAAACAGTACAGATTATGTTACAATAACTTGCCAAAACAAATACAAGTGACTTGGTAACATGAAAATTATTTATACTATCAACATATATAAGTAGAACTCCGACTTTATTAAATAGCCACTTTTAAGAAGTAGGACATGGGCATATGTAACAACAAGGTGTACATGAGCAAACTTCCATTTTTCTACGTTGAAGCTCAGCAAAAAAGCCCTTTGATATTGGAGTGAAGTAATTGTCTATATTTTCAAATTTATCACTTATATAATTATCATAATTATTAGTAGAAGAAGAAGAGTTTCCAATGAAGAAAAGTAGGGGGAAAATCAAGAAAATTGCAAAAATGGACACTAATTTTTTGTTTGCCATGGTTCAAGAGTTTAAATAGCTATATAGATGAATAATCTTATCCTATGTTCAAGTGTTTATATAGTAGTATATTTCATGGAGTATAAATTAGGGGTCGTTTGGTTCAAAATTATGATGTCTCAGCATAATCACTTTTATATACATATATAATCATGACGTCTGAATCAGTTTACACATGACAAATTTTGTGGATATATATATGCTACCTCTTACCAAGTTACCAGAACAAGTATCACATAATTTTATCCATCAAAATTTAAACTGATAAAAGAAAAAAAATCTAGTATTTTTCCCTTCCTATTGGAAAAAAAAATTAAGGTAGATAATCCTTCGATTTTATATGAATTTTAATCTAGTTTAAGCTAATATATATTGGCTCATAACTAAATGGTGAACAAATTTAATCCCAAATTCTAATATTGAAATAACCGTTAATAATCATTGTAACCAAACGACCCCTTGTGGTATAAAGGTCAAAATTTTGTCATTTACGAGAGACATGTCTTAGAAATTAGAAGTATAGTATAATAATATAAATAAATTTAAATTTACAAAGTGATTTTGTCTTATAATATTTTTAAAGAATCTTAAGAATAAGAACTATAAATAATTTAATTTTATTAGTAATTTTAATCGGATAGCAAATTATTTACTATATATAATCTGTATATATGGAGAATAGAGGTCATAATTAACTATTACTATATGTAAATTTCACTTGATAGCTTTAAAAATATTATTATCATTCAGCGTATATTTTATCATTTTTTTCCACAACTATTTAAAATCTAAAGCTTTAACTAAAACATAACCATCAGAAAGAGTTTTGTTCTGTCCAAACTAATACAATATACGGGAGTCTCGAAGCAATGATAAAGTTATCTTTGTGTGATTTATAAGTTATGTGTTTGAATCTTACAATTACTAATATTCGCATTTCGATATATTATTTACATCACACCCCTAAAAGTTTTGTCCTAACATCCTTCCCTGAATCCTTCATGCATGAAGAATACTTATACACCGATAGACCAATTACCCATTTTCAACAAATTTTTATTAGTTAATCGCAAGTTATTATTTGTAGCATCATATCTTTATATAAGAAAATAAATGTTATTACAACCTATCTAAACATAATCTAAAAATATTTTACGCTAAAGTTTTTTTCATATAAAAATATTAAATGGAAAATAAAAAGAGAAAAAATAATTGCACCAGCCGGGAATCGAACCCGGGTCTGTACCGTGGCAGGGTACTATTCTACCACTAGACCACTGGTGCTTTTCGTTAATGTTGATATTTATTTTTTTTATTAATAATTTCTTTTTTATACAATCAAATTTCTCAATAACGGGTCGTTTATTTCGATATTTTGTATTAGTTAAAGAAAATTATTGTTATAGAAAATATAGAATATAATATAACATGTGAGATCGATTTTTAAATTAAAAAATGGTGTTTTAATGAAATATCGTTATAGAGAGGCTCATTCGACGATATATTTATATCTTTTCCCTCATTTATAACATGCACCGTCAATTTAAAAGAAGTTGAAGCTACCACTATACTTCGAATTGTTGTTGTGAATCAATTAATTGTCTTATTTTTCCAATGTAACTTGCTTCACTTATTATGGATATCGATATGTAATTATCTTCTAGATGACATAAATGACCAAATATATACAAGATTTTTTATAACGGAAAAAGAACCAAAAATACCCCTGAATTATCAGAATTAGCTCAAATATACCTTTGAAGTATATTTCAGCTCAAATATACCCTTACCGTCAAATTATTGGATCAAAAATACCCTTCTCATTAACAGAATCGGTTAAACGTCACTTAGATGCCATGTGGATGTCACATGGAATGCCACATGAGCCAATAGAGTTCCACTCATGCCACGTAGACCAATAAACTTATCCCTAATTTCCCCCAATTTTTTCCATCTTCCGTAGAATTTAGAAACGATTTCACTGAAAAACATAGAACCCCCTTTTCCTCATTTCTCCATTTCCTTAGAACGATTTCACATAATACATAAGATCTAAGGGAAGGGTATATACATAAGTTCAAAGGGAAGGGTATTTTTGACCCTATAGTTTGAGGGGAAGGGTATTTTTGAGCCGAAATATAGTTCAGCGGTATATTTGAGCTATTTTGAATAGTTTAAGGATATTTTTGACACTCCATTTTTTTTTTTATAATTATCAAGTGTATAAAAATTAAATTTTGCTGAGAAGATAGGAAATGAAGATGCAATCTCAAATATAAAACACAATAGAGAAGGATAGGAAACGAAGATGCAATCTCAAATATAAAGCACATATTAGGGGTGTACAAAATTGAATCGTAAATCGAATCAAATCGAGAAAAAAAGCCTGACTAGTGGTTGTTTTGACTTGGTTTGATGTTGAAAAAAAAACTCGAGTATATTTGGATTGGTTTGGTTTTAACTAAAAAAACCAACCCGAGACCAAATCGAGAAAAAAAGCCCGACTAGTGGTTGGTTTGACTTGGTTTGGTGTTGGAAAAAAAACTCGAGTATATTTGGATTGGTTTGGTTTTAACTAAAAAAAAAAAAACCCGAGACCAAATCGATCCGACATTATATATATAATTTAAAATTTTTATTTTATACATAAAATATTTCATTTGATATTATTTTTAAATATTTCTTATACTTTTTCATAGTTTTAATCTTTTAATATATTATTTCAAGTTTGAAACTTAGAATTTTGAATGGTTCCATTAAGATTATAGGCCACAAATGTTGATAATTATGATAAAGCTTAAATCAAAATCAAATTAATAGTAATGCAAAAAGGAAATTAATTTAACCCTAAGAATGACAATAATATTGAATGTTTGTTCTTTTGTTTTTACATTGATTTCGACAATTAAAATACGTTATCTAATTTTAATTTTCTTTAATATTTAGTCATGTAACTAATATTAATTAAAATTATTTTAGCATAAAATAACACTTTTAAATTATGATCATTTTCATTATGACTTGTTAAATTGAAATATTTGTTTTACAACGATTTCATTATCATTATATACCTTTTTGGATATTTTAGTGTCATTAACCATATCATTGTTTGTGTTATATTCTTAAGAAACACTTTCGATAGTTATATTTTGGAAGACTAAAGAAATATTTAAAGTACAAACAAATTTTATTTTTGTATGAGTTCTTTAGAGGAAAAAATCCGAAAACACGAAAAAATCCGAGGTTAAAAAATCCGAGTTTTATTGATTTGGTTTGATTTATAATTTTAAAAATCTGATACAAATAATTTGATTTGATATTTGAAAAACCGAAACCAACCCTGCCATGTACACCTCCAACACATACTGTGTATTGAAAAATTAAATAATTTATTATTTTCAAGAAGGCGTAATTAATTACACCTTATATTTTTCACATATATCCACCAAATCAATGACATGATCAATTTATTTTCTTATTCATAAAACTCCAAAATCTTATTCTAAAAACAAAGGATTATTAAAAACACAATAACAAAGATCATGAAAAATTCCTCTTTTAAGAAGAACATGGACATGGAAAAGCACAACAAGGATAGCAAGGGCAACGCTCCATTCTTCGTCTTCGCAATTCATTAGTAATATTATCATCATAATTTTCAATAATTTTAAACGATGTTAATTCATCATCATCACCAGTAACGATTGAATTATCATAATTAGACGAAGAGTTACAAAGTAAGAAAAGGGTCATTAAGAAAATTGTGATAAATTGAAGTATTTTTGTCATGGTTGATATATATTCAAGTTATTGATATAAATTTCCTTCATGCAAGTTGTTTATTTATAGGCATTGTTGATAATCTTTTGGTCTTTTTTTTTTCAAGATTCTTGTGATTATTTTGAAGTCGGCAATGGAGCAATATAAATACTTACTTTAGTAAAAAAAAATTGAAAAGGAAAATAAAGTTGTGGAAATTTCAAGAGAATCTTTTAGGTGGCATAGAAAAATAAATAAGAAATATTCAATTACTTCTTTTTAATTTTACTTGACTTGATAAATCATGAGGCAATTATTCAAGGTGAAAAATAAATAAATAAATAACAATGATGATAATAAAAAGAGAAAATTATGCGGATAAACAAATTTAAACTATTTAATTACTCATCATAGCTATTATTCGCTATAATTATCACTGGCGACTAACATCATACATTAATTACGTGGGTTGACTTTGAATTTATATAATTAGTCATGTTTGTATATGTATAATTCGCTAGGATATACAAATAAATATGTAAATATACAATTTCTATATACCACTTTTTAGCCTATATACATATATAATTCACCTCTCTGCCCTCTCTCGCTCACCTCTCTCCTCCCTCTCTCAATCTCGCTCGCCTATCTCCTCTCTCTCCCAATCTCATTTGTCATTTATACAAATGTATATGTATAATAGTTATATACAATTATATACAAATACAATTCACCTCTCTCCCACTCTCTGCCTCTCTCGCTCGCCTGTTTCGATCTAGCTAGCCGCTCTTCTATCTCTCCCAGTCTCGCTCGCCTCTCTCCTCCCGCCCCAATCTCTTTTGACATATATACAATTACATATGTACAATATACAATTATCTAACCAATATACATATACAAGTCACCTTTCTCCCACTCTTTTCCCCCTCTCTCGCCTCTCTCCTCTCTCTCCCAATCTCGCTCGCCTCTCTCCTCCAAATAACTTGTAGCTACAAATTATAATTATCAAACTATAGCTATGAAAAGTAATTAATTATTTTTCAGTAGTTATATGTGAAATTTCCCTTAATAATAATAATGATAATAATAGCAGCACATCGAAGAATATATTTTATGATGAAATGTTTCAGTAATAATGATTAATAATAATGTTTGAAGTGTTATTTTGAGAAAGTAACATACTAGAAAATACAATAATGGGAGATACTTATAAAAAAAATCCTCCTGTTAAGGAAGGAAAGACATGATTTTTCGGTGTCAAACACAAGAAAATGACTTTTTATGAAAAAATGAATTTCATAACATCGATCCGATCAAAAAATGAAATTAGGAGAGAGCCATAACATTTATAAGTAGAAATAAAAGGAAAATATATGAAGCCATGAATATTTAGCAACAGTTAACAAGGAATATTACATGTTTATTGTAATCTCTCGAATAATTGAAGTCTGAGAGATTTTGTGTACTCAATCTTACTTCTACCTTGTGAAAGATAGAGAATTTATTTCTATTAGACTCTCTGCTCAGTAAAACATATTAAAATTCAAATACAATAATAAAAAAAAAGTCGTATTAAAAACAATACAAACAACAATATAGTTTTACAACATAAGTAATATTAATTAATGTTTCAATTTTGCAATGCAACAAGTACAAGATCCACATTGTTCCATACAAATTCTACAATTGGCAACAACATCAGGATGAATATCACTTGTCTTTTGGGATAAGAGGTTTCTCTGTGTTAATGGATTATCAAAAGCAATATCCCTTGAGCTATTAATTGGGTTGAAGCAAAGTGATGATAAAACAATGAAAAGGGCAAAAATTGCTATTGTGGTTCTTGCCATTGGCACTAGAAGAGAGTAGAGACTATATGCTATAGTTGAATATTTTATAGTTATGAAGTGAAATATTAACTCATTGGTCCTCCTTTATATATAGAGGAAATTATGTGAAAATAAAAAGCAAGGACAGTTCAGTGTATTAAACTTATGTTATGATAGAATTTTTATAATGATTAGATCATATCTTTTAATGCAGTTTTGCCTTTTATTTTTGAGAAGGATATTTCGCACATTGAATTTGTAATTTTCTAATTGCACGACAATAATTTTTATCGTCAGGTATGGGGTGTACGCGTTCTTACTGTATTTTTCGTAAGAGGTTGTTTCTGCAATTTGAACTAGTGAAGAACTACTAGTCACACGATAACAATTGTAATTTGTCGTTGCGCCAAGACTTCCTTTTTTGTTTCATTTATGTGACATTATTTTCTTTAATTATTTACTCAGTTTCGAAAAGAATGATGACTCATTTTTAAAATCGAATACAAGTCAACGTTAAATTTCTCATTTTATTCTTAAATATCATGTATTTATGATCATAACAATTTAAAATCACATATTTCAATTAAAACCAGAAGAAACATATATTTATATCAATCAATTAAATATAATCACATAAATTTGTGGGGGGGGGAGGGGGGGAGGGGGGGATGATTTAGATATTCAAATGATGCTTATGGATAAATGGAGGACTAGAGCTATAACGAAGTTGGTCATTGTGGGAAGACTTTGATCCAAAGCCTCTTTGTTTGAATAATATAATGTAAGTAATAAATGAATTCACATGCTAGCTTTGAATTTGTATATATTGATGATATCAGGAATGATATCATCAAGGGCATTGATGTCCAAAAGATTATACTATTAGTTATAATTGGGACAGCCGAAGAATTATTATTATTTTATTATATAATTTCTTAAAAGAATTTTGAATTTATTAGTTATGTGTGATTTATAATATTTTTT
>CM064966.1:6510384-6531644 GCA_032847665.1 Solanum chilense
CTCGACGGTCCGTCGTGCCCATGACGGTCCGTCGTGGTATCCGTCGTCTCAGCCCGTTTTTCCAGAAATAAAATCTGCTGCTCAAAACGACTAAACAGGTCGTTACAACAAGTGTCTCAATTTATGCACCCACATTGTACGCAACAACCACACATAAGTTGAGGCAACATTTTTCTTGACATGATATGATCATATGAAGAAGAAGAAGCAGTGCTAATTGCAAAACATATTATCAAAATTGTAACAAAAAGAAGTATAGTTTTTTTATCCATAGCAAATGTATATTGTGCAACTATGTTGAAATTAAGACCTACAATTTATAGTTTTTATGATATCCCTTCTTGTATTTATTTAATCCATATTTTCTTTTATAAGCAACCAACTTGATTATAGTTTAATTAGAAAAGTTAATGATAGTATTATCACTATTTTTACTATGGAGCATCATATTAGTATAAATCGATGGGGCATCAGATTTGTATAAATAACTGGCAGCCTCATATTTGTATAAATCGCTGACAACCTTTCGTTTGTATATCATTGGCAGTCTCTCAATTCAATTTTATGTGTTTGTAGATCTGCATAAAATTTGAATTTGTATACAATTGAATCGGAATAAAACATTTGTATATTCACATCTCTCTTTCTCTTTATACAACACAAATTATAAATTGTAATTTTGTATAATTTATGTTTGTATAAAGAGAGAAAGACAAAAGAAAATTTGCAGGGGAAGATCTGTATTTATATAATTATAACTGTATAAGACGAAAATATATATATTTGTATTTGTATATACACTTTTCTCTCACTTTATACAAACACAAACGTATTTTATACATTTATATTTGTATAAAGTGAGAGAGGCGATGGAAAGACCGAAGAGCGAGAGAGGGAGAGTGACGAGCGAGAAAGCTGGGGAGAGAGGTGGATGACAACTGTTTACTACGATTTACAATTAAATCAAATTGTGGTTATAGCATTTAACTTAATTTAATAGTTCACTATTTTATACAATAAAAGTATTGTCCTAATGTCCTTCCCCGGATCCTGCATGAATGAGGGATACTTTATACATCGATAGGTCGATTCTCCTTTTTTAACATTTTTTTAATTAATTTATTGAGTCCTATAATCACTAATGTTATTATAACCCTTTTTTAAATATTATTATAACCTATCTAAACTTAATAACACAAAAATGTTATAAACCATGCCTGAAAATATTTTATACTGAGTTCTTTTTTTTATAAAATAAAAAGAGAAAAAAATATGCACAACCGGGAATCGAGCCTGGGTCTAATTAGAAAAGTTAATGATAGTTTTATCACTTAGTCAACTAAATTGTTGTTTAATTAGCAAGTTGATGATTTAATTAGCAACCAACATGTTGCACATGAACCACACACCATCTCACTTGAATATTTATATTTTATATGTTTAATTTATAGATACCCCTAAAGTTGTGCATTCATTAAAATATTTTGATTTGTAAAATTTGTTGTGAAATATTATCATTGTGCAAGTAGGAAAAGTAATTAATAACTGATAGTTGAGTTGTGTTTCAATAAATATTTGATGATAATTCATACTTCATATATAAAAGTCACAAATCTGATATTTCAAATATGAAACTAAAAAGGTCATACTACATTAGATATGTTTTAAACATTTAACTCTAAACTAATCGAAAAAGGCAGAGGAGTGGGGGAATAATGAACTTTTACATATTGAAGAGTGCCCAAGTACAAAAGTTGAACATAAAAGACTTTAATTTTTATACACTAAATAATATAAATAATAATATCAATTCAAAACATATACAACTTTACAAGTTATTAAACCTATTCTAGATCCACCATTGCATAAGATACTATGTGATCGGATTGGTTATGACTTTTAAATATCAAAATCAAATCATTCGTGTAAAAAAATTAAATTTATAAATCAAATCAAACTAATAAAATTCGGGTTTTTCAACCTCGGGTTGGTTTGGATTTTTCAAATAGCAAACCAAACCGTTGTATCGAGTTTTTAAATTTATAAATCAAACCAAACTAATAAACCTCAATTTTTTTAGATTTTTCAATTTTTTCGGGTATTCATGCAAACATATAATTAATTTGTGCTTCAAATATTTCTTTAGTTCAACCAACATACACTTATCTAAGGTGTTTCTTTAAAAAATAACACAAAATATGAGATGAGTGCTAATGACATAAAAATATTCAATAAAAATAATAATGAAATCATCATATAAAATAAATATTGTAAAGTCATAATGAAAATTATCATAATTTAAAAGTACAAAATCAAGCTAAATAAGTTTGATAAGTATTAGTTACATTACTAAATATTTAAGGAAAATTAAAATTAGATTATGTATTTTAATTTTCTAAACTAAAATTAAATTAAAGAACAAATATTCAATATTGTTGTCATTCTTAGTGTTGAATTGATTTTCTTTTTGCATTAGTATTAGTTTGATTTTGATTTAAGTTTTATGTTAAAAAATAAAACTATGAAATAGTTTAAGAAATATTTTAAAATTATATCAAAGTGAATGTTTTTATAAAAAATAAAATTTAAAATTACATATATAATGTCGGGTTGGTTTGGTCTCGGATTGGATCTTTTTAGTTAGAACTAAACCAACCAAAATATAGTCGGGTTTTTTTTCAATACCAAATCACTAGTCGAACTTTTTTTATTTTATTTAACTCGATTTATGATTTGATTTATTTTTCTGTTTGGTTTCGTATACCCCTAATCTAACATCTTATTTGGATGGTTATTATCTATTTTATGGTATCGAATTATGAAATTAGTTGATATGTAACGGTGACATGTATTATTTTAATTGATTTGGTATGATTATATTATTATCTTTTATTTCTCGTATCTTACCCTTATTTAGTATGCCAAATACATAAAATCCCATTGAATTTGGCAGAAAAAATTACTTAGCACTTTAACTTTACGGTTAATTATTTAACCACCCCCCCCCCACCATCACCACCAATCTCTTTTCATGTGAATTAAAATACACCATAATATTATAATACCCGTTTCACAATGGCAAGTACATTTCGCACGCGCCATGTCATTGATATGTCAGTGTCACACTAGTGTCACATCATTGCTATATCAGCATCACATTAAGCATATTTAAATTTTGATTTTAATTTTTTTTTTGTTTCTTTTTATTTACTCACAATTTTAGAAAGTAAAAAAAAACTCAAAAAATAAGAATTAATCCATGATTATAAAAAAATAATCTCAAAAAAAATCAATTGAAAGAGATTCAAAATCTCAAAACCATTCTCACAAAACACTCAATTTTTAAGACATATAATTAAAACAAATAAATAATAACGACTAAAAGTTTAATTTAAAATGAAAAATTTGTAGAGTTTGATTGAAAAGAGCTTCAAGTTCATCACGTTCAAACCTTGTCATAAAGACTAATTTTAATTTGAAGCAAGAATAATTTGATGACTTTCCTATTTTTCCTTGTTCATCACATTTTTTGGATTTATTGATAGTAACTAAAGGAAATGAGGGTGGGATGGAGTGTCTTGAACAAGGAGAAAAAATATGAAAAGTTTAACAAAGAAAAAGAAGAAGAAGAAGAAAATTGTGTGAAGCACCGATATTCGAAGAGAATAAAGAGTGTAGGAGTGGGTTCGTTGGGGGAGGGGGGGTCAAGGAAGAAGCAAGGGTAGTGCAAGTGGTGGTTGAGGGCGGAAGGGGTGGATTGGGTGTGAGGAAGATGAAGGGATGGGAAGTGGGGGTGGGGGTGGTGTTAGTAAAGGTTAGGGGTGATAGGATATGAAGAAGATGAAGAAAAAAAGATTATTCGATAAAATGAAAATAATTGGATTCACTTATTTTTTTCTTTAATTTTTGGCCTTTATGCGCTTTATATTTTTTATATTTGTCATTGTTTACATCCCTACTCTGTCGAATTAGGGCGAAACGTCGCGGCAACTCGAAAATAATTAATTGTTTCAATTTTAACAAAGTTTAAAAATAAACGAGTTTTAAAAAAAGAGTCGCCACCTAATTTTTAGGAAAACTAGGAAACCAATTATTAATATACGAAACCAATTCGATTCTAGGTAAGGGGTTCTAGTTATTCCGAAGGGAAGGGGTTAGGCACCCTTCGGAATCCACAAATGTGGTTCCCGACTGAATTCATTTATCTTTTCAAACTGAGGAAAAATATAAAATAAACACATATAATAAACAAACAATATGCACAATAAAACAATAATTATCGGCCTAAAGTTTGCCTAACGTCGATATTCACAAAATAACGAATGAAATTATAATTCGAACTTTTCAAATAATTTCAAGGAGAAGCAACTCCGGGTACCTGTAAAGACACTAAGTAAAAGAGTTAGTGTCAAAACAATATAAATAAAAATAAATAACTCAAACAATAACTAAAATAAAAATCCGTCTTATTAACATGGGAGGCCTTGGAAATCGACGGTAATTTCTTCATCGGCCATTTCAACATATAAAATATATAAACTTGAATGAAAATTCCGTCTTTTTAAAAGGGGAAGGCCTCCGAGACCAACGAAGAGTTTTTTTTTTCATTAGCTAAATTTAACAATAAAAATAATAACTTTAATTAAATTTCCGTCTTTCAAAATGGAAAGGCCTCTAAACCCGACGGATAGATTTTTCATCGGCCAACTTTTAACAAATATATTTAATATAACCTGAACATCAACAAAACATAACAAACTTATCCCAAGAGAATATGGAAAACAATCAACCAAACTAAAACAACATAATTAGAAATGGAAACAACAATAACGTAATATATAAAAATTAAAAATAACATTAAAATAGAATAATAACAAAACCCTGAAAATTTAAGATAGCAAATAGTTGACTAACAATTTTAAAATAATAATAATAAATAAATGAACATCAAATCGTAAAATAATGCTAATATTAAAACTATAATAAACACAAATATTAATTGACTTTTACAACTACATTAAACTAAAAAAAAAACAAAACAAGCTACATATAATAAACAGAAAACATAAAAGAACTGGGAATAAAATAAAATAACGCTAAGAGAAAAAATTTACCTGGTTCTGGGCAGCGAACCGGAACTATGAGATTGAACGACTCCACCTCCTCAACTCGAAAAAAACCACAAAAAACACTTTTAAAATTTTTGAACTATGGAACCAAGAATTCTCAAAATTTTATGAGTATTCTTTTGTATTCCCCTCCCTTAAAAATATTGAATGAAGTGGTTTATATAGAGACCCAAAAATCCTCAAAAGGGCTAAAATGCCGATGTGGGACAATTGAAAATTGAAAATTGTTAGAGAAAAGATGTGGGATAGGAAGATTTTTTTTTGTTGTATTTGACTCAAAAATGTATTAATTTCAAAACCATCGGACCAAAATTTGGTGTCAACAACTTGCCCCTTTGTTTGATTAGGATCGATGAAAGAGGTCCTGGTCAAACAAAGTTGACGAACCAAATTTGATTTGATAAACTTGAACAAAACAGTTGAGACGTTAGTAGAACTTTTGAGCAAGACTCCACATTGATCGAGTGTGATGAAAATAATGAACAAAAGACGGAGATTGATTGCAAACTGAGAAAATTCACATACCTTTGATGTTACTTGCAAAATTGCACAATGAAGGTGGTGTACCTTTTTGAAAGAAGGATGATGCGAATAATATGTTACTTTCAATGAGGTGACAAACCAGCGTGTCTCGTTGAAAGACGGACAACCCGACTTGAACTTAATATGTCATTTGGAGGGAGATGACAACCCAATCTTGTCTCTTTGAAAGGCGGACGACCCAACTTGAGCTTAACATTTCATTTGGAGGGAGATGACAACCCAATCTTGTCTCTTTGAAAGGCGGACGATCCAACTTGAACTTAAATGTCATTTGGAGGGAGATGACGACCCAATCTTGTCTCTTTGAAAGGTGGACGACCAACTTGAACTTAATATGTCATTTGGAGCGAGATGACAACCCAATCTTGTCTCTTTGAAAGGCGGACGACCCAACTTGAACTTAACATGTCATTTGGAGGGAGATGACAACCCGATCTTGTCTCTTTGAAAGGCGGACGACCCAACTTGAACTTAACATGTCATTTGAAGGGAGATGACAACCCAATCTTGTCTCTTTGAAAGGCGGACGACCCAAGTTGAACTTAACATGTCATTTGAAGGGAGATGACAACCCAATCTTGTCTCTTTGAAAGGCGGACGACCCAACTTGAACTTAACATGTCAATTGGAGGGAGATGATAACCCAATCTTGTCTCTTTGAAAGGCGGACGACCCAAGTTGAACTTAACATGTCATTTGAAAGGAGATGACAACCCAATCTTGTCTCTTTGAAAGGCGGACGACCCAACTTGAACTTAACATGTCATTTGAAGGGAGATGACGACCCAATCTTGTCTTTTTGAAAGGCGGACGACCCAACTTGAACTTAACATGTCATTTGGAGGGAGATGACAACCCAATCTTGTCTCTTTGAAAGGCGGACGACCCAAGTTGAACTTAATATGTCATTGGAAAGGAGATGACGACCCAATCTTGTCTCTTTGAAAGGCGGACGACCCAACTTGAACTTAACATGTCATTTGAAGGGAGATGACAACCCAATCTTGTCTCTTTGAAAGGCGGACGACCCAACTTGAACTTAACATGTCATTTGAAGGGAGATGACGACCCAATCTTGTCTCTTTGAAAGGCGGACGACCCAACTTGAACTTAACATGTCATTTGAAGGGAGATGACAACCCAATCTTGTCTCTTTGAAAGGCGGACGACCAACTTGAACTTAACATGTCATTTGAGGGAGATGACAACCCAATCTTGTCTCTTTGAAAGGCATGACCCAACTTGAACTTAACATGTCATTTGAAGGGAGATGACAACCCAATCTTGTCTCTTTGAAAGGCGGACGACCCAACTTGAACTTAACATGTCATTTGGAGGGAGATGACAACCCAATCTTGTCTCTTTGAAAGGCGGACGACCCAACTTGAACTTAAAATGTCTATCACAAAATCTGCAATATCAATGTTAGTAGCAAATATAACATAAATTATGCAAACATGACCATATGAACAAGGTATTAACCAATGCAATGATTCAAACTTAATAGCATCATGAATTAAATAAAATGTCAATTTAAAATGGAATAAAAAAATGTGTCAGATTGAACTGCATGACAAACCAATCTGAAATAAATCATTTTATTTGAGATAACAAATCAATTTTGAGAAGATATCATTTTGAAAGGTATGACTACCTAAATTTAAGAAAATGCCATGTTGAAAGATATGACTACCTAACTTTAAAAGATGTCATTTTGAAAGGTATGACTATCTAAAATAAAAGAGGTCATTTTGAAAGATATGACGACCCAAAAATAAAAAGATGTCATTTTGAAGGGTATGACTACCGAAAACGCAATTTAAACTTTGAAACGGTCCACAAAGTTGTTTGGACAAATATCAACAATGAAACAGTCCACAAAGTTGGTATGGACAAATATCAACAATGAAACAGTCCACAAAGTTGGTATGGACAAATATGGGCATAAAAATAAAATGATGTCAGTTTGAAAGGTATGACGACCCAAATTAAAAAGATGTCATTTTGAAGGGTATGACTACCGAAAAATAAAAGATGTCATTTTGAAGGGTATGACTACCAAAAAATGCAATTTAAACTTTGAAACGGTCCACAAAGTTGTTTGGACAAATATCAACAATGAAACAGTCCACAAAGTTGGTATGGACAAATATGGGGCACAAAAATAAAATGATGTCAGTTTGAAAGGTATGACGACCCAAATTAAAAAGATGTCATTTTGAAGGGTATGACTACCGAAAAATAAAAGATGTCATTTTGAAGGGTATGACTACCAAAAATGCAATTAAAACTTTGAAACGGTCCACAAAGTTGTTTGGACAAATATCAACAATGAAACAGTCCACAGAGTTGGTATGGACAAAATCAACAATGAAACGGTCCACAAAGTTGTTTGGACAAATATGGGCATAAAAATAAAATGATGTCAGTTTGAAAGGTATGACGACCCAAATTAAAAAGATGTCATTTTGAAGGGTATGACTACCGAAAAATAAAAGATGTCATTTTGAAGGGTATGACTACCAAAAAATGCAATTTAAACTTTGAAACGGTCCACAAAGTTGTTTGGACAAATATCCACAATGAAACAGTCCACAGAGTTGGTATGGACAAAATCAACAATGAAACGGTCCACAAAGTTGTTTGGACAAATATCAACAATGAAACATATTTTAACTTGGTTAACACCAACAGTAGTATTGTACAAAAATTTCTCACAATTTTTTTTTTTTCAACTGAAATTGACATCGAGGTAATTTCTATGGATTCAAGTGGTACCTCAATTGTACTTAAGTAACGACAAGATTTGTTCATCTTGCTACAAGCAAAATCTTTGAACTAGACCTAACATCATGTTTCAAGTGCCCTCACAAGAAAGAAACTTCCAATTTGTGCACATTTAAAGTGTTTTGATTTGGGAATATCTGGAAAAGCACACTCACACTCAACAAAAAATTTCAATGCATGCAATTGTGATACCATAGGCTTGACCTTCATGTAAAATCTCCACTAATCTGGAATATTTGAATTGAAATCATGTAGGGCTTGTTAATAGCTTGTAATGTTGGATTAGGAACGGGTAGGATAGTCATTTGGGATTAAAGTGACTTATTCTTTCTTGAGCATTGAACTAAATAGATGTTTTCAACATTTATTACGCTTTAGCGTTTGATTCTCTTTGTTGTCCCTTCTTTTCGCACTTTTGACTTCTTTGAAACTTTGTTTGTCTAAGTTTTCCCCCCTTTTGAATTTTCTCCTTTTTTGTTTGGAGTGTTTTTGAAATTTTGCTTTCTTAAATTGGTGGGGAATTTTGAACCCCTTTTTTTTTTCTTCTGAAGTCATTTTTGTTTTCTTGACATTCAGGAACTTTGATAACTTTTGTTTTTGACAAATTTGAACTTTGTATCTTCTCTTATAACTTGCATGTCTTCACTGCGCTCAAGAAAGTCTGGTCAAAAGAGAGATAGTGCGTAAAAGCACTCAGAAAGGTATAGGCTAAGATGTGGTTGTCCAAAGAAAAGGCTTAAGGCTCAAAGTGGGGACATCTAAGGATTAACATCATTTGGTAGGCTTTGAAAGGCTCAAACGGATCAAAGAAGGCCTACAATCATTTTTCAAATCAAACATTACTCAGAATTTCGCCTCAATAACATTTAGGTCAAGTTCTAGATCGACAATGCAAAATAATTGAATTTGATTCAAAACTCACCACACAATGCACATGAAACAATGAATCTGATTTTGTTCTAATCTTGAATTTATACAAGACAATATTTGCAAGTGTAACAAAGTATGGATGAGAGGTACTAAAAGAATCCATGGTTTAACAAGAAGTCAATCGTCATTATTATACAAATTATTTTTCACATGCACACTTGAACTGTGTTGGCACCAACCCAGTTAAAAATAATTTCGCAAATATAAACATTCAAAGAATAAAAAATAAATAAATAAAAAATCTTTTGAAGAAAGAATACCGAACCCAATAAGGGCTGCCTACGTATCTCATTGATGAGAATCAGGTTTGCGTAGTTCTTCCAAATATGACATAAAATTCATAAACAACAAATTACTTTTTGAAAGAAAAAATAATGAGGATAAAAACCAATGAGCCACATTGAAAGGCGGGCAACCCAACTTTAACAAAAATATTTTTTAATTACTTAAAAATGAAATTAACAAGAATGAAGAAATCAGTGAATCACATTGAAGGGCGGACCACCCAAATTCAACAAAAGTAACAAAAATAAAATAAGAAAATAATGAGTCGCGTTGAAGGGCGGACTACCCAAACTTAAAAATGTCAATTAAACTAATTTTTTCAATGGAATATAATAAAAACAAAGATATACAATGATTGTGACATTATGTACAAAAAATTAATGCAAAATATACAAACCAACTCGGAGTGAAGCCTCCTAAATACTGGAGTCTGCGTACAATCTTGGTGAAAATTTTGAGGGCATTCCTAAAAATTTTGCCCCTGTTTCAGCTTCGACAAACCTCCGGTATTTAATATTGTAACAACTATCTCCATTATAAAATTTTGGAGACTTCCCCAAAATTTTGCCCCAGTTTCTGTTCTTAAAATTTGGAAAACTTACGGGGAAGATGACCGAGCCTTAATGGCGCCTACGTATCCCGTTGAAGTAGGAATCAGGTCAAACGTAGTTCCAACAGATTTTAACTTGAATAAAAACTGGACTTGAATTATGAATATTCTAAAAACTAGGTTAACAAAAGTGATTTTAAAATAATGAACTATTATACAACATATTTACGTACAATAAGTATATCACATAACATACAAACAATTGTGTCATGCTTAATATGAGGTTTTGGCTTCCCTCTGTACAAGATGATTAAGAGTGGGCTTTGTATATTGTGGATAGGTGACCCAAGCGCACTACTTGGGTAGAGACAGTTAACGACCGTTGACTATCCAGTAGTCAACTACATTCGTCAGGGTGCCCCGAGAAAAGTTTGGTTAACGAACGATTGCGAACCCGCATAATCGCCCTTTAAGTAAAAAAAAATTAGGTGTCGTTTGACAGAATAAATGTTGTGCATACAATGACAATATACAAAAGATGATAAATCAATATTGAGTACAATATGCAAACAATCAACAAAATATACAAGATATAATGAATAACACAATAAAAGAATAGTATACTCAATTTGAAAAAATAAACCCATAATGGTTAGAACCTCCAATTTCCCCAGTGAAGTCGCCATTCTGTTTACATCCCTACTCTGTCGAATTAGGGCGAAACGTCGCGGCAACTCGAAAATAATTAATTGTTTCAATTTTAACAAAGTTTAAAAATAAACGAGTTTTAAAAAAAGAGTCGCCACCTAATTTTTAGGAAAACTAGAAAACCAATTATTAATATACGAAACCAATTCGATTCTAGGTAAGGGGTTCTAGTTATTCCGAAGGGAAGGGGTTAGGCACCCTTCGGAATCCACAAATGTGGTTCCCGACTGAATTCATTTATCTTTTCAAACTGAGGAAAAATATAAAATAAACACATATAATAAACAAACAATATGCACAATAAAACAATAATTATCGGCCTAAAGTTTGCCTAACGTCGATATTCACAAAATAACGAATGAAATTATAATTCGAACTTTTCAAATAATTTCAAGGAGAAGCAACTCCGGGTACCTGTAAAGACACTAAGTAAAAGAGTTAGTGTCAAAACAATATAAATAAAAATAAATAACTCAAACAATAACTAAAATAAAAATCCGTCTTATTAACATGGGAGGCCTTGGAAATCGACGGTAATTTCTTCATCGGCCATTTCAACATATAAAATATATAAACTTGAATGAAAATTCCGTCTTTTTAAAAGGGGAAGGCCTCCGAGACCAACGAAGAGTTTTTTTTTTCATTAGCTAAATTTAACAATAAAAATAATAACTTTAATTAAATTTCCGTCTTTCAAAATGGAAAGGCCTCTAAACCCGACGGATAGATTTTTCATCGGCCAACTTTTAACAAATATATTTAATATAACCTGAACATCAACAAAACATAACAAACTTATCCCAAGAGAATATGGAAAACAATCAACCAAACTAAAACAACATAATTAGAAATGGAAACAACAATAACGTAATATATAAAAATTAAAAATAACATTAAAATAGAATAATAACAAAACCCTGAAAATTTAAGATAGCAAATAGTTGACTAACAATTTTAAAATAATAATAATAAATAAATGAACATCAAATCGTAAAATAATGCTAATATTAAAACTATAATAAACACAAATATTAATTGACTTTTACAACTACATTAAACTAAAAAAAAAACAAAACAAGCTACATATAATAAACAGAAAACATAAAAGAACTGGGAATAAAATAAAATAACGCTAAGAGAAAAAATTTACCTGGTTCTGGGCAGCGAACCGGAACTATGAGATTGAACGACTCCACCTCCTCAACTCGAAAAAAACCACAAAAAACACTTTTAAAATTTTTGAACTATGGAACCAAGAATTCTCAAAATTTTATGAGTATTCTTTTGTATTCCCCTCCCTTAAAAATATTGAATGAAGTGGTTTATATAGAGACCCAAAAATCCTCAAAAGGGCTAAAATGCCGATGTGGGACAATTGAAAATTGAAAATTGTTAGAGAAAAGATGTGGGATAGGAAGATTTTTTTTTGTTGTATTTGACTCAAAAATGTATTAATTTCAAAACCATCGGACCAAAATTTGGTGTCAACAGTCATGTCAACGATTTGGATGTATTTTAATCCACTTTAAAAGAGATTAGGGGCTAAATAATTATCCGTAAAGTTAAAGTGCTAAAGTGAGTTTTGTTATCAAGTTCAGGGGGAATTTTACATATTTTCCCTATAATATAACATGATACATTATAAAACAGTATATAACAACCATCAAGATAACTATATGTACTTAGTTACTTGTTTATTCAGAAATAAGACAAACAGAAAAAAAAAAAAAAAAAAGATTTTCAGAACCATTATGATAGCTATAGGTACGCAATTGACAATTTATTTAGAAAATAAGATTCACAATAAGATCAAAAGACTCAAACTTTAACACAACACAATATAATATGAAACATTACAAAATAATATATAACAATCATCAAGATAACTACATACATATAAAGTAAGATAGACGAACAACATGAGCAAAAGACAGAATTCTTAGTAGATATATTATGAAACGATATACAACAACCATAAAGATAACTACATATTGATATATATATATAGTGAACTTTTTATTCAAAAAAATAAATAAGACAAACAACGTGTCATAGATCGAGAACCTTTAATGTTTCCCTCCATCACAACAAAGTGCACAATCAAAGCACCCACATGGTGCACAACATGGAAGACACATGAGTTGGGACAACATTTTTCTGGACATGATGTGATCATATAAAGAAGAGGAGGAGACAGAATAGCTATTTATTGCAATAAACATTATAAGAGTTGCAGCAAAGAAAAGTATGGTTTTTCTATCCATAGCAAATATATTGTGCAACTATGATGAAATTGAGAGTTTGAGACCTACTATTTATAGTATCTAAGATGAAACTTCTTGTATTTATTTAATCCATTTTTTTTTCTTTTAAAGCAACCAACTTGAATATAGTTTATTTAGAATGATAATAATAGTTTGAGCAATTTGTCAACTAAATTGTAGTTTAATTACTCTTCATTAATTACTTTTGTAATTCCCACGTTTTTCTATTTGTTATTTTCTTAAACATTGGTTTGTCAACTTGTGAATATTAAATTTTCAACTTATTATTCCACCGTGCTCAAGTAAAATTTTTAAATTATTTGAGTATTAACTCGACTTACTCACACAACAATAAATAAGTAACGTTTTTATATTTTTAAAAAAATAAGACAAACTCCATTACAGATAATTATGTTTTCATCCAGCACAACAAGTAACACAATCTATTTGTAATTATAATTTACAATGTAATGATACGAGATATTATGAAACGATATGTAATAATAAAGAGTTCGAAGTCTAAAGAGTAAAAAAATTGATAAAAATTTCAAAAGGGTATATCAGAAAATTTTCTAACCAAAAGGGCAAAATCGCTACAGACGTAGCGATTTATTTTAACACCCGTTAACAGACCAATTTTTTTAAAAAAAATCGCTACACCTGCAACGTTTTAGTAATTTTTTTTTAAAAAAAAAAAAGTTTAAAATCGCTGCTATGGTAGAGTTTTTAATAAAAACAAAATCTTTTTTTAATTTGAAATCACTGCCTTGGCAGCGATTATCCTTAATTTTTTAAAAATAAGAATGGTTAGAATTATTTTTTTTTTAAAATCGCTACCAAGACAGCATCTATATTGAGTTAGAAATTTTTTTCTTTTTTAAAATCAAGTCGCTATTTTGGCAGCGCTGTGAACTTCTTTTTCTTTTTTCTTTTTTAAAAAAAAAATTGTCAATACTTTTTTTAATTTTTATTTTATTTTATAAATTGGCTGGAATATAAAAAGTATAATACGATTTAAAATAACAATTGGCTAGAATATTTATAAAATAAAATAAAAATTAAAAAGTATTGACAAAAAATTTATAAAAAAAAAGTTCACTACAGTTTCAAAAATATTTAAATATTTTTTTTAAGAAATCCTCTAAAATTGCTGTCTTGGCAATGATGTCTTTAAAAAATATTTTTAATCCTCTAAAATTATTGCCTTGATCTTTTAAAAAAAAAATAGTTCATTAAAATCGTTGCCAAGGCATCGATTTTCCCAAAAAAAATTCTACCAACTTTTTTTACAAAAGAAATTAAGGAAAATTGGCCAAGGAAGCGATTTTCAATTTTAAAAAAAGAATTTATTAAAAAATAAAAACGTTGTCATAGCAACAATTTTAAACTTTTTTTTAAAAAAAATTGCTAAAACGCTGCAGAGGTAGCGATTTTTTTAAAAAAAGGACAAAATTGCTCTTAGAGCAGCGATTTTCATCTTTTAACGGTGTTAAAATAAGTCTTGTGTCAGTAGCGATTTTACCCTTTTGATTAGAAATTTTTTTAATGTGCCCGTTTGGAATTTTTATCAATTTTTTTTGCCTTTTAGGCTCCGAAATCTAATAATAAACATCCATCAAGATAACTACACGTACGACTATATCAAATGTTCCCATTCAATACAACAAGTAACACAACTCATCTATAACAATGTTATAATACGAATTAGCGTGACTGATAAAGTTAAATATCATTTGATCAGAAGATTACGATTCAAATTGTAGAAACAATCTCTTACAGAAATGTAGGTAAGACTGTATGCAATAAATTCTTATGCTCCAACCTTTCCCCCAACTATGCTCATACCGCGGGCTTATAGTACACCGAGCATCGCTTTTTATATTTTTCTTAAAGCAATCAACTTGATTATAGTCTAACTAGAAAGTTATTTCTTCGTCCACAATTGTTTGGTAGGTATACTAAAAATAGATATCCAAAAGTAATTGTCAATTTAAATAATCAAGAAATAATTAGTGATTTTTTTCAATTCTGCCCTTAATAATTACTCCTTTATTTTATTCAATTGAAAAGTTATGTTGATTTTTAATATTTTTGGTATAATAAGGTTATATTAGTTAAATTACACCTTGTATTGAATTTTCCTTGAGAAGAGTGCATGACGTTACCCTGATAAACAATTGGAGATAGTTGGAGTATTTGACTGGTTTTTTTTTTTTTGTATATAAAGGCCAATAAGTATAAGAAAATTTTTTCAAAATGTCAATATTTTAGCATTTAATGGGATCTTATATCAATATTTCAATATTTATTTAAAATGTCAATATTTTACTTTGTTATCCTTTTGATTTTTCTTATTTGTTTGATTTGAAAGAATACATTATTTAATAACAAAAGGGAGAAAATCATGGGAGATGATATTTTTAAAAAAGAAATATACTACTTAGATTTTCATCAATTACAATTTCAAAAGTAATTGATTGTATTCATTCGTATATGTACGATACATGTATTTGTATTCATTATGATTTTCATGTTTGACTTTGTATAATGACATTTGTATTTCTTTATTAGTTTGTATTCATACCAATAGGTATATCAATTGGATTTGTAGTTACTTAAGAAACATATTTGTATCCACATACTTATGTAAACTCGTGTTC
Organism: Solanum chilense; assembly: GCA_032847665.1. Classification (NCBI taxonomy): domain Eukaryota; kingdom Viridiplantae; phylum Streptophyta; class Magnoliopsida; order Solanales; family Solanaceae; genus Solanum; species Solanum chilense. The sequence continues at coordinate 6,526,241 of CM064966.1, forward strand.
ATTTAGAAAGGATACAACATTGATTTGTATATTTTTTACTTAGAATTCCAACAACATTTGTATTTCAGTCGTCAAAACATACAAATTTATAATCATAGTAACAATCAAAATTTGTATTTTTTTTAAAAAAATGTATTTCTTATTTGTTATGTATTCTAAAAATATCGTATTCAATGTCTAATTTATAGAATATCTACTAAATAGGATTTCAAATTATTTTGTATTTCAAGCATTCAACATACAAAAAGAATAAAAAACAATTCAATCATTCACTTTTTGTATCTCAAACATATTACAGATTAACCAAATTAAATACCTCAGTAACCATCTAATATTTAAATACAATATTCCAATAGTAACTTATGAAGATCTCCAAGTGAAGATCTAACATAAAAAATACGATTCAGATCTATTTTCGATTACTTTTTCAATAACCATTTTCAAATCAAAGTTGAAGAACTAGAAAGTATTTTCTGCATAGAACAAAATATGAATTCACTAAGAGGCAAGGGTTGACTGCAACAAGTCATCAAGGTACTTCTCTGCCAACGCTTTATTAGGAGGCAAGTCTTGGTAGTCCTTTTTGTGCTCTGGCGTCTCAACCAATGCTCTGTGGAGGCAAGTCTTGGTAGTCCTTTTTGTGCTCTGGCTTCTCAACCAATGCTCCGTGAATGATCTGTGGAGTGTACCCACGACGACCGGACTTTTTCTTGTTATAATGAAGAAGCTATGGAACAATGAAAGAAATCGTGAGAGAGAAGGAGAAACGAGAGAAAGAGAAACATATAATTTGGATTACAAAATTAGAGAGAGAAAAATGGCTAATGAGGTCTTTGGGCTCAATTTGAGAAATAAAAGAAAGGTAAATGAATAATATTAGGATACAATTTATTTGCTAAAAGTATTGATATTTTGACATTTTTAATAATTATTTTAAAATGTAGATGTTTTTAACAATTATGTTAGGTATTTTGACTAGTTAGCCAATTTATTTATCCTAGGTATAAATATGGTATATGGACACAGGCCCATCAGTGCAAGCCCAAATTAAATGCATGGTGAGCTACAAAATTTTGTCATACATTAGTAAGGAAAAATTACGCGTTTAAGTAAATTTATATTATTTAATTACTCTTCATAGCTATAGTTTGCAGTAATTACTATTCACGATTAACATTGTACATTAACTATGTGGGTTGACTTCGACTTTGTATAATTAACCACATTCGTATATGTATAATTCGCTAGAAAAATACATATGTATAATATACAATTATCTAATTAATAGACATATATAATTCACCTCTCTCCCAATCTCTGCCTTTTCTCGCTCTCCTCTCTCTCCCAATCTCGTTTGTTATTTTATACAAATGCATATGTATAATATACAATTATCTAATCAATATACATATACAATTACCTCTCTCCCACTCTCTGCCCTCTCTCGCTCGCCTCTCTCCTCCCTCTCCCAATCTCGATCGCCTCTCTCCATTCTCGCTTGTCATATATACAAATACATATGTATAATATACAATTATCTAACCATATACACATACAATTCACCTCTCTCCCACTTTTTCCCCCTCTCTCTCTCGCCTCTCTCCCCCCACCCCCCTGACATGTAGTTACGATTTGAAATTACCAAAATATAGTTATGGAGGGTAATTAGGCTATTTTTTATTGGCTATATGTGAAAGTTCCCCTTAATAATAGTTCATTTTTAAATAGTAAATCTCAAAAATCCTATCAAGATTTATTAAATTGAAGATTGATATGTCAAATCAAATTGAGTTTTAAAATTTTGATATTTGATATCTCTTTTCAATAATCGATTATTAAATTATGGAATTTGAATTTTGATTACATAATAGGCGTTTGAGAATATGCATGTGCAAAAGAATTTCAAAATTATAAACAAATATCTGATAAAAATACTTTATTCTATGTTCATGTACGCAATTGGAACACATAATACATTAATCATTTAAATAAAATTTTCCAGTGAGTTTAGTTAAATATTTCCTTGATAGCCTAATACCAATCAAAGTTAGATTAGATGATAAGTATACTTTTATTTTTAATTAATATTTAGATTTGAATCATGCATATAGATCATCTTTATCAAAAAATCTTTCTATACAATTTTTTTTAATATAAATTCAAACTTTAATCAAATACTAATATTAATATAAATGCCGAATAGGAAACTAAAATAAATGGAGTCATTCGTGACATCAACAGTAAACTCGGAATTCAAAGCTAACTTATAAATACATCTATTACTTACATTTAGTGTGCAAGTGGGCAATTTATTTTCAAAGAGATAGGGGCTGGACCCTTCTAGTCTTCTAACTACACCCAAGTGGCTTAGTGGTCATGTTTGAGTCATCAAATATCTAAGTTGAAAAGAAAAAAAAAATTAGAACTTGTTAATGCTAAAAAATTATCTTGAATTTGTGTGATTATAGAAGTGTGTCCTTAATAAAGGATAGGCATAATACATAGATATTAACTTTTAATTTCACGTTAATGAATAACTATGTCTTCAATTTTAAATGTGTATAAGTAGGTATTTAAACCATTATAAAATTTAACGAGTAGACACAAGTGTCTTACATGGCATAATACACGTAGGATGCCATGTAGTATACAAAATTGCCATGTAAGACAAATGTGTCCATTTGCTCAATTTTATACAAGTTTAAGTGCCTACTTGTGCACATCCAAAATTAAAGGTCATAGTTGATCAACGTTAAGTTAAAATCATGTTTATGTATTTTTCCTAAATGATAAAAATGAGAAGTTTAATTATTTATTATTTTAAAAATAAAAATAAGTCATTCCTCTCTGGAACGAACTAGTAAAAGAAGTAGTGATACATAAATGGAATAGAATAGGAATCAGAAGCTAACAATTATTGTTATCATCGTATGATTAGGTCACGACCAATTCAAGCCACAGAAATAAATTCTTACAGAAATGAAAAGTAAAATTATAAATCAATATAGTCAAATCCGTTTTCAAATTCATACATAATGATAAAAATTATAATTGAATGACCAGACGAAAGTCACGCATTTAATTAAACTACAGACAACCTCTTGTAAAAATATGAAAACTTATATGTGCATTAAGATCCCTAGTGTGGTCCGTTCCTTCCAAAAATTTACACATACCAAGAACTATTGTATCAATCTACCCTTTTAATTTGATAAGACTTTTATCTTCACATGATTTCCTCTATATAAGAAGGACCATTTGGTTGTATTTCACTTCATAACCATAAAAATTCAAATATAGCATATAGTTTCCACTCTCTTCAAGTGCCAAAATGGGAAGAATCACAATAGCAATTTTTGCCCTTTTTATTATTTTATCATCACTTTTCTTCAACCCAATTAGCAGCTCAAGGGATATTATTGTTGATAAACCAAATACACACAAAATCCTCTTATCCCAACAAAAAATGAGCAACAATGATTATTGTAGTGTTTGTGTCCCTCAATGTGGTTCTTGTACTTGTTGCATTGCAAATTGAAGCATTAAATATTACTTATGTTGTAATATTATAATTATTGTAGCCAAATATACATGGCTTCATAAATAATATTTCTTTCTGTCTTCTCATAAATAGATGTAAAATCTACATATATTCTATCATCTTTAAATATTTATAGTATTAGAGTAATTTTATTTTTATTGTTCTAGTTCTTGTTGTTGTCATTAATAAAATCATTTCTACCTTTTGAATGATAGAGGCAAAGTCTATATATACACCCGACCTATGATATTATGCACTAAGTTTTTTGTAGTTGTTATCGTCGTCATAAATAAAATCATTTCCTTCTACTTATATAAATGTTGTAATCCCTCTTGATTTCATCTTCAAATTAAAGAGATCCATTGCAATATATTGGTCAATTATTCTTGTATGTGTTTTATTTGACATTACATCTTCATTTCCCCTACATTTTACTTTCTTTCTATGAGTTTAACTTCTATACGTTGATCAATTTTTATTTTTTAAAAGATATACCATCAAATAATCTAAAGGATAACTACATTTTATTATTATCGATAATAATTCTATGTAGAATTTTTTAAATCACCTAAGTAGGTTATAATTTATTCAAACTTTTCGATCATTTGAAATTTCATTAATTATTATAAAGGTGAGATTTTATGAACAAGTGAAATTAGTGGCCGTCTAGTTGTAGAATAGTACCCCACCACGGTACGACTTGGGTTCGAATTCTAACTAATGCATCTACTTTCTGTAACGACCTGTTTAGTCATTTTGAGCAGCAGATTTTATTTCTGGAAAAACTGTCTGAGTCGACGGATCCCACAACGGACCGTCGAGGGCACGACGGACCGTCGAGGGGGTCTCGTTCCAAAACACTTAGAATTCTGAAATTTGAGTGCTGAAATCGACTCTCTGAACTCTGTGAAGGACCTGCAGGACGGACCGTCGCAGATACGACGGACCGTCGTGAGCCTCCGTTTCAAAACACTTCAACTCTTGAAAATTGGGTACTGGGAGCAATTCTCTGAACTTCATGACGGAAGTACAGGACGGACCGTCGTAGGCACGACGGACCGTCACAGACCCTTAGTAAAAAGTTAGTCTCTGAACTCTGTGACGGAAGCAGCAGGACGGACCGTCGCAGGCACGATGGGCCGTCACAGGTTGCGTAATCCCAGGCTGGGTCGAATTTCTGTAAGTAATTTAAGGGGCATTTTGGACTATTCCTGCTTTAATTATAAAGTTAGTGGGTTAATGTTAATAGTTTAATTACTTGGGGGTTAAAAGAGATAACCTTGAGTTAATTAGTGGGTTAATTCCTCATCTTTTATACTTAATTATATGCTAATTAGGGTAAAAGAAAGATGGTTTGAATAAGAAAAATAGAAAGAACAAAAGAGGGAGAAACGAACGAGAAAGAGGAGAAACGAAGAGGGAAAGCAAAGCTTTGGGAATTTACTTGCTTGATCACGAATCTTCGGTGGAGGTAGGTTATGGTTTTTATGTTATTCGTAGTAAACTCTTAATAGCGAATGATATGTATTAGTAGTATTGTAAACCCTTCTATATGCTTAATTGTATGCTTGCATGAATGTGATTATATAATTGTGATAAAATAAGCATGATGAAGCTATTGAATCCTAAATCTTGAAAGAAACCCTAATCTACTTTGTTAATGATGATGCCTTGGTATAAAAGAAAGCTTGATGAACGAAAGTAGTGAGATTAGGGGATCGGGTGCCACGTTCCGGTACCAGGATAGTAATAGAGGATCGGGTGCCACGTTCCGGTACCAGGATAGTATATGAGGATCGGAGTGTCACGTTCCGACACCAGGATAGTATATGGATCGGGTGCCACGTTCCGGTACCAGGATAG
>CM064966.1:6532113-6654136 GCA_032847665.1 Solanum chilense
GTGTTTTGTACTGACCCCTACTTGTATGTTTCTTTCTTTGTATTTGTGGAGTGCAGCAAACGTACCGTCGTCTTCAACTCAACCGCAACTCTAGCCAGTCTTCATTACACCGGATCTCAGGGCGAGCTAATGCTTCTAGCTTGGACTGGATCTTCTTCTTCAAGTCTTGATGCCTTGAATTTCCGGCATGGACTAGCTTTTACTTATTTTAGCTTTCTTAGATACTCTTAGTTTTAGTAATTTGAGGATAGATGTTCTTGTGATGATGACTTCCAGATTTTGGGGAATAATAATAATAGTTGTTGAGTTTTAAGTCTTCCGCATTGTATTTTGTTCATTATGTTTAAATGTTGGGGTTTAGATTGGTTGGTTCGCTCACATAGTAGAATAAGTGTGGGTGCCACTCGCGGCTCGGTTTTGGGTCATGACACTTTCTCCTCTCTTTTTTATAAGTTTTGATCGATAAATTTTACTGCTATAATCAATAAAAAAAATAGTTTTATGAAGTTCTAATTAATCAATCCTTGATCTATCAAAGATCAAAATATATTTTTATTCAACAACTTCTTGTTGCACATGAACCATCGACTCACTCGAATACTTTAACTTTGAAATTTTTTTTAAAGAAAACAACACCTATTAAACACTCTAATCTTAGTAATCTATTATTGATATCTTTTAAAATCTGTCAATAAATTTTGTTTAAACATTCAAAAATTATGATCTATTTCGATTGAGGTCAATAATTCATAAATTGACTTTATTAAATATTTTCAACTCAAATTTTGAAAAGGTTATTCTTGTATATTTCAAACGTTCATTATATAGATAAGTTAATCATAATATAAATCACATTTTTTAATTATATGCATTAGACTCAATAAGTCAGACGTAAAATCCTCGCCACTCCTATGAAATTTTAGAATTATGATATTTGATTAATATGTTATATGTTTGGGATAAAAAAAATGAGACACAGGCCCATCAGTACAAGCCCAAAGACCCAAATTAAATGCTTCTGACCTACAAAATTTTGCCATACATCACTAATAGTTGATTTTTAAATTGAAGTTACATTTATCAAATCGAATTAAATTTTATAATTTTGATATTTAATATTTTTATTCAATAATCAATTATTAATTATTAAATTCAGACTTTGAGTAAATAATAGGTGCTTGAGGACATGCCCACACAAAATAGTTGAAAGATTTTCTCGATAGCCTAGTATCAACCAAAGTTACGATGGAATCCAAAATTCAGAGCTAAATTATAGATCCATTAATTACTTACACTTAGTAGGCAATTTCTTTTCAAAGATAGGGGCTTAGTGGTCATATTTGATTGATCAAACACAAAATTGGAAAAAAAAGATTTTTCAAATTTGTAAGTGCTGAAAAAATATAGCAAATTTGTGTGACTATAAAAATATGTCATTAATAAAGGATAAAATGAATAAATTATGTTGTATATTATTTTAAATACAAAAATGAGTTATTTCGCTTTGAAATAGACTAGTTAAAAGAACTTGTGTCACATAAATGAAAATATGAAATAAAATGAAAATCTTGGTGTCAATAATAAACTTTATCATTGTATAACTAGGTCACAAACGATTCAAGCCATGAACACAATTTTTTATTATAAAAATGTAAGATAAAATTATAGATCAATATACTCAGATCTTTTCTCATATTCACACAAAACAATAAAAATTGTTATTAAGTGACACACGTTCAAACTCAAGAACGACCTCTTATAGAAATGTGATGACTTATATGTGCATAAAATCCCTAGTGTGGTGCGTTTCTTCCAAACCCTACACATATCAAAAGCTTAGTGTGTTAAACTACACTTTTAATTTGATAAGTCTTCTATCTCCGCGAGATCAACTCTATATAAAAGATGACCAATTAGTTGTATTTCACTTTATAGCCATAAATATTCAAATATATCATATAGTTTCCACTCTCTTCAAGTGCCAAAATGGGAAGAATCACAATAGCAATTTTTTTCCCTTTTTATCATTTTATCATCACTTTTCTTCAACCCAATTAGTAGCTCAAGGGATATTACTATTGATAAACCAACTACACACAAAACCCTCTTATCCCAACAAAAAATCAGTAAGAGTAATTATTGTAGTGTTTGTGTCCCTCAATGTGGTTCTTGTACTTGTTGCATTGCAATTTGAAGCATTAATGTTACTTATGGGGTAATTTTATAATAATTGTAGCCAATAAATGTATGACTTCATGAATAAAATACTTTCGAAAACAATCTCATTTCTGTCTTGTAATGTTACTTATGTTGTAATACTATAATAATTGTAGCCAAACATGTATGGCTTCATGAATAAAAAAATTTCTTGTTCAATTCGAGATCCTCAGAAAACATTTCTCAATTCTGCCTTCTCACATATAGAAATATAGTCTGCATAAAATACTCTATCTTGCATAGACCCTATTTACGAGATTACGTTGAATTTATTAATGTTGTTGTTATCATAAATAAAACCCTTTCCTTTTACTTATAATAAATGTTGTGCTCCCTCTCATTGATTTCTTCTTCAAAATTAAAAATATCCACACTACAACAAAAATGATCAGTAGCGGCATTTAATTCTTAATTGCCACTAAATATGTATTTTTAGTTGCAATTATCACTCTTTGTATTTATCCCTAAAGCTTTTAGTGACATTGACTCTAATGACACTTAACTAATGTCAGTATAGACTTTAACACTCTTTATTAGTATCAATATTTAATTCCGTTAAAAAATATTTTTATTGTAATTTCGCTAAAAATTATTTTTGTTATAGTGCCATGACAATATATTGGTCATTTTTATTCTTGTATGTGTTTTATTTGACATTGCATCTTCATTTCCCATATTTCTTTCTTGAGTTTAACTTCTTTCCATCGATTGATATTTATCTTTTACAAAAACATACAAGCAAGCCATCTAAAGGATATCTACATGTGATTATTATTGATGATAATTCTACGTAGAATTTTTTCAAACCACCTAAGTAGGGTAGACTTTTTTCGAACTTTTCGATCATTTAATATTCATTAAAAATATTCTTATGATAATCTATAAACAAAAAGCACCAGTGGTCTAGTGGTAGAATAGTACCCTGCCACGGTACAGACCCGGGTTCGATTCCCGGCTGGTGCATATTTTTTTCCTCTTTTCTTTTTATAAGTTTCGATTGATAAATTTTTATTAGAATCGAAAAAAATAAATTATAACTTTAATAAAATCGAAAAAAATAAATTATAACTTTAATAACATATTGTTATCTTTATTTAGTATTTTGTTTTCGGATTGTTAGCGTTAAAAATTCATGTATTCTTGAAAATTTTGCAGATTGAATGTTAATACGATGAAGGGGCGGATGTCATTTAACACAACTTTATACAAAGTTAAATGTGAAATCGATATAATTTTTATTTCAGATTTTTAACGAGTTAAATTGTAATAGTATAATGCATATGTTACTATCTGAATTATAAATACAAATTAAAAAATTCATGATTATTTCTTTCCTTATACAAAAGGTTTTGTTTTTGGTAGCAAGTTTGCATCAAAAACATTTTTAAATCAATACTTATACTAAATTTTACTCACATTCTGCAAATAAACAGTGGGTGATATTATTATATTATACACCCACTGATTTAAATTCTTATCCCAAAAAATTAAAATAAAAACTTTGAATATTGCTTCAATATAATAAATTTGGTTGATTAAACCCATTTAAGGATGGATTTTTATTTTACTCTTTTATTGAAATTGATGGTTGTGTTGTACTTGTCAACCTAATGTGGGTGGGGGGGACTATATATAGAGTATGGTAGGCACTTTAATTGTTTATGAGATTTTCGAGTTTGATTTATGACATTATGAAAAATATCGTTAGAACTCCATTAAAATTATAAAATTAATTTTTTTGACGAAAAGTATACTGAAATATTTCTGACAAAACAAAATATTCTTAATAGTGTGCGTATTAAAGAGGATATCTTAGTTAGAAACACATCCTCTGTAACAAATTTGAGATAAAGCCAAATCTGAATTGATTGAGACCCTAATACAAATATAAGAAATCAAACGATAATTGCAAAGAAAATATATAGTAAAATGATCAAAGGGGTCATGAGATACATGAGACTTTCGATGGTCACTAGAGATTTCAAATTGAAGCGATGACATTACTAAAAGAAGTATTCTAATGAACGCTCTTATCATAACATCGATAAAACTTTTAACTAGTACATCAATCGAAAACGTTATTTGATAAGTTAAATTTCAACAAAATCTTCCCAAACATAGTATAGTGTGAATATGAAAGAAATCATGATAAAAATTAAGTCATCTGCAATAATTTTTACACGATACTGAAAAATATCGTGATAAGAATTGAGTCATTTTTAATTATATTTACATAATACGACTTTAAAATTATGACTCCAATATTAATATCGAAAATCGAATGACATACTAAAAAGGGTAATGGTGGGGTGGTTTGGGGGTGGGGGTGGGGGGGTGGGGGGTCCTCATTTGCTTTATTACTCCTATCTTTTATTACTGCCTTTTTGGGATAATAAGAAGCATGCACTGTAAAGCTCTCTTGGCAGACAATACTGAAAATTCTTCTAAAGTCCATATTTTGTTCCCTTATTGCGCCAGCTTTTTAATTTATTTTATTTTTCAAAAAAGGAAAAGATAATAGATAAATAAATAAAAATAGTTTTTCAAAAAATAAATTTAGGAAAAAAGGTTTCCATATTTTTTTCCAAGTTCAGAAGAAAAAAAGTAGTAAAAATCTTATTTGTTTTAATGATACCATGTTTATTCAATCATCTAAAAACTTAATCTGTTATATATAATTATATTTTTATTAATATATCCATATGTATATATAATATTTCTAGTTTAAGAAGAATTATCGATGCAAATAAATAAATATAATTTAAATTTTATTTTTAAAAAATAATAGTAAGTTGAAAATAAGATTTCGTAAATGTGAAATTTATATTTCTTGCTCTAATTTTTTTTTAATTTTTTTTTCGTCACAAAAGATATGGTGTCAAAACTCACAAGTGTCACTACTTAGTACTCCTAGCAAAATGTTTAATTTTTTTAATCATCAATATTTATTTTGATCCTTTACTAATAATTTACACTTGGAGGTTGAGTTTTTATATTTTTTTAATTTAATTGATTTTTTAAATTTTGAAATGTCAATTTTATTCATATGTGGTGTATAACCGGCCAAGCCGTCCACTTCATTTGGAGTTTTATATTATTTAAATTCCTAATCATATGAATTGTCTTAATTTTTATAATTTAAATTTAAAGTATTAATAAGATAATTGTCTATTTTTATTGACTTGTGCAAGATGTAAAGGTGTTGGTCTTTTCCTTTTCAATCTTAGGATGATGTATATTTTAGGTACTTAATTAGTATTTAAATTTTAAGAATTTGATTAATTTGAATTTAGTCGAATAGATTTATCGAATGAGTAAAGAGTTTTTCATTCTTTAAAAAGATATATTTTATCATAAAAGTTTTAATTTCAAACTTGTTTACTATAGAAAAATTTCAACTATCCTATTATATTCCTCGCTAATCAATAAATACATAATTATCATTTAATCGTGGTAAATTTGATCATTAGAGTTGATATAAATATTTGGTGGCGGTAATGTTTTATCATATTGTCATTGTGGTGTACATAAGGAAGAAATCAAAACTTGAAGTTATGAGTTTGTAATTCAAATCGTTTAAAAATTGTCGAGTTTTAAATTTATAATTTGCACATAATTCATGAATCTTTAAAATTACAAATGTATAATTTGGATCAAAGCTAATTTATTAGCTCAAGTTATAACTGAAGGTTAGCTTCGTTCTTGAATTTGCGCACCAATTGCATATTTATTAATATACGCTTATCGTGTATTGACGATAGCTACAATCTATTATGACTTGGCGAATAATTTTGCTAAGTGAAAAGATAATTTATTTATTTTATTCTTATATAATGTGTAATATCGTAACAAAATTTGATTAAATTTAAATTTGTGTCAGAAAGTCTCATATGTGTTGAGATAAAGTATTTATTAACGAAGAGGATTCCATATCTAAAAAAAAATAAATTTAAAATCTCTTAATTAAAAATGACGAAATACTTACGATTTTATCATAACCCTCGTTGATGGATAAAATTTTTAGTTTGACTAGTTGGAATGATTGAAAAAGGTTTAGTCAAGCTTATTCATTTGTTAAAGGAACTCATTTATTTAAATGAAGCTCTACTTTTCATGGATCAAAGTTTTAACTTCTAAGTCAATTAATTTACTTTTCTTTTTGTCTTAGTTAAATATATATACTGAAGTTTGATAAATATAAATTCATGTATTATATAATTTATTTTAAAGGCGATATTTTAAAATAGTATTATTTTTTATTCTCAGAATTTAAATTTAAAATTATTACTTATTGAAGATGAAAAAAGTTCAATCATCGTATAAAAAAATCTGATTAAATTTATTTACTTTACTTGAAATTACATAAAGGAACTTACTTTAATTTCATTTTACTATTTCACCACCTTTAATTTAAGGTTCCCAAGGAGTTCTAGATCATCTTTTCTTCGATCATGTGCAATATAATAATATAAGATTATATGTATTGAGTATTTATATCATATGAAAAATTTACATTTTGCATGCATATATTTTTTAATATTAGTCAAAATTAAATAATATACATTTTCAGTTGGATTTATTGATCTTAAGGTTTAATTATTTAATCATAACAACTGTAAATCAATTGGTGCATATAAATATTTGCAGAGCTTATCGTAACCTTTAGTTGTTTATCAAAATATTTCTATGTTTGTTTGATTTTTCAAAATAAGTCTAATAATTACTATCTTTAATAATAACTTTAAAAAGAATAATTGATTGTACAATCATAATTATAACAAAAAATATTCTTTGCAAATTTCTTTTACTTTTTTTTTGGAGTATAATCATTTGGTATCTGATTTCTACTGACTTAAATATACGTATTCAGCAAACACTATTAAAGAAAACACACTTAGAGCCTGTTTGGCTCAGCTTAAAAGCTGGTCAAACTGACTTAAAAGCTGATTTTTGACTTATTTAGTTGTTTGACAATACTCAAAATAACTTATTTTAAGTTAAAAAAAACTTATTTTAAGTTTAAAAAAACTTATTTTAAGCCAAAAGTTAAAAACTGGGGTATGAGTGCTTTTTTTCCCCAGCTTATTAGCTGTTTTAAGTTGACCACATTTTTACCTTTTTGCCCTTAATATTTTTATACAATTTTCAAATTACCCACATAACCCTAACATCTCTTTCTTCTATTTTTCCCTTTTAATGATAGAAAATTACTATTACTAATGAATGAATATAAAATAAATCTTAAATATTTCAAGTGATCTATTCAAATTATATATTAATAAAATATAAAATAAGTTGCACATATAACTTAAATAAAAATTTATATTCCTCTTATAAATAATCTGTGATAATAAAGAAATATGTGAATGATAGACAATTATTATTACCTATGGATGAAACTAAAATAAAATCTTAAATCGTTCTTTAATCTATTCAAATTATATATCTTTAAAATCTATAATAAGTTTATATTCCTCTTATAAATAATTTGTGATGAGAAAGAAATATGCGAATGATAGCAAAATATAATTATTTATGGCTGTAAAATATAAATTAATTAATTTTTATTATGTTAACAACTTTTAAGGGTATTTCAGACATTTTGATTTAAAAAGCTGTTTATCAGCACTTATTTGCCAAACACATCAACAACTTTTTTTTTTTAACTTCAGCACTTTTATCCAAACGCATAACTGCTTATTTAAAAAAATAAGTTTCAGCACTTTCAAAAATACTTTTTTAAAACTGTTTTTATTAAGTCTATCCAAACGGGCCTTTACTATGTGTTTTTTTTTCCACAGTTCAAGACCTCCATCTGTTCTGTCATACTTTCTTATGATTGTAAGAATTTTTTTTACCACAAAATTAATCCCTCGTTTAAATTTACAATTTAAATATTTTTGATGTAATAAAAACAATAACTATTTCTTATAAGTTGCAATTATATGCAAAAGTGATTTGAAAATAATTTATATCTGTTTTATTTTTTTATTTTTTCTAAAGTTTATAATATCTTATTTGAAAAGTCTTTTTCTTTAAAATCCATATAGAGGGCAAGGACCAAAAGTTGGTTGGATATCCGTTAATGGAGACCGACCACTTTTGGCCTACTCCAAGGTGTCTTCCAGAAATATTATAAATAATAAAATGTATTTTCTTGAATATAAAAAATATAAATTTAAAATCTTAAATTGGTCTTTAGAAAGTTTAGAACAATTTCATGGGTCGAGTTGAGACAGAAAGGAAATCTTACAATAATAAATAAGATAAAAGAAACTAATTGTACGATGGATATCAATATGTAGTTATAATGTTATATGAAATAACTTAGGGAAAATGATCTGATATACCACATTACCCTTTAACTTTGTTATTTGGAGCTAATATACCCTTATAGTTATACAAACGGCTCATATATGTCTTTACCCTTATAAAATGAGCTCACACATGTCCTTCATTCAACGAAAGTGAAAAAAATAGTTTTAAATTTATATTTCTGACTTTTAATTTTTTAAAAAGAAAAAAAAGACAAATATACCCCATAGCTGTCGTAAATGGTACGTAGATTCCATCTGTCATACTTTTGGACATTGGTACAAATGCCGTCCAAAAACTAGAGCATATGTATCCTTTAGACGACCGAATATACACGTGTCATAATTTTATCCACCAAACCGACATTTATTAAATATTGGATCGACGAATAAATTGTGTCACATGTCCCTATTTAGTCTTTCGTTAGAGTGAAGGGCATATATGCTCTAGTTTTTGGATGACAGAGATACCAACGTCCCAAAAGTATGACGAACGGTATCTGCATACCATTTACGATAGTTTGGAGGTATATTTGTCTTTTTTTTTTTGCTTAAAGAAATTCATGTAGGGGTATATATGATCCTTCTATCAAAGTCCAAGGTACATTTTAATCTTTTTCATAGTTAAATTATTTTTGGACTTCTTTTTATTATCATTATTTTAGTTTATTATTCTTATTTTATTTTTTCCCTTTCATTCTTTAATGTAAAGAAAAAAATTAAAACTAATTATTTATGACTATGTTATAATTTAAAACTATTTTGTTGGCTATATTGTAATTTAGTTTTTCTATTTGAATTTTTTTTTGGATAAGCTATAATAAATTTTACAAGAAAATTAGTGAAACATATATAAAATTTACTATCAAAATAATAAATATAAATTAGTCATTGAAATAAAAAAATTACACAATAATTATGTGTGAGGAGGACTTAATATACCCATATGAAATAAAAAATTAAATTAAAATTAATTTTTTACTTTCGCTAGAAGAAAAAGATATATGTAAGTCATTTATATAGCAGTAGGAGTATACACGAATCACTTTCATCATGAGTGATACATTAGCTCTAAATAAAAGGTATACATATTAGGCTTCTTTCAAAACATCTTGCTAAAAATCATATTTAATCGATGAGGAATAAGCATATTTTCTAATATTATATGTATTTTGATTCCAATCCAACTATGAAAAAAGAAAAAAAAAGTACCAACATTAAAACAAAATTCACATGAAGCATCATGTGGAAGACCAATTTATTTAATTTTTGGAGTGAAGAAAAAGCATGTTTGTGACATTGATAGAGTTCCTATTTCATTTTAGGGGGAAAAAAAGAAGAGAAAATGACATAAACCAGCTATGTTTTTGTGTCTTATATTTTCTCAATCAATTTTCATAAATCAAATCCAAAACAAATTTTGAGAATTTGAATTTTCACATGATTTTGTTTATTTATTATGTTTATGTTTCTTCCCCCTTCCTTTTAATAAATATATTTAAATATACGGGGTCAATAATCCAAAGTAATGATGAAATTGACGTTAATATCACATATCATATTGATGCTATAAAGGTTTGCATCCACTGTTTTGTGTGATAAAAATGTGTCATCAAGACTTAAATATAAGCTTTGATTAGATCAACTATATTGTATGACAAAGTGTTTGATCATTAAAAAACTCATGTCAACAAGATTAAAATAGCAAAAATGAGAATGATGAGATGGGTATATCAGAAGAGATACAATTAGAAATGACGAGATTCAAGACAAGATATGAGTGCCTTTTTGGTGTACAAGATATGAAAAGAAATATTGCGATGGTTCGAATATGTGCAAAGAAGGTATATAGATGACACAATGAGAAAGTGCAAGACTGACCATGAAGGGCCTGAGGAAATGGAAAAGTAGGCCTAAGAAGTCTAGAGAGAGGTGTTTACATCGAATATGACACAACTTCAATTTACTAGTGACACGGCCTTTGATAGATGGGTGTTAGGTTGAATATCAGGAAAGGATTATTAAGTTTTCGAGCGTATATATTTATCGTATTATGAGTATTTATATTATTTTTATTTTTGCTTATTCATTGATCTTTGGTATTTTATCTGATTGTTTCAAGTATTAATTTTTATGTTTGCTTAGTCATTAATTTCTAATATCATCTCATTGTTTATTTTACTTTGTTTACTTTATTATTTTGCTATTGTTATTGTTTGTTAT
Organism: Solanum chilense; assembly: GCA_032847665.1. NCBI lineage: Eukaryota > Viridiplantae > Streptophyta > Magnoliopsida > Solanales > Solanaceae > Solanum > Solanum chilense. The sequence continues at coordinate 6,542,868 of CM064966.1, forward strand.
TATTTTCTTTACTTCATCTCTTCTTCAGTTGATGATTAATTAAAAGCAATCTCCTTATCCTTATAAGGTGATATATATGTGCACTTTATTCTTTTTAGATTTTATTTATGAAATTATATTATTGTATTATTATGATAATAATATATTTATCATATTTAAAAGAGAGTAAAAGAAAGAAAGTGGAGAAAACCTTGAAGGATATTGCTGACCTAATTACTCTAACTAGAAATTATAATTCTCGAATTGATCTTTAATAATTCAAATATTATTTTCCTCATCTGAATTTTGTAATGATTTTTTGTTTAAATTTGATTTTTGAGTGAGAAGACAATTCAAAATTGCATTTGACTTTACAATATTGAATATAATTTTTAACTGGATCATATTATGATTTTTATTTTTTGAATATAAACTCTTTTTGAAAAATTTTCATATTTATTCTTTAAGTATTGTCGAACAGAGTTATGTCATACTTATATTCACATAATAAATAAGTATTCAGAAAAAATACTAAAATGTATATAAACTTATATGAATATTATCTTAGGCATAAGCATTTTGTGTAAATGCAAATTTCTAGAAGGATCACAATGAAGAGATGTCACGTAGATAATTTATCTTAAACACAAACATTGATTAATGATTTTAATCTATCATTGATATACAATAAATATAATTTTGTCGTTGCTTCAAAACTTAATATTTGTAATCAGAAAAAAAGGCCACATCTTTTATTCCAAAAGAGTATATAAAATAGACAATATTCTCTGTCATAGATATTAATAACTGCTTTCACGACTCAAATCTATAACTTATAGGTCATACAAGTATAACTTTAACATGTTAATTTAAAAAATAACAACACACAAACATCACGAGCAATCGAACAAGAAATATAACTATCTATGCTTCACAATATTATACTCCTCCATTTCAAGAAAATAATCTTATACTGAGAAGTGAAATGTAGTCGACCTAATCTCGACAAAAGTATTTAGCTAGCATTATGATTCCAATAAGATTAATATTAATTACGTGATAATTTTATCATTTCTTCAAAGCCCTCGATTAAACCCTATTTTATCCCAAAAAAAAAAAAAAAGATAGCCAAAAAAGAAAACAAGAATGGCCGGTGCCTCCCTTCTTCATCTGTCAAAGACTCAATTTTTTTCAACATTTTAATATCTTCTTCTTCATAGTTTCTCTCTCTACACCTCTGTCTCCATAAAAATATATAAATTTGTCTGAAATTTCTTTTTTTTTTTTTGTTTTTGATTTTCGTATATATATATATATACTGTCTCTCTGTATATCTGCAAAAAAAAAAAAGAATATCAAAAAAATAATTACTACAGTACAATCATTTTCCAGGCAAAGGGAGAAAAGGGGAGGTCCAAAATATACAATCTTGGAACCCCATTACTTCAATTATTCACTTCCTTTTTGGTGTACCACTTTTTCGTATTTGGCCAGCTTTGCATAACCCCTTTTTCTTCTGTGTTTTGAATACCCTTTTGGTTTTTCTTCTCTGTGGAGGGAGAGTTTTTGCTGCATAGATCTCTCTGTAGAGGAGGAATAGGTGTGTTTTCTTAATCATTTTGAGGGTTTTTGATCATTTGGGGTTTTTCGATTGTCCTTGCTCAGATCTTGTTTTTGTGAATTGAATTGATGTGATGTGTTTATTTTGGTCTAATTATTTTGTTGTTGTTGTTTTTGAATAATCTGATGAGTGAAGATCTGTGCTTTAGTTTAGTTTTGAGGTATTGAGGAATTTGATTAATTGATATGCTGGATTTTGTTTGATCTGTTCATTGTATTGGTTGATTGAAGATGATCTCTTTTGTTTAAATTTGTCAAATGTTGTTTTGGAGAATGGTCATTTGACTTTTTTTTTTGGTTAAAATTTGTGAATTTGGGATGAGTATGTTTGATTATTAGGTGATCTTGCAAAAGATCATTACTTTCTGGTGTATGTTATGTATGAATTTAGATGTTTACCACTTGTCTTTTTAGTTTCAGTGAATCCCTAATTTGTTTTGATGAACTGATTATTGAGTTTTTGAATGGAGCGGAATGGATATTGAGGATTCATGTTCCCAGCTTAGCTTGGGATCGAGGTCTACTAGTAGTTGCTTAGATTGGGCTATAGGAAAGTTAAGTTAAGAAGCATGCAATGTTGCTGATGTGACAATGCTTCTCTGCGTCCTTGATAGTGCGTCTCATTCTGAGCATAGCTGGTTCAATGAGCATAGAGGAAGATATGTTAATTCAGGATGTTTGTTGCATATCTTTTACTGGTTTCTTAATTGTTTGGAATTTGTAGTGAATTAATGTTGGTGATGGATTTACTGTTAGTCTGTTTTTTCAAACAGAGAGTTCTATAGGAAGTTGCCAAAAGCAGAAGACGGAGGAACTTTTAAAGTGTGCAAGAGAGCCGAAGGAAAACTAAGAAGGCTATGAGTAAAGCTCGAGGGGAAGCTCAAGATGGCTTGTACCAAAAGTTAGGGACACGAGAAGGGGAGAAAGACATGTTTAAACTAGATGATTGATTGATAAAAAGGATAAGGATTTAAACATGGGGAAGTGTATTGAAGATGATTCTCACCAAGTGTTGATAGTAGATAGGTCAAAGAGAGATAGAGAGTTGATCTCTTGTTCAACTCGAACCAAAAGAATAAAATTTTGGACCTCCACACGTCCGTACACGATAGAAACTGTAGTTACACTCGTAGAATTAGGCCGACAGGAGTAAATGATGCCATGAGAAATATGAGGACTAGAAAAGCGTGTTGGCATAATAGTATTCCCTCATGGGTATGGAAGTGTTTCGGAGAGGTTGGAGTATAATAACTAACTGAGCTATTGAATGCTATACTAAGAAGTGGTAGAATTTCCAACGAGTGGAGAAAGGTGGTAGAATTCCCAACGAGTGGAGAAAGAGTATTGATTTCAAGGGGATGAAGTAGATTTAAAATCACATAGAAGGAAGTTGTCTCAAAAGACTTGCAATTTCTTGAAATAAATGCAGACTTTGGTAAAGATAGGTTATAATGGAAGATATAGATCTCTACTGGTTGAGAAAAGGTTTTGGTCTTGTTAGTATGTTGATTTTGAGCTTATTGCTTTTGTAGTATATTTGACCTTATCATAGATTTCACTATATATAATTTGTTTCTCTGTTTTTCTTTTGGTATGGTATGATATGATTTGAGCTTAAATGGGAAAAAACTTGGTCGGTGAGGATTCATAAAGCTGATTCTAACTTGTATGGGACTGACACGTAGTAGTAGTGGTAGTAGTGCTTGTAGTATGATTTCTAGCTTCTTAATAAGTTGTGGAACAAACATTGGGAAGTTGAAGAAACTGTATCATGGCTTCAAATATGAAGAACTTTCTGTTTTAGGATTGATTTGTTCTTATGAAGATTTCATTTTGATGTGTTACTGTAAACATCAATTTATTTTCTAATTTGTTGCATTTTCAATTTGGTCTATATTCCACTAATACTTATTACTCTCATTTTCCATTTTACAGTTGGTTTTGTCAGAATATTGAGATAGCTGTGGTTAGAAACTTCAGCATTCCAGTTTCCTTTGTTGAAAGAAGTGGTAACAAGGAGGACTTTGCACAATGTCTAGCTCTGTGAAAACTTTGGATCCTGCATTTCAGGGTGCAGGTCAAAGAGTGTATCCTTAACCGAGTTTGGTTCGTTGGTATTTCTTGAATTCGTACTATTTACAGGAAGTTGTAAGGTGTTTAGTTGTGGTCTGACTGTTTAGTAGTCCTTGTAGTTTTATCTTAATTATTTATTAGTTAAACTTGGTCTGCTCGGAAATTTTGAAGTTCAGTTTCAACTTAACTTTATCTAGAGGGACTGAAATTTGGAGAATTGAGGATTTCCAACCAGTTCCTTTGCCAAAATCTGATTATGGTAAATTTTACTCCGGAGATTCATACATCATCTTGCAGGTACATATATTGAGATACAACTTTTTGGTTTATTTTACACTGTTATCTTTACGGAATGTTTGCATTTATATGTCAGACAACTTCAGGAAAGGGTGGTGCTTATTTGTATGATATACATTTCTGGCTTGGAAAGAATACTAGTCAGGTATGAACTCAGTTTCATTCTTCCTTGTAGATTAGCTTATGTTATTTTTCTGTTTTTTAAAGTGGATGATTTGTTAGGATGAAGCTGGAACTGCAGCTATCAAAACAGTGGAGCTTGATGTGGTCCTTGGAGGGCGAGCAGTACAGTATCGAGAAGTCCAAGGTCACGAAACTGACAAATTTTTGTCATACTTCAAACCATGTATTATACCTCTGGAGGGTGGTGTTGCATCTGGGTTCAAGAAACCAGAGGAGGAAGAATTTGAAACAAAGCTGTATATTTGCAAGGGTAAACGAGTAGTAAGGATGAAGCAGGTATGTCTTAACAACTTGTGTGTGAGATCATCAGGACTTGCGTAGTTTATTTGGATTGTGGTTGAATTGATTATAACCGAGTTGAAAATATTGTCACTTGTCAGGTTCCGTTCTCCCGGTCCTCTCTAAATCATGATGATGTGTTCATTTTGGACACTAAAGACAAGATATATCAATTCAATGGTGCAAACTCCAATATCCAAGAAAGGGCCAAAGCATTGGAAGTTATTCAGTTTTTGAAGGAAAAATATCATGAGGGGACGTGTGATGTTGCAATTGTTGGTACGTTCCCATGGAAAATTATAAGAGAAGTGGATCAAGTTGAATATACTTCTGCACTCTCTTTATCATAATTTAACTGACGTTGTTTGAATCTGATTGGTAAAAAGGTTATCTGCCCTTAGTTAGTTCTGGTATATCTTGCAACTAATACTTAAGCATTTGGTAGCATTTCAATTTTCAAGTGAACTTTCATATGAAAAGTAACTGCCTAATATCATTCTTAACTTTTGTTAATTTGAGCATCAAAATCAAAGTAGGAAGCTGATATCGGGATGGATGGAGCAAGTACTATTTTTATACAATACTTGAAACTTTTCTCAAATGTGTTCCGAGATACTATGCTTATAAAAGTAATGTTTTCCTAGATATTATGTTTAAAACCTTTGATGGAAAGTTTTCAAATAGTGTTCTCTATGGAATGCTTCTATGCTTTTAAGCATATTATGTGTGCCACAATTGATTTGATTCATGAGAACAATGAAAAAAATATTTCAAGATGTGCAAAAGATGTGATTAATAAATTTGGGCGAATTTGGTTTTACATGAATGCTTCTTGTGTGAGAGAATATTTTTTTATATCTTTGCTAATAGATATTGTGGGAGAGAATCATTTGATTCAACTAAAAGGCGGAACTAAACTGCTTACACCCATGAAAAAGATCTGATCAACCAAGATAGGGAACAAACATTAAAACTTAGAAAGCTATAGGGGGAATAATCTATCATTATGATGTCAACACCATGCAGATTGGGCTGGATAGAGTCAATATGTTCGTTTATCCATCATGTGTGGCGCCTAACATATCACTCTTTTGTTACTCCCTAAATTTTTATGAAATAACTCTGGGCTTGACTACTCCTTCTTACTTCTCTTATGTATATCTCAGATGATGGAAATTTGCAAGCTGAGTCTGATTCTGGATCATTCTGGGTTTTGTTTGGTGGATTTGCTCCAATTAGCAAAAAGGTTATTACTGAAGATGATATTGTTCCCGAGAAGACACCTCCTAAACTTAGCAGGTATTGTTGCCTCCTTTTATCTTATGTTTGTTATTAGGTTGGTGACTCAATTGTAACTTGTTAGTAATTCATATTGGCAACTTTGAGTCCCCTTTTTTTGGGGGATAGTCAAAGGACATTTTTTAGTTCTGCACGCTACATGTGTGGCTTAGTGATCAATGAGGTGGGTTGAGACCCATGAGGTCTCAAGTTCAAATCCCAGTGGAAACATAAATACTAGGTGATTTATTCCAATCTATCCAACCCTTGGTTGACAATGTTATGTGATACTCGTGGTGGTAGGAGGTAGCAGTACCCTATGAAGTTAATCTGTTGAGATGTAGGAAAGCAGAACTTTGAGTTCCTTGAGTGATGCATAGTTGATCTAGGAGCAAACTATTTATGATTTATCTTGTTAGATTTAGCATGTTCTGGATTGTTGTCTCTTACTGATATTACAAATATTCTTATTTGAGGGAAATGGTTTTAAATTATAATGATGCTAAGAGGTAAAGATTAGTCATACTAAAGAAGTAGTATATACCTAGCCTGGATCCTCGGGGCTGATTACAAACCGGACGAAGTGAAAGAACTATGAGATGAGATCATTTGCGTTCAAATTCAATTGGTTCTTGCATATTTGAAGTGATCGAAGCTAGCTGGTTAATGGTCGAGTTTGGGATAATAGTTATCAAAAGAAAATCACTAGCACCACATCTCCTTGATCTTGGTTTATGTTGTTAGACACAAAGAAGAAAAGAAAGAAGATAAAATTTGAGAGATGTGCTTTGTGTTCAGGCCCTGAAGACCGGGGATGACATTGGAGGAATTACCTTTCTGATTTGCATCCCTTATCAACTCATGGGCATGTGAAAACTGAATAACTTTCATTGATGAAGTTTGTCAAGTTTATGGTTGATGTATTCTTGCATGGTGCTGGTTGCAATCATTGCTGGACATCTAGAGAATATCCCTGTTGGAAGATTTGAAGAGGTTGTTTTGTTGGGATATTGTGTGGGGGTGCGAGGTATGTAATGGTAGAATGTCTGAGAGGAGCTTGAATGTTTTGGACTTGGGAATAGTGAATACATAAATATTGGCCGGAAAAATAAGCAAAGAAATGAAGATGCATGATGGGATATTTGGAATTTTGTTTCGTCGGGTGCATGTCGTGTATTATCAGTGTCATGTTCTATCTATGGTTTATGATGATGCATATCGAAATTATTTAACATCCTTGATTGACCTTGAACTGCTGAACATGACTTCTTCATGGTAGAAGATCTTTACACTGAATCGCTCTAATTAATCCTCTCGTGTTTTCCATTTCTATGTCTATTGCAATGCCCTTATGCTTGCTACTTTCTCATCACTGAATTTTTTATACCTTTTGCTGGTGTTTCTGCTGAAGCTAATTGCTTCCTCATTTTGCAGCATCACTGATGGTCAAGTCAGTCCTGTAGATGGTGAACTTTCAAAGTCTAGCTTGGAAAACAATAAATGCTATCTTTTGGATTGCGGTGCTGAGGTGTTTGTTTGGATTGGTCGTGTAACTCAACTGGAGGAGAGGAAAGCTGCCATTCAAACTGCAGAGGTAGAATTGTTTAGTCCACATGTTAGTTATTTGATACGACTTTTAGTTGCTAAATGACTTGTGATATCCCCAGGAATATCTTGTCTCTGAAAATAGACCCAAGGCAACGCGTGTAACCCGGGTTATTCAAGGCTATGAAACCCATTCATTCAAGTCCAACTTTGACTCTTGGCCATCAGGATCTGCACCTGCCCCTGAAGAGGGAAGAGGAAAAGTAGCAGGTAAATTTTTTCTCTACTTGTGAAGTGTAATGTTGTTTGGTGCCCGTAGTTCTAAGTTCTCGCATCTTTACAGCTTTGCTGAAGCAGCAAGGTGCTGGCGTGAAAGGTGCCAGCAAAAGTGCTCCTGTAATTGAGGAAGTGCCTCCGTTGCTTGAAGAGGGTGGAAAATTAGAGGTCTGATCAGCACTGTTATTTCCATTTCTTCACCAATGTGTGTTGATATAGCCAGCTTGTTTTACTAAAATATGAGAATTATTAGGTATGGCGCATAAATGGCAGTGCAAAGACACCTGTCCCAAAAGAAGATATTGGTAAATTCTACAGTGGAGATTGCTATGTGGTTCTCTACAACTACCATTCTCATGAAAGGAGAGACGATTACTATCTATGTTGGTGGATTGGAAAGGATAGTATTGAGGTAATGTGGATTGTCACTGCAATTCAAGGGTCCATGCATTTTTTCCCATAAATTTTATTTGATAATTAAGTTGATATGCCATGCATCTGAGAATTATAGTTATCATTTATTTTAACTTGCTTGCGAGCTAGCCCTTCATGGACCTGGTGAAAAAAGGAAATGAAACCAAAAAATGTAATGCAAAGGAAACGAAACCAAAAAATATAATGGTACATCTAAGAACTTCAATTGTGTAAATGATTCTCATATGTTTGTACTTGTGAACTGTTCTTTAATTTGATCAGCGTGGAGATAGTTATAAAAGAAAGTCTTTACCTAAAAAAGGATTTATTACACTAGAGTGAGGTAGATGTGATTTTAATAATAGATGAAGTGCTTTAAAGTGAGGTATGTAGTAAGAATGCACTTCAAGGAATAATAATTTACTGGAATAATACTGTTGGTTTTAGTTTGAAAGGTAGGAGATTCTGATCTTCTCCACCAGGGGAAGGGGTCAAAGTGAAATTGAAAGAACTAAAAAAACCAGCCATAGCTTTCATCTAGTACCCTTTCTTAGTTTGTGTACCATCTTTCTGCTTTCTTGGAGATAGGTAGTGAGTCTAAAGGACTTATCCAGTTTCCATATGTGATAAAGTTGTGTCTTGATACAGGAGGACCAAATCACGGCTGCTCGATTGGCCAGTACAATGTGCAATTCACTCAAAGGAAGACCTGTGCTGGTATTACTTGTCACATATTGGTTATCTCTCTCTAAAGTTGGTAAGGTTTTGATTCGACACTTAACATTGTCCAGGGTCGAGTGTTTCAAGGGAAAGAACCTCCACAGTTTGTTGCAATCTTCCAGCCCATGTTGGTCTTTAAGGTACGTCGTACTACATCATAATACAGGCTGCTGTTGCTGCAGTACTTGATTTACATCATCAATAGCCCTGATGAATTTTGATTTTCCTCAGGGTGGTTTGAGCACTGGCTACAAAAACTATATTGCTGACAAAGGCTTGAATGATGAAACCTATACTGCTGATTCAGTTGCACTTATTCGGTTATCTGGAACTTCTGTGCATAATAACAAAGCGGTTCAAGTGGATGCTGTAAGCTTATTGACCTTCAACTTTTTTCTTCTTGTTTTGGTCTATAAAGTTGCAGATCATCTTAATTGTTTTAGTATTCGAAGCAGATAATATCCTTCCTTCCTACAGTACCTGTTCTCCTATACGTATCTTGTTGATGTTACTTCATATGATATGCCAACCTGTTTTTAAAAAGATGCTACTCCCCAGGTTGATAACTTGATATAATCTTTCTTCGAGTCTTCACATCTCTTTTTCTATCGTCTGGCTAAGTGTGGAATTTCTTCTACCTTATATACTGATGTATGTCTTTTGCTTTTGTCAAACATGTCCTTTACATGCATTATAGTTGTAGCAGAAGTTTGGGAGAAGGGAACCTGGGTTATGCTCCTTTTTGTGGGATTGGTTTTATAATATATTCTGATGAGAAATTATTAGGACCTCTTCGGCCTGCTAGATATCGGGATAAAGATTAACATGTTTTTAAACAATGCTTCAATCCCAAACTAGTTCACATCTGTTATTAGTCCTCAGTATCCACCCCGTTGTTCTCGAAGCTTATGTTGCTTCAATACTAAATAATGCCTTCAAGGGCAAATTACGGATTTTCTGCAACTAGTGGTTCTCTTGATGTACAAGTATTTTTTTTATAATCCGTAAAAGGAACCAGTAATGCCAGAATGATTCTTACATGGACATTTATGTTCTCAAACCAGAACAAAGAACTCTTTTCAAACATCAGACTGAATATCAGTGTAGTACAGCTACAAAGCCTTAATCCCAATAGTTGACGTCTACTATGTAAATCTTTTGTATTTTTTGCAGTTATGATATCATTGAATTATACTTGATTGTGTTGGTAATGATGAGAGCCCATTAATTCTAATTCAGACAACTTTTCTGGCTTTGTCGATGACTGTATTCTGTGATTAGTGAAAGTTGCAGTTCTCTTAGTATACAAATTACTGTGAACTTATAAAAATAAAATTTTCTACGGGGATTGCTTATTTTTATTTTTTTCTGTGTCGGAACTGTCAGGTGCCAAGTTCACTGAACTCTAATGAGTGTTTTCTTCTGCAATCTGGCTCTTCATTATTCAGTTGGCATGGTAACCAGAGTTCTTATGAGCAGCAGCAATTAGCAGCAAAGGTTGCAGAATTCTTGAAGGTGAGATGCTTATTGAAACTGGAAAGACTTCTGACCTTTTTCCCATCATTCTCTTTATAACTAGGAAGGGTTCAATCTTTTAAGTACTCCGGGAGAAATTGCTTATGGTTTTGCTTTGAAATATTCAAAGACTTGAGGTGAATTTAAGTTTCTTTTCTCATAGGCAGATCCCCACTGAGTTAATGTGAGTACCTCTAGATATAGAATAAATTACCATGAAATGAAGTATATAGTTGTCTACAGTATGTGAGTTTTGTATGGTGAAAGTTGCTTGAAGTTATCTGGCAATTCTCATCATTTGAGTGCTAGCATGGAGGGTAATAATCTACTCCAGTTGGACAAAATGTCACGTTTTATCCTGCTTAAAATTTTGGTAATTTTTTCTTGGCAAATGTCTCGAGCAGATTCCACTCAGTTCATAAAAGTTCACCTTATGTGACTGGTTGTGCTTGTATGATGGTATCATTATGTTTGTGCTTGCTGAAGGATGCATCTATTTTCATAAGTCATTAATAAATGTCTCCATATGCATGAAACATTTCTTTAACTTTGATGCTGTAGAACGATTTTAAATGCACTTTGTAAGAAAGCTAAACCATCTTAAAATGCACTACTTGAGAGATGATGCAGTGTAATTTCATAAACCTACCTTGATCAAATTACGGTCGTCAGGTTGTGATACAGTAACATCGTGACTGAAATAACTATTTGAAATATGAAAAATGTAAGCATAGCCTGCATCTGTTAAGATGTATATCCACGGTGGTGAAATTTTAGCAAAATATACAGCATTATAGCTAGAAATGATTGCATGGACACCTCTTCATCTTCGTTGGTTTTGACTAGTGTTTCAGCTTTTCATTTTTACCTGGAATGAATAATGAAATAATCAAGATAGTGGCTGCCAACCTCAAATTTCATATTATTGTTCTTGCCGCTGAATTTTCGTTGCAATCACAAAAAGGCTGAAGTTTCATTACTTAGTTTCGTGGATATTAAGCGTATACTTTTATGATTTCTAGCTTGTAGCAGATAGCATAGCTTTGATTTGTGCGTTGTACCGGTTCTGTAGTTTTAAGTATCCACATGCATATTGACATCCACTCTGAAATTGTGAAGAAGATATACCTCATGTTTGTCTTAGTATGTCCTGCACTGGATTAAATGTACTTAATTTTTTGTGCAACTTCAGCCAGGAGCGACAGTGAAACACACTAAAGAAGGAACAGAGAGCTCTGCTTTCTGGTTTGCCCTTGGAGGAAAACAAAGTTATACCAGCAAGAAAGTGGCTCCAGAAGTCTCCAGGGATCCCCACTTGTTTGCTTATTCATTTAATAAAGGTATGCCCATTATTCTATAATTCTTTTGATTTTTTATTAGCTTTCATCTGCTAACGATCTTTTTAATGATTTGCATGTTATCACATTGATATCCAGGAAAATTTGAGGTAATGTTCTACAGTACAAGTCTGAAATTTCTCACTTTCTGCTCTATCCTTTTACTGTGTTTTAAAATTTTTTGTTCTCTACTCATTTGATAGGTTGAAGAAATCTACAACTTTGCTCAAGATGATTTATTGACTGAGGATGTCTTACTACTCGACACACATGCTGAAGTGTTTGTTTGGGTTGGTCAGTCAGCAGACTCCAAAGAAAAGCAGAGCGCTTTTGAAATTGGACAGGTAATTCACAAGGCTATCATAGGCATTTACAATTATGTAAGCATGTTTTTAATTAACATTTTAATCCATTAATATGATTACAGAAATACGTGGAGATGGCTGCATCTTTGGAAGGATTATCACCAAATGTTCCACTTTATAAAATCACAGAAGGAAATGAACCTTGCTTCTTTACAACATTTTTCTCATGGGATCCTGCAAAAGCCAGTGTAAGTGACTAAACCTCTCGTCTGATTGTCATTATGAGTCCTCCTGGCATGAACTCGTAGACACTATGTTGATGCCATAGAAGAGTTCCATTAGTCATCCTTTATTTAAACATTTCTTTTATGATTTCGGAGAGGATGGGGAGATGAGGTGCAATTTTACATGGAACTGATAAGTTGTACAGTATTGTATTTGCATGCTGAACTCAATTACCATTTCAGCTTTGATGACTAGACCTGCAATATTTGTATATGTGTTTTTGAACACCTGATAACGATAGACTGATGACATATTTGGATACCTGTTTCTGATCCTTAAACCAAAATCATGCAGTTATTATAAATCATTTTGTACAAGATACTGAATGATCTCTGTTAGAGAAGATCTCAGACAATAGCTTTGAAGTAGGGACTAAACAAACATATTGAAGCTTCTTTTTTCTCACTATTGAAGGCAAAGTTACTTTCTATGAGGGTGAAATTTTTAATTAGTCATTTTAACTACAATATATTTGTGGTTGTAACTTATTGGTTCATCAATTATCTCACCTCTAAGAGTTGTATAATCTGTATATTGCACTAACCTTCCTATTTAACCAGGCTCATGGAAACTCATTCCAGAAGAAGGTTATGCTACTCTTTGGGGTTGGTCATGCTTCAGAGGTAATTTCTTGACTTCATTTAAGCAATGATGGGTTTATGCCAAATTTTTTTTGTATTTGCAAATGTTTACTCATTTCCATTTCTGTCATCGCAAGACTATTGAAATCTGTGAATCATGTAATTTATGATTCCTTTCAGAGACCAATGTATAGCATGTGTGACTACTTTTTCCTGTCTAAGCTGGCCATTGTAGATGAAGAAAATCTTTTTGGTTGTGCAAGTGTCATATCTCTCTGTGTGTTTTCTTTAGAATCATAATATAGAGCCCCCTGTCCCTCTCCCCTTTGGGGTGGTTAAATAGAAAAACTAAAAGAAAGTGGTATTAGAAAATAAAGACCTTGGAATAGGAGTAAGAACGACAATTGCCAAAAAATGCAATGGATTTTTGGGTATCAAAATGTTACAGATTATGAGTGCGTACACAAGTAAAATATTCTGTGTAGATATCATGGTTATTAAGCAGTAGTTGTTAACGGTTGATTCTGTCATTATCAATCAAATGTGGAATGCGATAAATCTCAGATGTTCAAAAAATCCCAATGTGCTAACAGCCTGCTCTATATTTCAGAATCAGCAAAGGTCAAATGGGGCAGGTGGGCCAACCCAAAGGGCTTCAGCATTAGCTGCTTTAAACTCAGCTTTCAGTTCCCCATCTCCCCCGAAATCTGGTTCTGCACCGAGGCCTGCTGGAGCAAGTCAGGCTTCTTCACAAAGAGCAGCTGCAATAGCTGCATTATCTAACGTTCTTACAGCTGAGAAAAAGCAGTCAAGTGAGAGTGGTTCTCCTGTCCAATCAAACAGAAGCTCACCTGTACGATCAAGCAGAAGCTCTCCTGTTCGATCAGTAGACTCTGGCCCTGCTGGTATTAAAATCTGTTTTGCTCTTCCTTTTGCCATTATGCCGACTTCAAAATCTCTTTTTTCTCTTTATCTTGTGCTTTTGATTCATAATTTAAGTGCTTGTGCATGCATTTACATAAATTATTGTGCTTATGCTATCAGTTGATGTTATTGAGGGAAGTATTGACTGCATGAAAAGTGAAAGTTGACTGTTTCTATGGAAAATCGAATCATTCTACTTAAATTACCTTTAAGTTCAGCTCTTTAAGTGGTTTGACATACCTCAATGTTTACTTTTCCACCAAAGCAGAAAGTGATCTTTCTACTGCTGAGGTCCAAGATTCCGAAAAAGTCTCAGAACCTAAGGAGATTGTTGAGCCCGCTGAAACTAATGGGTCAGAACCAGAGCAGGAAGAGGGTGGAAATGAAAGTGGTCAAGCTATATTTAGTTATGAACAGCTGAAGGCTAAATCTGACAACCCTGTCACCGGGATTGATTTTAAGCGAAGAGAGGTTTGTAGCTCAACCATTCTTTGGCATTCCTCATATGATGTAATTACTCCTATACATATCATATAACAAATAGTTCTCACAAGTCCATAAAATCAGTCGAATCTGAAGCCATTATCTCTTTGCACTAATACAATAAATACTGAATACTTTTTAAGGCATAATACATAATCAAAACATTCGACTTGATCTCAACTGACAACTAAACACTTCAACTTGTCCCCACTGTTTCTCGTGGACTCCTGACGTTAACGTGACTCATAAATTTTGGAGGTGTCTAGATAAGCATTTTGTGAGTTGGTGTTCAACTGGCTCTGTGGAGACAAGTTGAGGTGTTTAGATGTGCATACTTAAAATCCAGAGTGTTTTCTTGTCAGCTGAGGTCAAGTTCAAGTTTAAGTGTATGTTTTATGTATAATACCTACTTTTAAGTCCTACAACATCGCTGAGCTCTATCTTTCTTTTCTGATTGTCTCTTTCAGGCCTATCTATCGGATGAAGAATTTATGTCTGTACTTGGTATGAAAAAAGAAGCATTCTACAAGTTGCCTAAATGGAAACAAGATATGCACAAAAGGAAAACCGATCTCTTCTAGACCCTGCATCGGAGAAACCAAATGGCCTCTTGCTATCTTGTTGTTGCAATTCTCGACATTCGTTCCCATGTTTCTTGCCAGAGCAACCTACTTTTATAGGTACATATTGCCTGGATTGTGTATGTAGCATTTTTTTGTTTGCTTCTCTCAATGACCATAGCTCCTGGTAGTTTTATTTTTTCGATTTTGTGATGCCTTCTTGAAGTTTGGTTTTTTTCGATTGGAAATCAGCAGTCAGGTGGTTGATTCTTTGATTTGATCAGTGTATCCGAGTTTGTGTTCATTGAAGTCATGTATTTTGTTAATTAAAGGGTGTATACATTATGTTGTAACCTATACAAAAAGGAATATAACATTTGGGGTTTGCCATCAAGAGACCTTTGTGGCTCTGCTCTTGTTTTCGTTTTTTAAACGGTTGTATCGCAGGCCAGCTTGCATGCAACTCGACTATTCCATCGAGGGGGATGCTTTGGTTCCTGAATTACTTATAAGTTCACATATTGGCCATAGATATTTATATCATATGTATTTGAGGTTTGTTTGGTTGCCAAATCAAAAGGACATTGTAGCAAGAGTTAATCTCTTGGTGGTTTGCAATTCCATTATTGGAGAGTTTTGTTGAACAACTTTGTTAATGTTTAAAGATTTACATTTATAATTAAGTGGTGTTGCTTGTGACATTTTTTTAAAATTTTAAATTCTTTTGGGATCAAGTATTGAGCTTTGTGCAATACCTCTATTTTCTCTTTCCCTTAGTCACGAGGGTTTATTGTATGCGACCTTAGTTCGTAAGCTATGCCTCAATCCAAAACAAACTTTCAACTCATATTATGTACCAAATAAAAATATTAGTCAAAATCAAGATAAATATGCATATAAATTGCTATTTATAATAGCAATAGTACTGTAACTTCATGTTTTTACAGTCAAATACTTTTTAGAAGGAAAAATTACGTAAATCAATACATTTTAAAAAATAATTACTAATTTTAGCGATATTTTTTATTTATTACCATTTATAGTAATGTTTTGTTAAATTTGTAATATGTATTAAAAGTGAATTATGTATGCAACATATATGAATTCTAATTATTTTTGAAATATATCATGTTTGCTTGGTTAAAAATTGTCACATTGCATTATAAGTGTATTAAAAAAAAATTGTATTATATGTGAATAATAAATTATTCTTTGTAATATATATTAAACTTGTATTATAATTGAATTAAAAGTGATCAAGTGAAAAAAAATATAATATTGCTACAAATGGTAAATATTTTTTTTATTATAATATATTTTTACATATATATACTACTAACAAAAAATATTTACCATTTATAGCAATAATATTTTTTTTCATTTAATCACTTTTAATTCATTTATAATATAAGTTTAATACAGATTACAAAGAACAATTTATCATTTACATATAATACAAGTTTTAATGATAGTTAATACATTTATCACACATTTTAATACACTTATAATACAATGTGTCTAAATTTACCAATCAAACATAATATATTTCAAAAAACAATTATAATTCATATAAATTACACACATAATTCAATTTTAATACATATTGCAGATTTAACATAATATTGCTATAAATGGTAATAAATAAAAAAGTATAGCTAAAATTTGTAATTATTTTTAAAAATATATCAATTTATGTAATTTTTTTCCAATAACAATGTCCAAAACCAACGTGAGACTAAATTTTCATTTCGGAGATATCACCTATATATATATAAAAAAAAATCGTTGATCTTATCTTTATCTTTAGTAAAGTCTGTATTGATTTCAAGAAAATGAAGTTTTTTACGTGTCATATTGATTTATGTAAATTTCTTTTAACACTTTCACTTATCATAGTTTCGTCTCTCGAGAAAAAAAGAACATTCGAAAAAAGAAAATTAAGTATGTTAGGCAGCATGTATAATTTTCTTTTCGAATCTAACCTAAGTATGTTGTGACACGATAAAAGAACTAATAGTGGTTTCTAAATGCCAAAAGGAAAAAAAAAAGATGTTTCTTGGTAAACAATATGGACAAAACATCAAATAGAAAAATGAAGAAAATGGGAACACAAGGGGAGAAAGGATCTCCGCATGTAATAATATATTTAGTATAATCTCATAAGTAAAGAATGTAGCTTTACTCCTATTTTATGAAGAATTTATTTTCGATAGATTCTCGATTCAAGTAACAATTTTAAAATCAAGTATAAAAGGAAACTACTGTAATAACGATGAAATCGTATTAAAAATAAAGGAGAAAGAGAGCAGTAGTCTTCATATATAGACGGTAAAGGAAATAATAGTAAAGAATAGAAAGGGAAACGCTAGTACTATAGAAAAGAACTCTTTATCGATTATGTAATACAAATTTAAATTAAATAAATTTTAATATAAATATCAAACACAAAAAATAAGAAAAAAAAGAAAAAAAAGAAAGAAAAGAACTCTTTACCTAACAATTATGTTTGTGATAACATCCATTTAAAGTTCTGGCCCATGGATTACATCATTATTATATTTTTGTGCTTTTATACTTTGTTCTTATCTCAAATTATATACTAATTTCTTATCACTTATCCACAACAGCTATCATTTTTTGGATTATTATTTTAAAAGGCAAACTAACTTGCACAACTAAATCATTGTGTGCTCTATTACCACCATGGAAAAATTAGTTGGATCGCTATCTTTTAATAAATTATTATTAATTTTAGCGATATTTTTTATTTATTATCATTTATAGTAATATATATCAAAATTAAAAATATGTATTGAAAGTGAATTATGTTTGTAATATATGCTTGTTTTGTAAGTAATTAATACATTGTGTTATAAGTGTATTAAAATATGTGATAAATATATTATTCATCAATAAAATTTGTAATTGTGAATAATAAAAAGTTCTTTGTAATATGTATTAAAACTGTATATTAAAAGTGATCAAAGTAAAAAAAATTTTATTGCCATAAATATTTTTTAAATAGAGTATATTTATGTAAGTTTCCCCAATAATATCACATTCACTATTTAATAAGGTCAGGAGAAGATAATGTGTATATGAAGTTTTCTTTCTTATTTATAAAGATTGAGAGGTTATTTTCAATAGACCATCAGATTAATTACGAAATATCAAAATCAAGTAGAAAAGAAAATACAACAACCAAAAGTCCAGCAAAATAATTAAAGGATAAAAGAACAATAGTAATAAGCAAATATTTGATATGCATGATATTTGTTTAAATTTATAGTTCATTTAACTTAATAATAATTAATTAATATATATTTTACTTCATTAAATCATATAATAATGAAAATTACATTGATTTAATATAAACACCAATACAAATAAATTTTTCCATAGTACGACAATCAAAAATATGAAATATGATAATACATAAGAGAAAAAAAATAGCAATATTGATAAATAAAACTAAATAACGCTCGATTATTTAATAATTATCCACCTTAATCATAAGGTATTATTTTATTTAAAATTTTTCACTACAATTAAAAATTGTACACGTCCTTTTCTATAATTTGTCCAGCACAAAGGCCAAAAATTGTTTCATATGAGATGGCAACACAAATTTAGTTTGATTTATTTTTGTGATTGCTCTTGTGTGCCCACGTAGGCTAACTTATATATAAATAAAATGTCCAGAAATTTCATCAATTATTTAATTTAAGGTAGGCCAGATATTAAATTATGTAGCTTTTGTATGATTGATATTCAAATATTATAGAAAAATACTGAGAAAATTTATAAAGTAATATAGTACCAGTAGAAAACTCATTCCTAAATCTATTATACAGTGTAGTAATACAATAAAAATGATCATTAGCCGTAATATTTTTAAATATGTATTTTTAATAGCAAATGTCATTCTTTATATATGTTTTTAAATTTTTTAGCGATATTGATTATAATGATACTTAATTATTGCCGGCAAAATTTTTAGTACTTTTTTATTAGTATCAATATTTTATGCCGCTAAAAATTATTTTTATTATAGTGTAGATAGGTGTAATATCGTGGAATGATAATTAATAATTTTTCATTTTAATTAGAAATTTTATAATTATATTTTGTAAGAAGCACTTTGATTATTTTTATAGTGAAATTTTCTCGCCTCGATGAAAAACAAAATGAGCCATACACATTTTTTTTATATATATTTAATAATAAAAAGCATATTCAAAATTCAATATTAATAAAATCAATATTCATTTATTTTGTAATATTAAACTCATTCTTCTAATAAAATTAGCGGATTAAAAATTTTAATACTAAAAAAATTTCATTATTTTTTTATTCAATTGGTTTTAATGTGTCATTGTCAGCTAGGTCTATTTAAATATTAAAACCTTGTGCCTTGTGGTCACACAAAGAATTTGGAGTTTTGTTCATTATTCAGATAATTGTTCATACTCCAATTTCATAAAAGAAATTCTCATATATAGTTATACATATTCTTCATGTGCAAACAAATTATATATATTGGAGGATCAAAGATTCCTATTTATTTAATTCTTTTGGAAGCTTATCCTTTTCCATCATCACTCACACCAAAACACATTTTATTTTATTTTTAAAGTAAAAGAAATAAAAAATTATCCACCAAAATGCACAAATAAAATGGAATTATGAATGGGTAGGTAAATTGTCTCATGTGCTTCTACTTGGCCATGGTTAACATTTTTATTTTTATTTAATAATAGAAAGGTGATGTTTGAATTTCATAGCTCAACATATATAATATATGGGAAATATATTGGGATAAGTGCATAAAATATAAATGGTCGTTTGGAAATATTTGAAGAAAGATTCATTATCTGTCCACTTTTAATTGTCATACTTTGCGATTTTGATCGTTGTGATTGACATTCATACTAACCCTCTGATGGAAGAATTATTACTATAACTAGTCTAGCGAATCTTACGAAAATTAAGACATTTAAAGATACAGAAACAGATTTAAATGCGGAAATAAACTGAGTTCCCATAATCTCCGAAAGTTTAACAAATCATTGCTAAACATTTGCAGAAACAAGGTCTAGAACCTGAAAGTCAATGTACAAAACTCTAAAGTTTAACAAGTCTACGGAGAGGGCACAACCCCAAAATGAAACAAACGAATATCTAAAGTACTAATCTAAGTCAGCAAAAAATGGGCTAAGTAAAAGGAGAACTAATGGCAGCTTGAAAGAATTGGCTCACCTTTAAATTCGGTCTTGATCACTAATCTTTTAGATTAGGTCTATCAGTAGTTGTCTGAAGATACCCTGTACTCAACAAAGAACGAGCAGGTGCAATATCAGTACACAATCACGATATAATGGTAGGATCACGCGCTATTCCAATAAGCGAAACATAAATAGACAGTCACAACTTAGTAAACATGACATGTACTGAACATATATACACATTGCTTATCATTTCAGGAGCAATGTACTATTATCCATTCTCAATAACAAGTAAATATGAAATTCAGTGGTCCTCTCATGTAATCATACCCAAACTGTTAGTGTGCCGGAAAGTGACACCCGATTCCAAATTAGTGTGTCAAAACGTGACACTTGCTCCAATATAAGTGTCAGAGCGTGTCACCCGATCTCAATTAGTGTCTCTAAACGTGACATCCAATCCATTCAACACAATCATAATCATAATTACACTCATATGTATACTTATAACAAAGTGTTGAATCATGACATACATTTGTTAATTCTTACTCATTTCATTAGGTTTGATCAACGAGACGTCATTCACATAAATACATGCATTACAATGAAGCAATTACCAACATACATCACGCAAAACATGAAATCAAACTATCACCTACCTCGAAACCAAGCTTGAATTCTCTTAAGACACTTGAAATTCTTTGTGTTTGTTTTAGGTCTACAAACAATATATACGCAAAAATCAATAATTTAAGGTCTAATTATTCAGATTATAGCAAATGCAATAACCCAAGATCAACCCATGATTTCGATCCCCACTTTAGCGTTTTTTCACCATTAACTTCATATTAAAACCTCTCCAGTAAATAATTACCCACAAATCTAAATTCTAGAGATCGAAAAATGGATTAGGGGAATAAAATTTTTAGTTTTAGTGCTAGAAGAGGTGGAAAGCCTTCAAGAAATATCTATAGGTTATCTCTCAGCTCTCAAGAACAAAACTTGCAGAAAATAATATTTTTGGGATTTAATCTTGACTTAAGTCAAGATTGGCCTGCCGTAGCGTGACACAACCCGCCCTGGCGGAAATAATTCCGCCCCAGCGCCTTACACAGAGACAGAGAGTCAAAATTGAGCCCCAAACTCCCATTTCACAACACACCTTCAACCCATGATGTTCGAAGACTATATATATATCCTTTCACGCTTAGATCAGTTTCGAAAGTTCCACTTGCCCGAATTTGATTCTGTAAAGCCTTACGGGTTCATCAACGTCTTAGCTATATACTCAATTAATCAAATTCGTTATTAAATCTCTCATTCATTATCAGATTTTTCTAGACCTCACATGACTCAGATTTCCTCCAAATCTGGATTAAGCTTGTAATTTTCAAATCACTACTCAAAAGTTTTCTGGCCCAAATTCTTTTCTCATTGGCTTTTCTATAATAACAGGAATAAGTCGTTACATAGTTTTTTTAGAGTCAAACTCTGGCTCTCCGCGCGCTGCGCCCGTGTGGCATGGAGGTGTTAAATTATTAAAGGAAGGTATTTTTGATATTTCAAAGGGAACCCTATGCTATATGATCTTGTAGCCTGCCCTAGGGCTGATGATCATCGATAAAAAGAGAAGAAAGAGCGATGAAGAGAAGAGAAAGGGGAAGACACGGTACATTACTCGAGTTCAAAATGGAAGTTGGGATTCAAAGTTTGATGGCTATGTTTTCTTTTTTCTCTTTTGTTCTTAGTAAACTTATTCTCATCCATGAAGTAAATTTTTAGAGGGTATTTGACAAACATGTTGTATTGATGAATTTGTTGGGATTTTGATTTTCATTCTTATGCTTGAACTTGTTATGGAAATTTAAATTAAATTGCAACCTTGTTCATTATTTAATTTATTCGAAAGAGGAATATCTTGGTGAATATTGTTGCATAGTTTTGTTGGATTGAATCAATATATTTTCTCTAAAGTAATCGAAGGAGCTTGTTGTAATTATTGATTAAATCTCAAGAAAAAATTATCGAAGGACGTTACTTCCTTATGAACAATCATTAACGTCTTTTTGCATATTAGAATCACTTGGGTATAATTGATTTATTTTTTAGCTTGAGATTTATTCGAAAGAAATATCTAAGTTTTAAGGATACTCTAATAAGCTATCGAATTCGAGAAAATCGATAGAACTTTAGATGCGATAAATGAATGTAGTCAAATTCCAACTATCATCATGCACTTGTTTAGTCTTGTACCCTATGTTTTAGTATTGAGATTAAACTTCATAGTTACCAATTGATTTTATTATCATTTAGTTTATAAAAGTGGTTCATAACCACTATAAACTCTTTTCTTTTGATCACCTGAATAATAGTTAGAAAGATTTAATTGAATTATTATTTGTACCAATCCTCGTGGAAACGATCTTTATACTATACTATCTTTAACTAACGAAACACTAAATTTATAGTGTGTTTATGCTTTCAGACTTTCGAAAAATGTAACATCAAAATGGACAGAAAGAGTATAAAGAATGAATCCTGCGATAGCCAAGTTTGAAGTTTGTCATATTGACTAAATTTTAAATAGTTTTTAAAAATTGGATATTCTTACAAAAGTATTTTACGACTTATAAAAAATTATATAGTTTAAATTTAAATTAATCAAATAAATAAACTTTACCTATCAAATAATAATAAAATAGAAATATGCGGCGGTCATCAAATTATATGTAACAATACAATCAATTAAATATAATAAGGACTTTGGTTTTACGTATTAAAATTCTCTAACATGGTAGGAATAATCTTCTTCCCAAAAAATAAGAAATAAAATTAATAATCATCTTTTTATTTTTTATATTTATAATATGCTATGTCATAATCATGTATCAAAATCAATATTAAAAAAATTGATAAGTACGGCATTTGATTTGAAACTTAAATCATAGGGCTTAAACTATAAGCTTATTTTTCTAAATTTAATTGACAAATTCAGATTGATCTGAAATTTAGTGGATTCGTTTGAAAAGATTTGATGACCAATATTTATTATGTTTGCCCTTTTGAGTTTCGAAATTTAAATTCATGTACTTGTGTTTTTTCCTTGTGGATTAGTATATGTTGATTTTTCTGAATTTCGTTGACGATTTAAATTAGCTTAAAAATTATTAAATTCATTGAAAACGATCCATTCAACAATACTTATCATTTTCGACGTGACTAATATTGTTTATTTAGTCATTTTCAAGTCATAAAACTTGAATTCATATATTTTATTATTTCCCGTGTGTGTTAATTCATATTGATTTTTCTCAACTTAGTTGCCCGACTTTAATTGACGATCAATAAAATCTTTTATAAGATTTATTTAAATTTAAATCTATGACGCGTCCGTAATTAGAACCAATATATAATTCAACTTGGATGGCTAATTAGAATTATGTTTTTTATTATTTATTTCTTTGAATGTTTTCATGTGGGGAAAACATATAAAATCTCTACGATTCTCAATTATTTGAAACAAAGTGGGACATAAATTATTTTTTCGTAGTTTACTATAATAATTTAAAAGAATATTATTTACTAGCTAGAATTCAATTGATCTTTATACATCCAAAAGGAATAGTGCAATTCAGGAGCGGCTCAAGCATATTAATGGCTTAAGGCAAAAATCAAATGGAATTTTAAACATGAATTGTTAATAACATTTACATAATTGATTTCTTCTAATTTTCAATTGATAAAATAACAACTTATTTTAAATTATTTTTCATGAGATATAATACTCCAAATATGTCAAATTTGTCCTAATAATTCCTTCATTTTCATGAAAACTTTACTATTTCTACAATTATTATTCAATATTTGTTAAAAAATAATAACTTATAACCTATTATTATTAAAAATGAGGCCCCTTAGATTTTGGGACCTAAGGCACATGTCTTTTTTTTTAAACACTGTCGAGTCACCCCTGATGCAATTGCAGTTCAGTCCAAGTTGTTAAAAGCTTAATTAATGCAACATCTATATAATCAGAAATCTCAAATTATGATACGATAAATAATATTTTAAAAAGTCTTGATCTTTTTTTTAGCAAAAATAAGTATCCATAGCAAAATATTATAGAAAGCATGATAAAAGATTTTGTAGAAAGGAGCAGAACAAAAAAAATATGATAATTGATGCACGACAAACCACAAGAGTAATACTATGACAACTAGCTAATATAGAAGAATAAGCGAGATAACTTTCTACTAACTACTAACTCCTACTAATTCAATCTCTGACGATAATATACTTTTTGAACAATCTAAATATGACAAATTTCCTACGTAAAGAGACCAAAAATACTCTAGAAAGCATGACAAAGTATTTTGCAAAAAAGAAAAGTGACTACAACGAAACAATATCATAATTGAAACACAACAAACTATAGAAATAATACTACGATAACTAGCTAGTATGAAGGAATGTGCAAGACAACATTTTATCATCTATAAACTTTCTATTCTAATTCGATCTCTTGAGATAATATACTTTTGAAAACAATCCAAATATTACTTATTTCCAAAGTAAAAAGAGACCAAAAATACTATTCTCCCAAATAAAATTATGAAGAAAGATATGTTAGGGACCATAATTTGTTCTCTTCTTGCTCAATGTCAACTTCTTTTTTAATCCACTCAAAAATATCAAAACTTTTTTTGAAAAATCTTTTTATCCCAATTTCTGTGGATGATGTCTCAAACAACCAATAAATCTTCTTCCTCAATATTCCCTCTTGGAATAAAAGTGCCAATAAAAAAATTAAAACAAAATTGGACCCCACCAATTACATGCACACTCTAAAAGCCAAAAATTATAAAGTGTTAATATTCTCTTTATTTTATTTTATTTTTAGGTATTTATCTTTTATTATCAATTGGGTGTTTGAAATGTGGCACAATTATGACTGTCGGTGGCTATTGGCTCTTTCTTATATATATATATATATATATATATATATATATATATATATATATATATATATATATATATATATATCATGAAGCACTCATTAGATTTGGCATCCTAGGCCAACACTATGCAAGAACAAAATAATAATCGAGTAACGAAATATGACAATTAATTTATAATGAGGAAAAATCTCTTGAATAATTTGTTCGTATGATTGTTACGTAATGATTTATTGCATCTGATATCATATTATATTATATTTATAGTATTATTTTGATAAATATATAACACAATGGATGGATTGTATCGTTATTTCTCGTTTTGTAATGACACCAATAGTACAATACAACAAACATCCAAACAAGTTATAAATCGGTGAA
The DNA here is from genome assembly GCA_032847665.1 of Solanum chilense. Taxonomy (NCBI): domain Eukaryota; kingdom Viridiplantae; phylum Streptophyta; class Magnoliopsida; order Solanales; family Solanaceae; genus Solanum; species Solanum chilense. The sequence goes on from CM064966.1 coordinate 6,568,083, forward strand.
TAATGAATTCACTTCTTTATTCTTTTTATTATTTTTTTTAATTTGTAGTTGAATTCGAATTCATGATGTGCCATAACCAGTGAGATAGATACAGTATTTTTAATATTTAATTTTATATTTAGTGTGTGTGATTTTTAACGACAAGAATTCAGATGAATTCCTTTCGCTTATCGACCTAACCTTAACATCAATGTGATAATTAACATTTCACTAAAGTAACATTTTGCAAAGATAAATGATTATTAGTGCTAAACTAGTGCTAATTACCCAAAAGGTGTTTAACAATATATGATTATCTTTCCTTCACCTTTTGTCATTATAGTTTGACCTAATTAGCAACATATAGCATGATAAGCATCATTTAAATAATATATATGGGATTAATTAAGGATATAGTTAAATTAATGTATTTAAAGTTGACTTGGGTTGTGCAAAGATTTGATCAGTAACAATTAATATTTTAATTTTCTAAAACTTTAAATAAAATATATTTGAGGTGCAATTAATTTAATAGAGTTTGCGTAATCAAGGGATAATTCTTTTGCTAATCTCAATGACATGATAAAAAAATTAATAATAACAATTTAGATCATTCGAGGAAAGAGAGATCACATAGAGAATAGTGAAATTTAAAATAAAATTATATTTATTTATTTTTCTTCTTCTAATTTTTTTACGAAAAAATAAGTATAAATAAATTATTCCTTTTTAAATTTATCATACGTTAATAATTAAGATCGTATTTACCACTCTCATTATAAAAATAAGTTATATTGCCCTTGTTTCGTACAATATATGTTTTCATCTTAGATACTTAATCATAATAAATTAATATAATTGTATCCTTTTCTCTTTTTTTGATTTCCTATTTTTCTTAAATAATTAGCTTTAAACAACTCGTTTTGTTTCTCAATTACTAGGGCAATTTGAAAAACAATGAAACGCTGGATTACACTCTTCAAAAAAATAATTTTAATTATTTAAATATATAAAAATTTCATATAGAAAAGAAAAAACGCATAAGTACCCCTAATCTATGCGCAAAATTCTAGAGACACACTTATAATATACTGAGGTTCTATTATCTCCTAAACTTATTTTATAAATAATTTTCAATCTCTTTTCGGCTACGTGACACTAGCTTGAAAAAAAATGTCAACACACGCTGGACCCACATGATAGTGTCACGTAGGTCAAAAAGGAGTAGAAAATTATTTATATAATAAATTTAGGAGGACAATAAAATCTTATTATAGTACAAGTGTGGCTTTGAAATTTCGATAATAAATTATAATTTCTTATCAAAAATAAAGAAATTTCATTTATCCAACTTTGATAGGTTAAAATAAAGTCTTGTTTGTTTAGCTGGATAAAGCTGTAAAAAGGTATGAAAATTAAATTAATCACGTTTCCTCCATTATTTTTACCTCTATTATTTTCTTTTCTTTTTCTCCATTAATACATTTTTAGTCAAAAAAGTGTGGAACGAAAAGGAAATAAAGAGGAAAAAAAATAGGTGGAAATGTGTTTACATAACACATGGTTTCAATTAATGTATTTCCCATTTCCCAATCAACAAAGAGCCTTAGCAACCTCACATTCCCTCCGTGATTTTTCGTTCTGGTTTTCGTGACGGTATTTGATTTGATATAAAATTAATAAAATAAAAATAAAAATTAAGATTTCAAAAATATTATAAATATTTTTTTAATTGCTAAACTTTGTAATTAAGGGTAAAACAAAAAATGTAAAGTAATTATTTTTAATATAATAAAAAGAAATGAGTATTATGTAAATGTAACCGAGAGTGTAATTATTTTCAATTTATCGAATATAGTATAAGGGTCCGTTTGGATGGGCTTAATAAAAGCAACTTTAAAAAAGTACTTTTAAAAATGCTGAAACTTATTTTTAAAATAAGCAGTTATGCGTTTGGATAAAAGTGCTGAAGTTGTTATGCCAAACGTGAAAAGGGAAAAATGGAAGAAAGAGATGTTAGGGTTATATGGGTAATTTGGAGATTGTATAAAAATATTAAGGGCAAAAAGATAAAAATGTGGTCAACTTAAAACAGCTTATAAGCTAAAAAAAAAAAAGCATCCCTATCCCAGCTTTTAACTTTTGGCTTAAAATAAGTTTTTTTTAACTTAAAATAAGTTATTTTGAGTATTGCCAAACAGCTAAATAAGTCAAAAACCAGCTTTTAAGTCAGTTTGATCAGCTTTTAAGCTGAGCCAAACAGGCTCTAATTTTAGTACTTGATTTTCTAAATGACAAAAATATTCGAAAATGTAAACTTTATGTAAATCATAATCTTCTAGTAGAACGATTTCTAAATATTTTAGGACGTTTTAAATAAAAAGAGTGATATCATTTAGTAATTTTTTTTATTTTTCAAAAAACATAAGTACTTTTTTTAGGTGAAAGGGCAACAATGATTTTTTTGAGTGGCGGGAAACAGTCATAAGTAGTTAGTTAAATTAGTTTTTGTAAATCCATGATTGAATCATGTTAGGGAAAAAGAGTGGTAATTATGGTGTTGTAAAATTTTCATGTATTATCATTTAAATGTTAAATACTATACGTAAATAATATAGTAAATCCGAAATTTTTAGGTTCGAATTTTAAAAATGATAAAAGACAAACTGGTGAAATGAATTAACGAGATTGCTCGTGAAATCTTAGGCAAATTCCTCAAAGTGACAATGAAAGAAAGAGCATAAATTCACATGGTACATATACTTTTCAACCCGATTATAGGTTAGAGTGAGTAAAAGTCACACTTAAGCAATCATTCTCTCATAAACTAGTTTTTGATATTGAATTAGATTCAAATATTGTATCTTTACATGCTATCAGAGTCAGGTTCATCCCATTATCATACTATACGATTGATTTACCCCCAAAATAGAAAATATTAATAGCTTTACTAGTATTATAATAAAAATATCATTGCATCATGAATAAAAAAATTTAATTTCAAATAGCTAAATAAAATATAATAATTTTGAGACATATGACAAAACCATGAAGAGTAATGTGAAATAGTAAAATTTTGTTACGTACTTATAAAGAAATGTTACGTAATATATAATTACTTTGATAGTGTTATCAAATACGAAAGATGCGATCCTAAAACTTGTTATTTGAGTTTTTCTCAATCTTTTTTAATCTCTATAAATATAATTTATTAAGTATCATTTAATTATTCAAGAATTATGAGGGTCAACAATGTTAACTAAGATTTTAACACATAATTTGTGTAAGATCATCTGTCAGGCAAACCTCGAGCGTTGAGCGTGCTTAGGGAGTACAGTCGGACTAAGACATAGGTCTTACAGAGCAAAACTCCACACTTAAATCTCGAAACGTTTTACTAAAGTCCCAACCTAAAAACGAGCCTCGAGACGAGTTTCAAGGGGAGTTTTTAAAAACAAAAATGTTGGATGGTACAAAAAGCCTAAAGTAGAATTAAGGCTATAGTTAGAGTTCTATAAATGCTAAATACTTAAGACTGTCCCTCATTAAGAATAACAGCAGACTTTCTGCCAAAAATAAGTAAATTTATAAATGCCAAAGCATTTAATGGAAGTTAGTTCCCCTCACTAAATTCTGCAATTACTTTGTAGTTTGTACATGTTGGAATAGTTAATTATTATTAATATTTTTGGAAATTTCAGTTAGTAGTTAATTTAGAGAAGGAATTTAACTATTCATTAAGAGCAGTGAACCTATTAATAAAAATTAAAGACTCATTTCAATAAAAATTCTGATAACGCCACTATTAATATCACTTATTTTTTTTGCTCCTTTTCTTTTTTGCATAATAAATTACACGAGAGAAAAAATATATTTACAAGTTCAACACTAATATCAAATATTATTTAACAAATTGTATTATGAACAAAATATTACAAAACCTCTCCAAAAAAATACAAAAATAAATAAATATATAAACCTATGATATTTTTTCTTTTTCTTTTTACTACTAACAATCACTATAAGCTATAGAATCCAAAGGAGAAGAACATAAATACTTCTTAAAAACATAACTAATATCCAAATTACTATTCCCACGCCTAACAATAGGAAATTTAGAAATAGAAAATGAACTCGAACCCGATTTCGAGTTCGAGTTCATTAACCCGGTGAGTGAACTTAGTTCATGAGTTGACTCACTCGATACAATCAAATTCACGTTCTTCAACATAAACTCATTCGCAACAAGTTGGTTGAACAATGTTGACTCGGACACCACGTTTCTCTTCTTATGTTGTGTTATAGCTCGAACGATTTCCGTTAACATTGCATTAGCCAATCGTCTCACTCCACGTGCACCACCGAATACAAACCCCGAGTTAACGGGTTTTTTCTCAGAGTTCTTTTTTCGAGCAGGTAATGTGGTTAGTATGACGGACTCCGGACTACGATTCTTGAGTTGGCTTAGTGAATCACCAAGTACAAGATATTCCTTTAGGTCTACTAAAAGGACATGTTTGTAATTTCTCCGTACCCGACCCAATAACATCGGGTAACAAGCCCATCTTCTTAAACTCATTGGAACATGATCCAAGAACCCGGATAACGAGTTCTCCGGGTCAAGTTCACCCGTATCAAAACCCACTACCGAACCATAACTCAACCGAGTTAGACTTAACTCGGTTGAGTTACCAAAATCCTCATAAACCCGAATTTTCTTACCCCAAATGGGTTCTCCACTTTCCTTCTCTTTCTTACTCGAAATCACAAACTGGGTCGGGTCAAAAGTTGAATTGACGAATCGGGTCGGGTCAGAACTTGAGTTATTAATGTATTTGTAGTACCCATTGATGAGCTTCAAAAAGGAGTTGTTCTCTTCAACAATGGCGTGATCCAACGAGCTTGATTTCGATGAAAATAGGAACAATATGTCTGATTTTGAAGTGATTCCGGATCTGTGGAGTAATCTGAGGAACAATTTCAGTTCGATCTCCGTTACGGATTCGATTACATGAGCTACGATTAAGTCATTCATAGCCCTTGTTCCTCTTCGATACAACGAACCCATACCTTGCAATGCAGGTGCGAAAATCAATTTCTCTTGGAATTTAAGATTTGGGGGTTTTCGTTTTTGATTTAACGAATTGTTGGGTTCAAAAGTTGAGAGAGTGAAGAGTAAAAGAGTGATGAAAATCAACAATACACAAATCGAAATTGTGGATTGTGCTTTTGAGATGAGATGAGATGAAGTTGAACGATTACGAATTGCATTAATCGATTTGAATGAAAACGAAGGCAACAACGAAGAAGACGAAGAAGAAGAAGAAGAAGAATTAGTGAAAGAGAAATTGGGTTTTTTCTGCTCTTCTTCTTCTTCTTCAGGGAAGAATATGAATAGAAAACCCATTCCCCAATTTTCACTACTATTATTGGTGCTGTTTACTTTAGATTTTGGTGTGAATCCCATACCCATATTATCACTTTCTCTCTCTAGATTTCTCTCTCTCTCTAGAAGTAGCTATCAATCTTTGCACCTCCATGTATAAATATGGAAGTTATGTGAGTGAAGTTTCTCTATTGTCTCTTTCTACAAAGGTGTAATTAGTGATGGAAATGAATGTGAGGTACCAAGGGGGGACTTCACTTGTATGAATAATATAATCGGATTCGGAATTTGAAGTTTAGAGTTTAAAATTTAAGGTATTTAGATTTGTTTTGATTCAAATTAGATTAAGAATTCAAAGTTGATAAATCTCAATCAGATTCAGATTTTGAAGTATGTAGGTTTCTAAATCAATTTCGATAACAATTGAATATTAAATTTACAATTTTTAAATTTCTAGATTAATTTCGATCCAAGTCCGAATCATAATTTAAAATTTATAAATTAATACATCAAATTTGATCATTCAAAATTTGAAAATTTTTCGATCAAAATCAAATTAAAATTTAAAATTTTATAAGTTTGTAGATCAATTTCAAGCACGGTCATAATCATAATTTGGAATAGTTAGGCTTATAGATCAGAGTTGAATTCAAAATATTTGAAGTTTATAATTATTTATCATTATAGACTAATTTCAATTAACCTATATTCATATTTATAGTTTTTAAATTAATATATTAATATTATAATAATAATTAAATATTTATTGTTACTTAATTTCATATAATTCTTATATTTTTTAATGCATAATAAAATTTGAAGTGAAATTTTCAAAGTGATTTAAGTTTATATTGTAAATATATATACCCCTCGAATTTATGCCTTCCTTTTTAGTTTTTAGGGATCAATTAGGTTAATCAAAATTCTTTACCACTAAAAGTAACACATTCTATAAAGTTTTATATGAGGTAACCAATAATATTATTTGACATGATATTGAATAATTTAAATATTTTAAATTCTATTTTTACTGTCATCTATAATTGATATGTTAAAATTATCTTTTTAATTAAAAATATTTTTTTCCTAGATTATTGCCAAAAGTTTCATTTGACTTTTGAAGTGACAATTTTGGACAAAACAATATTCTTATTTCAAAAGTTTAAAAAACAAAACAATATTCTTATTTCAAAATCAAAATGAACATTTTATTGAAAAAATAATTTGTCAAATTAAAATTTTTAAAAAGGACAATTGTTGTAATAATGAGTAAACGGTGGGGCTACTATTAAAGCGTCGGTGGACAGAAGGGGCAGATTTTAATAAATGAAAAAAATATGTGTATTAAAGTTAATGAGTCCTAAAAATAGAGGGGCCACCCTATAGTGTTTTGTTGACAAATTAAAAATAGTTTTTAATTATTATACATTATTATAGTACTATTTCTACTTCTGCTGCTTTAAATTCTATCAAAAGATTTATATGTTGTTATTGGTCAATTCAATTTATATGACACGAATTTGAAAATAGTCTAAATTTTAACGTAAATATTGAATATGATATGAATTTAAAATAGTCTGAATTTTAACATAAATATTGAATACTGAATAGAAAAGAAATTATGTTTCCATATGTTTATCCTTGTTTTTCAATACTCATTATATGAAAATTATATAATTAGTAGTTAATTTTCAGGTTGAAATTCCGATATTAATAATAATTATTTTTTGAAAAGAGTATTAAAATTAGGGGTTAAATTTTTATTTAATATGTAACATGTTCACATATAGAACTATCCAATAAAGAGAGAAATAAATAAGTTTAAATTAAGAATGGATGTGTACTTCTATATTAAATATCAAAAGAGACATTAAGAAAATAAAGTAATTGTTAATGCAAATGTCATACTTATAAAAAAATTAAAAAGAAAAACTATCAATAAACTATGTTCTTAGAAGTAAATTTATTATGATAAAAATAGCTTTCTGTGATAATAAATATCTATATAAATAAAGAGTCTTAAAAAGTTTTTTATCGATATTAATTGATTGTTATTACAATAATAATGTCACTATAAAATTTAGAGACATTTGTAAAGAGTGTTCATTGTTACATTAAAGAATATACTTAGTGACAGTTAAGTTGTTACTGCTAATTAATTACAACAAAGATTATTTTTAAGGATAATGCTAAATGATCAGAAAATCTGGCAAAAAAACTTAAAAAGTCTATAATATTTTATTTTTCTAAAATAAAATGATCTTTTTTATTTTATTTTAACTAAATTGTATTAAAATTAAAAGGATAAAAATAGAGAATATGCTCAAAATAGTCCCTCATCTTTGGGCTAAGCCTCAAAATGATCCTTAAATTTTCACATGGAGCAGTAATAGTCCCTCATGTTTGCAATATTGGTGCACTTTTGGTCCTCTCCTAAAATTTTGCCTATTTTTTAACATTACTTTTTTTCCGAAATTTTATACAAGGAATGTCCAATCGTCTTTTAATATATTTAATTGAAATAATAATTTTATCTGAGAAAAATGATAAGAAAAACACATTTTTCTGTTCACGAGAAATATTACTGCAACTAAATTAAGAACATTTTAACATATGAATTTGCAGGAAAAGAAAAAATTGTACTATTGTACGTGAAATTATCGTGAACCTCTCGACTTTACCTGCAATACGAATTCTACTAAACACAACAAAGAATTTTTCTTCTCGCATTCTTTGATATGGAGTTGTTATTTCTACTAAATATATAAAATGACTATTGAACATCCCATACATAAGTTATAGATAAAGTAAATGCAAAAAAATACGTAAAATTTTGAAGGAGGACCAAAAATCTACCAATATTATAAATAAGAAGGACTATTAGTGCTTTATATGAAAATTCAAGTATCACTTTGAGCCTTAGCCCAAAGAAGAGGGACTATTTGATTCTTTCCTCGATAAAAATACTAAAAAAGAATAAAATAACATAATGTAAAATATATTATTTTACTATTCTGATTAAATTTTCTGACCAAATTTCCTCCCCTATTTTTAATATAATAAAATAGTTTTACAACAAATGATCAAAGAAACAATAAATGAATCATCTAAAAGTTTAGACTTTCAAGAATATTTAATTTACACATCAAATTGTCGTTCCCTTATATTTAAATAAATAGAAGAAATGTTTAACTAGAGAATTATTTTAAGTATTTTCTTCTATCAAACATTACGATTACACTTCTATCTAATCGAGGATCTAATAAAAAATAATATATATATCACTATAAAAACAGAAATAAAATTTTACATACAATCGCAAAATTATACCTGATATATTATTGATCCACCATGTATGTGAGAGTCAAACTGACCCTCCCATTATAGTGGTTGTCCCAATAAAACATTTGTTTTTTTATTATTGTCAAAATGTGAATTATAAATGGTGATAATTTAATGGAACTTTCCATGAAACATGTGCTAAAGTAACAGCTACAGCTATAGTACTTTGGCAATTAGTTTTCACTGCACAATGCACATAATATGAGGTCCCTTCTTTGGTTCTTGGAACTAAACAAACATATATATAGCATAAATTTTATTTATCGTGCGATGATAAAAATATTTTCATTTCTTAATTAGAGTTTGCGAGTTCAGGTAATAGGAATGGACTAGGGTTATTATCTTTTGGTAAAGAGTGTCGGCTATACCCTAAAGTGATGAGAGTGCTTTTCGACGTAATTTGTTCCAATTGAGGTTGATGTATATGTATATAATTAAATAATATAATATATTCCTCTGTGGTTAACTTATTTACTTAATAAAGATTCAAGAACTACTTATAGATTTTTTTTTTTTAAAATTTGAGTCTGGTTAAATAAAATATATTATCATATTTAATATTTATTCAATTAGAACATATAATAGTTCGAACATTTAAATAACATATATTTACAAGTTTAAGGGATTGTTGATGTATTTTACTACTTCTAATTATAAGATTTTCGATTTAATATCTGAGTATGAAGTCTTCTTTAATGGTCAACGCTAGCTTATTTAGTGATATATTGCAAAGACCCCACCTACCCAACTTTAACTTCGATGACATTATGTCCGGTTGGAGGGGAAATTATATTGTCCTTCATATAAGTCTACTCACTTCTAATCAATGGATGAATAGTGCAAAAATTAATATTTTGTATTAGTAGCTCGATATTCATTAGTTCATTAGATATTCAATATTCATTAGTTTATTTATTTTAAATTTTTATTATGGTGTGTTCAATATGAGGAAAGTCTTTCGAAAAAAATCATTCCTAAAGCTCTTGAAAACACACTTATATAAGTGTAACATTTTTAATTAGATGTTTAGAGTTTGCATTTTAAAAATATAAACATTTTCATCATCAAGAGCTAACTAAACCACTCTCCTAAATAATATACTTCGTATGACATATTTAAATGGGTTAAATCATTCAAATATATTGAGGCAAAACTATCTTCTAACATTATAAATTTGAATTAATTAAATCGGTAACTAATCACCAATCGACTTCTCAAAGAAAAAGAAATTGCTTTCTAAAATTTTATGGCTTAAATTCAAATCAATCCAATCAATAATAACTTTTATATACCAAATACTTAAAGGTAAAAAAATATTTTCTACTGAAAATTTATAATATAAATTTAAAATAATCAAACCAATTACTTTAAAAAAACAAATACTTCTAGGAATTGGGACTTAGGAAATAATTATATGATTCTATATCTTTTTTGAGATGATATTTGGCCAGTGTTATTAGGTAGTTGAAATAGTAGATATTCCACCTATAGTACAACCAATTATATTGTAAAAAGTACTGTTTACAATGCAACTTCCACTCCTTTATTACTCACACATAAAAAGTCACACAATGTTTATATAGATTTATTAATTTTTCATTTGTTATTTGATATTTATTTTAAAATTAGTTAATTAAATTTATTATTTAAAAAATATTCCGAGTGGTAATTTTTTTTTATTAAAGAAATTAAAGATAATCATATTTATAAGTTAAATTTAAAACTTCTGCATTAATGGTGACTAAAATTTATTCTATATCTCAAAAAAAAATGTACCAAACTTGTACTGCCAATTTCTAGCCATTTAAACCACATTTAAATGGTCTGTATAAATAATTTAGCATCAATAGGTTCAGAATTTATATTTTAATTATTTTTTGCAATATAGAATTTTAGTTTATTTTAGTAGATACCCCTTTTGTAAGTTGCCTATCCCATGAGAATAAATGCTAAACATACAATATTTATTTTATTCTATTCTATTTTATTAACTTTTTCCACAAAAGAGGGTGAAACAATACAAAATTCTCTAAATGGTTAAACATTAAAAGACCCCATCTTTGGAAAAAAGTTAATGATAACGTTACACTCGGTTTTAATATATTAAATAATTTTATAAATAAAATAAGATTAAATTATTATTTTATATTTATAATAAGGATTTCCAATTTGCTCAAAATAGATCTTTAAACAATAGATTAAAAGGTGTATATTTTGTGAGAGAAATAAAAAAAGAATCTTTTACTAAATGATTATCTCAATATTGAAATAAACGGTAAAAATTTCACTAACATGAACTCATGTACCGTACAAGCTAGGTTCGCCCGCTATAGGCTCATTTTCAACACCTTTATATATTATGAAATTAGTATCAAAACAATTTATACGCACCACAAAAATTTTACGTGGTACATATTATAATATTTTGTAATTACATGTATATTGCTTTTTATTAGCATAAATATCAATATTCAGAAAATTGATAAATAGAGAAAAATTACTCATATCTTTTTAGGCCCATTTTCTATACCATGTTGTTTATATAAGTGTTCACTTTTCCATTTTTTCTTTCACAAATATAGTGAAACAATATTTGTGCTTGATTGAGATGGGAGAATTTAAAGATAAAAAAAGCCTATAAAGTGGATTCAATTGCAAATGAGAAATCAATGTTAGGATGAAGAAGAATCTGATTCTCGAAAGTATGAAAATGACTAAAAATAGGCCCTAACAAAATAAATAGTTATTGATTTTATTTTATGTGATGCGATTTATTTATATACATAATTTATAAAATATGAGAAGACTTTTAATATTTTAAAATTATCTTTGAAATATAAGATTCTTAAAATATTCTCTTAGTTCACTTTTACTTGTACACTTTGGACTTTACACATTTATTACGAAATAATGAGTAGTATATAGATATTTTACCCTTTTATATGTATAATTTTTGTTTTTAGAAAATGCTCCCTTATTTGAGAAATAAAGTAATTAATGTAGATGGTTAAATAAAAAAAATATGATTGCCTTTTTTTGATATGTTAAAAGTGATAATTTAAAATAAAAAATTAGTTTAAAATATTAGACAAGCTAAATAAAAGTGAACGGCGAGAGTAGAATAATACTTTTTTATATAAAAGAAATTGTCAAATATTTGAAATCCAGCATAGGTAAAATGTCAATAGTGATTAAATATTTATCAAATAAATAATTTTTTTTTAAAATTGACTAAAAAATTTTTGTGTCATATACGTTGAAAAAAAAGTATGTGAGAGAATGATAAGTACAATTTCCCTAATTGTTTAATTGATACATACATTCACATTTTGCATTTTCTTTAGTATTTGCTAGCTGTCCAAGCAGCTCAGGCTCCTGCCAATTCTCCTACTGCAAGTACTGCTCCTAAGGTGAGTGGACAAAGAGGTAATGATGATTTCTTCTGTCCTTTGTTGGGTTCTGTTATGATCGGTAATGAACATGGAATGTTTACTAATTTCTTGAAGCTTAAACCTTCAGTGTTTTTGGATTCTGAAACTGAAGAGGCTTATGATTTTATCTTAGTCTATTATGAGAGGCTGCATAAACTGGGTATTGTTCACCAACATGAGATTGAGTTTGTTTCTTTCCAATTTTAATGTGAGTCCAAGTAAATGGTGGAGAGCTTACATGGAGTGCAAATCTTCTACTTACCTCCACACATTTGGACCCAGTCTCATGCTCTGTTAATGGAAAAGTATGTGACTAGAACTCTAAGTAATCAGAAGAAGGATGAGTTTATGGAATTGGAGCAACGTGGGATGTCTGTGGCTGCTTATGAAGCCAAGTTGCACACTTTATCTAGATATGCTATGCAGTTGGTAATTTTTCAGGCCCCGAGCCTACACCCTGCACGTGGCCAACACTCGATGACCATTGCTGTCCTCGAATGAACCCTTAGCCTCACTTACTTAACTCAACAGAAGATTCAACTCAATATAAAGCAAGAAACACTCTCACATGATAACTTATAATAATTGTCTTGGCCAAACAACAATTAAGTCTCATAGAAAATCATCTGAAAAGTAAATAAAGAGAGAGACTTAAAATTCAAACTTGTATGACTGTCTATGAAGCCTTTATCATACTAAGATGGATGTTGGGACAGAAACCACAACATCATACAAGTAAAGACTAGAAAGAAATAAAAGTGTCATCCGGAATGCAAGGAGGATCACCACTGACTCCGACTACTTAAACTGAATCAACAAAACGCTAGATGCTGATCCTGATTACCTGCGTTTGCATCATGATACGATGCAGGCCAACTGGTATTAGTACATTGAATATATGAGTATGCGAGTTGGAATACTAAACAACATAGGCTACAAAAGAGTCTGGAGAAACACTTACCTTGACTTTGCTCAACTCATGAATAAATAACTCATTTCAATATAAAACAATTTAAAAACAAGTTCAATATAAAGAAAATTATTTGAAAGCATGCTGGAAACTCTGAATGTATATACGTATATAACTAACTCATGAGATTTATGTAAAAATTCAAATGAAGTAGTGTATATAAATAAATACATTTAACTTGTGTATGAGTTTCTCTAACCGACAACCATCGCTTAAGAGCTATTAGCTTAAGACCTATAGTGATGATACAAAAATCTACCTCACGCACAAGTGCATCTTATACTTTCCAAAGGTATGAGACCTTAACTCCCTAATGGATCCACTAGTCTACTTTGAAAAGAGTTCATCTAAAAAATATGATCCTTTTTCTACCCATGGTGTCCACATGGTTTATGGGGGTTGTGTGTAATCTGAACTCTCCCCCATATCGGTGTTCAATAATACTCCCAAAATATCCTGGCTCTTATGTTTTTAAACATAATGATTCTGTGGTTTTGAGATTAGTGCTGAAAATATATCACTCAAAGGCTATCTTGGAAATCTTAGTTTCCTTACTTGCTTCATTTAGAAAGCTATAGTTCTTTTCTAGAAAACTAGCCCTAAGGCTTTTTGAAAATCTCAGTTTCCATTCCTTTAAATGTGAAAACAAAAATACTGCTTTGGGAATACTTAGTCCCCATATATTTTTTTTGAAGAAAAGACTACCTTTTTGGTAATACTGTTAGCTTGATAAACAATAAATGTATTTTAATGAACAAATAAGTTAAATTTCACTTTCCTGTTCATGAGACATACCACGACATAAAATCTAAGCATACCTTAGAAAGGAAGTTTTAAAGATTACAATTATGCTAAACAAAGAAGATCAGAGTTGACCTTACAAAGTTCAACATGTGGCCAAAATCTTGCTGGTAAACAAACGCTCCAGCAATCACGCAAGACAACCCAAGACGACAAACATCTTACTGATTGACCAAGCTCTATAAATTAAGGAAGTTAGCTGAATTAGATCATCAAAGATTCCGTTAATATAACAAAATTCCAGCAATCAAGAAAGACAGTAAATCATACTGTAAGGATGCCTCATCAGAAGATGGAAGGATTCAGATACTATATCAATCCCTTCTTAAATCAGACTCAATCAAAGAATCAATACAAATCCTTAATTGAATGAAAATCCCTTGGGTTCCTTAAGAAGAGCAAAATTCAGCAACTATTTAAAGTAACGACATTGACTTAGAAGATACGCAACTTCACTTGTGCTGAGCAAACAATTTTCTTTTATCTTTCATAAAACATTGTAAACACGTGAGTGATACAATTGAAAAGAAAAGAAAAATAAAGAATTTGAGTGTTGGCATACAAGTTGAGGCAGTGTCAAGATAGAAACTGATTTGCATATTAGACAGGATTACGTCTCAAAATGTTGTATCTTCAAGATCCCTTCAAAGCTCTTAAGGGAACCCTTGAAATCAAAGGGGACTGGAGTAGGTACCACATCGGTGATCCGAACCAGGATGGACTTTCTATGTCCATTACTTACTGAACTTTATTACTATCTTTTATCTGCTTGCTAACCTGCATGCTAGTCGACTATTATTCATTTATAATTGACTAAGAAGTTTTTTTAATTCACCCCCTCTTGAATATCAATTGGTACCAGAGAAGGTCTCACAGATTCAGTGTTTAACCACACGTAAGTAAAGATCAAATAGCACATTACTAAATTCCGGTACTCTACTTCAAGATGAAAATTTTTCACATAGACCGCCTTACTGTAACGGGCAACACTACTCTCACTGTAATGATAGATTCAAAATCTTTGTTTCTCCAAATTACCATCAAGCTTGGATATTCATCAAGAAAGGCCCAAAGTCGATACCTGGTCTAATAAAAAGGATGGAACTGAAAAACCTTTTGATCCTGAATCATTTGATATCACTAAGGAACAACAAGAGGTAATCAAAACTAACGCTTGAGCTATAAGTCTTTTATACCGTAAAGTAAGCGGAGCAAAATATTACCAAATATCAACTTGCGAAACTGCGAAATAAATGTGACAAACTTGAAGTAACCTATGAAGGAACTACTAAAGTCAAGAAAGCTCGAATCAGCTCCCGTATAGATGAATACGAATTGTTCGAAATGGTTGATGATGAAAATGTTGAATCCATTTTTTCAAGATTTAGAAAAATTGTTTGTGAATTAAAATCACTTGGAATGGTTTATTAAAATTTGCTACAAGTCAGTAAACTTGTCAGAAGCCTTCCCAAAGCCTGGGAAACAAAATCTTCCATCCTTGAAGACAGGATCTGCAGAACATGACATATGATGAGCTTTGAGGTAATTTAATGTCTTATGAAAAAAACCACATTAACAGGTACAACGAGGATGAAAAAAGAAAACAATAGAATTCACGGCCGAGACGTCGAAAAATGGGAGGAAGACGATGAAAATCAAGATGAAAAGGAATGATGCTCATTAATCGTGAAGTAAGGGAAATGCTCAAATAAAAGAGACAGGTACCAGAACAAGACTCAAAGACAAGATACTTCAGAAGAAATGAAGATCGATGCTACTACTACGAAGAACCAAGACATATCAAACAAAATTGTCCATAACGAAGAAGAAGAATTAGTCGACGTAATGAAGATCCAAAAAGTCTCAGAGCATGGGAACAAGGAGAAATAATTCATGATGACTATGATGAAATGACAAACTTATGTTTCATGGCACTACGAGAAACAAGCGAGGTAAGGTCTCATAATTGCCCAAACTATAAGAACTTGCAAAACTCTTTGGATGTGGTCACTGCTGAATTGCAGAAAGTCATTGATGAATACAACAAACTTGCTCAAGAAAAGAAAAGCTGGCAGATCCTACTTGAAGCAAGCCAAATTGAAGTTTACTATTAACGGAAGAATTGGAGGAAGTAAAACTACAGTTAAATAGCTTCGTTGGACCTGTTCCTTTGACAGGTTCCAATAATCAGCTTCCTTCCTCATCAACAGTTGCTGCAGATAGGTTGTCACGACCCAAAACGAGCCGCGAGTGGCACCCACATTTATCCTCCTATGTGAGCGAACCAACCAATCTAAACCCCAAATCATTTACCAATAATTCAACAATAATGAACAAAATACAATGCGGAAGACTTAAAACTCATTAATATAACCAATAAATAACTTCTAAAATATAATACTTATTATTCCCAAAATCTGGAAGTCGTCACCACAAGAACATCTATCCTCAAATTACTAAATCTAAGAGTATTTTAAGAAACTAAAATAAGTAAACGAATGGTCCGTGTCCGAACTTCAAGGACATCAAGACACGAATGAGAAAGAATCCAGTCCGAGCTAGGAATAATAGCTCACCCAGAAATCTGATATGCTGAAGACTGGCTAGAGTTGCGGACGAGTCGAAGTTGATGGCACGTTTGCTGCACTCCACAAATAACAAAGAAAAAGAATATAAGTAGGGGTCAGTGCAAGGAACACGTACTGAGTAGGTATCATCGGCCAACTCAAAATAGAAAGCAATATATATCAGATAATAACATAAAATCGACTACCATACTCAACAGGTGACAACAACAAGTACCATAACCATTGGCCACAACCCATGCACATCTATGAGGACTCAAGCCTCCACACCATACTCATTTGGGAAATAGGTTTCTTTAAATTGAGTATATTAACATAATTCAAGATTCATTCTCTTTATTCTCCTGGTGTCGGTACGTGACACTCCGATCCCCTACTACTACGTGTCGGTACGTGACACTCCGATCCCCTAACACTACGTGTCGGTTCGTGACACCCGATCCCCTAATTCTATGTGTCGGTTTGTGACACCCGATCCCCTAATTCTACGTGTCGGTTCGTGACACCCGATCCCCTAATTCTACGTGTCGATTCGTGACACCCGATCCCCTAATTCTACGTGTCGGTTTGTGACACCCGATCCCCTAATTCTACGTGTCGGTTCGTGACACCCGATCCCCTAATTCTACGTGTCAGTTCATGACACCCGATCCCCTAATCTCATTATCTTTCCAGTTCATCAACCTTCCTTTATGTCAAGGTATCATCATTAATAGAGTGGATTTAAGGTTTTTAAGATTCTACAGTATCACCATTATAATCCATCACCATTTACATAATCACAACATGCAACAACACAATTAAGCCTATAGAAGACTTTACAATACCACCCAATACATATCAATCGCTGTTTAGAGTTTACTATGGAATAGCATAAACCATAACCTACCTCCACCGAAGAATCGTGATCAAGCAATCTACTTCCCCAATGCCCTTGCTGTCTCTTCGTTCTTCTCTCTCTCTCGCTCGTTCTCTCTTCTTTTCTTTATTCACACTCTTTTTCTTTTACCCTAATTATCATATAATTAAGTAAAAAAGATGATAAAAGTAACCCACTATTTATTTCAAGGTTATCTCCTCTAACCCCATAATTAATTTATTAACATTAACCCACTAACTTTATAAATATAATCAGGAATAGTCCAAAATGCCCCTTACAAACTTTTAGCAGAAATCCGACCCAGTCAAGGTTACGCCACTCGTGACGGCCCGTCGTGCCTGCGACGGTCCGTCCTGCAGGGTTTTCACAGAGTTCAGAGACTCAATTTCAGTAGAAAGGTCTGTGACGGTCCGTCGTGTCTACGATGGTCCGTGCTGTAGTTCCGTCGCGAAGTTCAGAGAGTTGATCCCCGTACCCAAATTTTCAGAGTTGAAGTGTTTTGGAACGAGACCCTCGACGGTCCGTCGTGCCCATGACGGTCCGTCGTGTGGTCCGTCGACACAGTCAGTTATTTTCAAAACTAAACTCTACTGCACGAATCGACTAAACAGGTCATTACAATAGATACCAATTTACCCATCGTTCGTCCTCGAATGATCACAGGAAGAAAAACAAGGGCGAGAAAGAGTACCTGAGTCTGTAAAGAGATGTGGATATTTTTCTTGCATATCAGCCTCCTTCTCCCAAGTGGACTCTTCAATTGGCCGATTCTTCCATTGAACTTTGATGGATGCAATCTCCCTTGATCTCAACTTGTGGATTTCTCTATCTAAAATAGCAACAGGCTCCTCCTCATAAGACAAATTCTCATCAAGAAGAACTGAATCCCAACGAATAATGTAATTTCCATCTCCATTATATCTTTTCAGCATAGACACATGAAATACCGGGTGCACTCCTGAGAGTCCTCGAGGTAATGCCAATTCATAAGCCAACTCCCCCACGCACTTCAGAACTTCAAATGGACCAATATACCTCGGACTAAGCTTACCTCGCTTACCAAACCGCATCACCCCTTTCAAGGGTGAACCTTCAGCAAGACTTGTTCACCCTCCATGAACTCCAAGTCTCTAACCTTTCGATCTGCATATTCCTTCTGCCTACTTTACGCCACTAAAAGCTTTTCTTGAATGAATTTCACTTTCTCTAATGATTCCCTCATAAGATCAGTACCCCATGGTCTCACCTCGAATGCATCAAACCAACCAATGGGAGACCTACATCTCCCCATACAATGCTTCGAGTAGGGCCATATCAATACTTGAGTGATAGCTATTATTGTATGAGAACTCTGCTAAGGGTAAGAAGTTATCCCAATGACCGCCAAATTCTATCACACATGCACGAAGCATATCCTCCAACACCTGAATCGTTCGCTCAGACTGACCATCGGTCTGAGGGTGAAATGCAGTACAAAGGTCCAACCTAGTACCTAATTCAGCATGCAATGTTCTCCAAAACATGGAAGTAAATTGTGTACCTCTATCTGATATGATAGAAAGTGGAACTCCATGCAATCGAACAATTTCTCAGATGTAGAGTTTGGCTAACTTCTCTGCATTGTAAGTCACCTTGACCAGAATGAAGTGAGCAGATTTAGTTAATCTGTCAACAATTACCCAAATATAATCAAACTTACCCAATGTCTTTGGAAGACCAACTACGAAATCCATTGCAATTCTTTCCCACTTCCATTCAGGAATGGGCATTCTATGAAGTGTTACTCCGGGCCTCTGGTGTTCATACTTTACCTGTTGACAATTCGGACATTGGGCAACAAAATCAGCAATGTCGCGCTTCATCCTACTCCACCAAAAATGTTACCTTAGGTCACAATACATCTTGGTTGCACCAGGATGTATAGAATATCCTGAACTATGAGCCTCTGTAAGAATAGTGTGGATCAAATCATCAACACGGGGCACACATACCCTTCTATTAATTCTCAAAACACCTTCCTCATCAATTATTGCCTTTTTAGCCTCTCCTCGCAACACCATATTCCGAATTCGGCTCAGCTTCTCATCATCAAACTGTTTTCCCTAAATCTTGTCAAGAAACGAAGATCTTGCCTCCACACAAGCCAAAAATCTTCCTTTCTCTAATATTTCCAGCCTAATAAAGTCGTTAGCCAAAGTCTGGACCTCTCTAGCCCATGGGCGTCTAGAAACTTGTAAGTGGGCTAAACTTCCCATGCTTCCTGTTTTTCTACTTAAAGCATCTGCCACCACATTAGCTTTTCCTGGGTGATACAATATAGTAACATCATAGTCCTTCAGTAGTTCCATCCATCTCTTTACTGTCTCAAATTCAAATCTTTCTGAGTAAAGACATATTGTAAACTACGATGATCTATATAGACTTCACACTTAACCCCATATAGATAGTGTCTACATTGCTTTAATGCAAATACCACTGCAGCCAACTCCAAATCAGTGGTCGGATAGTTACGTTCATGCACTTTTAATTGCCTTGAAGCATAAGCAATCACATTTCTCTCTTGCATTAGCACTGCACCCAACCCAGAATAAGATGCATCAGAGTAAACGATGAAATTCTTGCCTTCCACTGGCAAGGTAAGAATTGGTGCAGTAGTCAACAAGGTCTTGAGGTTCTGGAAGCTTTCTTCACATTCATCCGACCATACAAATGGAACATTCTGCATAGTCAAATTTGTCAGTTGGGAGGCAACAGAAGAAAATCCCTTGACAAATCGGCGGTAGTAGCTAGCTAAACCAACAAAGCTCCTTACCTCTGTAACATTGGTAGGTCTTACCCAAATCTTCACTGCTTCGATCTTAGAAGGATCCACCATCACCCCATCCTTAGAAACCACGTGCCCCAAGAAGGACACTGCACTTGGAAAATTTGGCATAAAGCCTTTTCTCCCTCAACACTTCCAACACAATTCTCAAGTGCTCCTCATGTTCTTTCCTGCTCTTTGAGTATACCAGTATATCATCAATAAACACAATGACAAAGAGATCCAGATATGGCTTAAAAATCCCGTTCATCAGGCTCATGAACGCAGCAGGGGCGTTCGTTAGTCCAAAAGACATTACTAAGAATTCATAATGCCCATATCTGGTTCGAAAAGCAGTCTTTGGCACATCTGCTGCCCGTATTTTCAATTGATGATAACCAGACCTCAAATCAATTTTTGAGAAGGTACAAGCACCTTGTAACTGATCGAACATATCATCAATGCGAGTAAGAGGATACTTGTTCTTAACAGTTACTTTATTTAGTTGCCTGTAGTCTATGCACATCCGAAAACTCCCATCCTTCTTCTTCACAAATAAAACAGGAGCACCCTAAGGGGATGCACTTGGTCTAATAAAGCCTTTACCTAACAACTCCGAAAGTTGGGCCTTTAACTCCCTTAACTCTGCTGGAGCCATTCTATAAGGGGGTATGGAAATGGGGCGAGTACTCGACTCCAGATCAATACAGAAATCAATGTCCCTATCCGGTGGCATACCAGGAAGGTCTGCAGGGAACACATCCAGAAACTCAAGGACTATCGAAACTGACTCAATCGAGGGTACTGGGGAGGTATCATCCCTGAGATGGGCCAAGAAATCTAAACAACCCTTACTAACCATTCTCTTAGCACGAAGAAAGGAGATGATACGAACTGGGGTGGAAGTATAGTTACCCTCCCACACTAGCGAATCTGTCCCAGGCTTGGCCAATGTCACAATTTTAGCATTACAATCTAAGATTGCAAAATTTGGAGAAAGCCAAGTCATACCCAGAATTAAATCGAAATCAACCATCTCTAGAATAATCAAGTCTACATGAGTATTGTTCCCCACAAAAGTCACAAGACAAGACCTATACACCTTCTCAACTACCACAGACTCACCCACAGGAGTAGAGACACGAATGGGCATGTCAAGCAAATCACAATGTAAATCAAGACCAATAGCAAATGAGGAAGATACATATGAAAATGTGGATCCAGGATCAAATAATACAGAAGCCATGCAATCACAAACCAAAAGATTACCTGTGATAACAGCATCAAATGTCTCCGCTTTAGACCTCCCAGGGAAAGCATAACAATGGGCCCTATCACCAGTCTGCCCGTTGCCCCTACCGTGTTGCGCTGCAGTAGCTCCAGCTTGCCCGCCACCCCGGTTGATTTGGTGACCACCATTACCTTGGCCACCACGTCCTCCAGAATGGCGACCTCTTCCATGACCACCTCTACCTCTAACTGTTGGGGGTTTGTAACTCTGTTTTGGACAATATATCCTTATATGTCCAGTCTCCCCACATCCATAACACTCTCTGGGGTTCAAGCATAGGTCTCTGTGAGAATGACGAAGTCTGGGGGTAACCTCCAAACTCAGAGGAATGTTGGCTGGTCTGCGATAGACCCCCAGCTACAGCCTGCAGTGAAGACTGAATAGGTCGGGCTGGGTAACCTCCTGAACCCTGCCCTCTGGAGTAAGAACCATTAAACTCACCTCCCTTACGGAACTTTTTAGTTCTCGACGCCATGGTGAAGTCGTCCGGCTTCACCCCTTCCACCTCTATCACAAAATCAACCACTTCTTGAAAGGATTTCGCTGCAGCAGCTACCTGTAAGGCTGGAATCTGCAAATCTGACCTCAATACCTTTACAAAACGGCGAATCCGCTCTTGTGGACTGAAGCAAAGCTGGATGGCATACTTGGATAGTGCACGAAACTTAGCCTCATAAGCAGTGACCGACATCCTGCCTTGCTCCAGGCTTAGGAACTCATCTCTCCTCCTATCCCTCAAAGTCCGGGGTATATACTTCTCCATAAATAAGTTAGAGAATGATTGCCAAGTCATAGGCGGTGCCTGTGCTGGTTGACACTCAACATATGACCGCCACCACATTTTGGCGTTCCCCTGAAACTGATAGGTCACAAACTCAACGCCAAATCGTTCTACTATGCCCATCTTATGTAGCAAGTCATGACAATCAACCAGAAAATCATAAGCATCCTCATATTCAGCACCCTTGAAGACTGGAGGTTTCAACTTCAAGAATTTAGTGAAAAGTTCGTGCTGATCACTCGTCATTATAGGCCCTGTAGTCAATCGAGGAAACGTGCCTATTTCCAATGAGGCATCCATGCGGGGAGCCACAGCAGCTGCATGTTGTACCCCCGGAACCTGAGGTGCTGGTGCAGAAAACACTGAAGGTGCCTGTCCCTGATCAGATAATAAGATAAGGAAGAACCTGGTTAATCATCTCTGGGGTAGGTTGGGGTGGTAATTCCTCATCTTGCACTTGCTCACTTTCCCCTTCCTCACCCTCTCTTACTACCTCATCAGTCGGTGGAGGAGTCACCGCCCTAGTACTAGCTGGACCAGGTGTTTGTCCTCTACCTCTAGAGAACGTCCTCCCGCGACCTCTACCACGGCCTCTTGCCACTGCTCCTCTTCGAGCTACAGCCCCAGTGGCTGGCTCAGACGCATCCTGTCTTGCCGGTGTTGGTGTTGACACAGTTGTTGCTCTAGTTCTAACCTTCTGCAAAATAGAGTGAGGATGTCAGATACCAATTTGTATCACCTAGATACCAATTGGATCCAAGTAATTGCAAGAAAGAAAGAAAGAATGGAATTTTCCTAAAGTCCTATAGCCTCTCAAAGAAAAGTAAAGGCGTCCCCCTACCGTTCCTTAAGACTCTACTAGACTCGTTCTTGTGTGATGAGACCAACGAACCTAATGCTCTGATACCAAGTTTGTCACGACCCAAAATGAGCCGCGAGTGGCACCCACATTTATCCTCCTATGTGAGCGAAATAACCAATCTAAACCCTAAATCATTTACCAATAATTCAACCATAATGAACAAAATACAATGCGAAAGACTTAAAACTCATTAATATAACCAATAAATAACTTCTAAAATTTAATACTTATTATTCCCAAAATCTGGAAGTCATCACCACAAGAACATCTATCCTCAAATTACTAAATCTAAGAGTATTTTAAGAAACTAAAATAAGTAAACGAATGGTCCATGTCCGAACTTCAAGGACATCAAGACACGAATGAGAGAGAATCCAGTCCGAGCTAGGAATAATAGCTCACCCTGAAATCTGATATGCTGAAGACTGGCTAGAGTTGCCGACGAGTCGAAGTTGATGGCACGTTTGCTGCACTCCACAAATAACAAAGAAAAAGAATACAAGTAGGGGTCAGTACAAGGAACACGTACTGAGTAGGTATCATCGGCCAACTCAAAATAGAAAGCAATATATATCAGATAATAACATAAAATTGACTACCATACTCAACAGGTGACAACAACAAGTACCATAACCATTGGCCACAACCCAGGCACATCTATGAGGACTCAAGCCTCCACACCATACTCATTTGGAAAATAGGTTTTTTTTAAATTGAGTATATTGACATACTTCAAGATTCTTTCTCTTTATTCTCCTGGTGTCGGTACGTGACACTCCGATCCCCTACTACTACGTGTCGGTACGTGACACTCCGATCCCCTAATACTACGTGTCGGTTTGTGACACCCGATCCCCTAATTCTACGTGTCGGTTCGTGACACTCGATCCCTTAATTTTACGTGTTGGTTTGTGACACCCGATCCCCTAATTCTACGTGTCGGTTCGTGACACCCGATCCCCTAATTCTACGTGTCGATTCGTGACACCCTATTCTCTAATTCTACGTGTAAGTTCGTGACACCCGATCCCCTAATTCTACGTGTCGGTTCGTGACACCCGATCCCCTAATTCTACGTGTCGGTTCGTGACACCCGATCCCCTAATCTTATTATCTTTCCAGTTCATCAACCTTCCTTTATGTCAAGGTATCATCATTAATAGAGTGGATTTAAGGTTTTTAAGATTCCACAATATCACCATTATAATCCATCACCATTTACATAATCACAACATGCAACAACACAATTAAGCCTATAGAAGACTTTACAATACCACCCAATACATATCAATCGCTGTTTAGAGTTTACTATGGAATAGCATAAACCATAACCTACCTCCACCGAAGAATCGTGATCAAGCAATCTACTTCCCCAATGCCCTTGCTGTCTCTTCGTTCTTCTCTCTCTCTCGCTCGTTCTCTCTTCTTTTCTTTATTCCCACTCTTTTTCTTTTACCCTAATTATCATATAATTAAGTAAAAAATATGATAAAAGTAACCCACTATTTATTTCAAGGTTATCTCCTATAACCCCCAAGTAATTAATTTATTAACATTAACCCACTAACTTTATAAATATAATCAGGAATAGTCCAAAATGCCCCTTACAAACTTTTAGCAGAAATCCGACCCAGTCAAGGTTACGCCACTCGTGACGGCCCGTCGTGCCTGCGACGATCCGTCCAGCAGGGTCGTCACAGAGTTCAGAGACTCAATTTCAGTAGAAAGGTCTGTGACGGTCCGTGCTGCAGTTCCGTCGCGAAGTTCAGAGAGTTGATCCCCGTACCCAAATTTTCAGAGTTGAAGTATTTTGGAACGAGACCCTCGACGGTCCGTCGTGCCCATGACGGTCCGTCGTGTTGTCCGTCGACACAGTTAGTTATTTTCAAAACTAAACTCTACTGCTCGAATCGACTAAACAGGTCGTTACATAGGTCAGTCAAGTGCGTTGGACCTGTTCCTTCGACATGTTCCAATCGTCAGTTTTCTTTGTCTTTAACACTTTTTTTCAAGCTAGTGAGTAGAGGAACGATTACTCCTAGCTTGCTTTGAATATCCAGTAAAAAAACTTTGAATACCCAGCAAAAACTTGTTTTGTCAATGCTTCGGTATATTGATGTTATTGTTGCCGAATATCCAGAAAAAAATATTAAATACCCAACAAAACTTATTTTGTGAATGCTTCGATATGTTGTTGCAGTTGTTTCCTCTTCCCCTGCCTAAGCTTCTAGCAAAATTAATTGCTTTTGTTGTTTAAATATAGTTTTTTTAAAGATTTTCCACATCTCCTTGGCAGTTGATCAGCCCATGATTAGGTGCATGCTTTCTTCGGTCAAGGTGCTTAATATCCAACTCTTTAAAAACACATCTTTCTCCTTCCAATCATCAATAGTGCCACTATATTTTGTATCCTTCTTAGCCGCTAAAACTTTCCTAGCAGTCTGTCCAGTGGAACAACTACTTTTACTTGGTCCATTCTCTGTGATATGAATCAATTGGGATATGTGTGTCCTCTTTATGAGGTAGTTTGTTGGCTTAAGTTTAATGGAGCAAGCGATAATTATTTGGTGAAGTGAGGAGGTTAACATGGTTTTGGTAGAAAGGTTCATTACAAGTGAGAGCGGAAGAGTTTTAAGCTCTGATACCATGTAAAAATCCTTGTAGAAATCTCACGTAGAGAAATTAAATATTGTATTGATAAATATTGATGTATTGATAGGTTGATCAGTATTGATAAATTGATATGTTGATCAATACTGATGGTATTGATATTATTGATCAATGATGATATTATTGATGAATAATAATGTCAAGTACATACTCCTTATATAGGAGAGAATCATAGAGTCCTAAGTTAACTTTACTTAGAGTCCTACTACAATACCTATTACTAATATAATAATAATAATAATAATAATAATAATAATAATAATAATAATAATAATAATAATGTAATTATAAATAATCAAAATCCTAGTTGTACTATTATTTTAATTGTAATCATAGTCATAATATAATCCTTTGCCTTCAACAATCTCTTTATGTGAGTTAGAAATTAAATAATCATAATTCAATTTTACAATTGTAAATTATAACATAGACTTTATAGTTTCAATAATATCAAATTCAAAATTAGAACATTTGTAGTTTAATGAGTTTCGATTTTTAAATAAAAATTAAATTAATTAAATATAAATTTGAGATGTCTATAATTCAAAATTTTCTTATTGTAAAATCACATATATATGGACATCAAAATGATATTTGTGAGATAATTTTTATCTAACATAAATTTTGATTATCTGTTAAATATCAATTACTTATTATATCTTCTTTTATGTGATCTCTATATTATAAAATAATTTATTTTATTTGTTCATATTAACAAACCAATCTAATGTTGATTAGAGTATTAAAAATTATCATATATATGTTAAAATATATGGACTAATATTTTTTGCGGGTGCTCTTTTACTGAGTGTGTAAAGGGTAAGATCCGCTTCAATATAATAGTCCACAAATTAAATTACACTAGACAAATTTGTGTAAAACTGATAAAATAGTGTAACTCTTAATTCATTAAAGATATAACAATAATAAACTCACCTTTAATTATATATGAAATTATATAGTTTCTGTGGGAGTTTCTCTAAGCGAAAACTATCATTATTAGCCTAAGTGATAATACAACGTCTCGACCACGCTGACAGAATTTTTCTATACTTTTCCGTCGCATAGGACATCCTCTACCTAGTGGATTCACTAGGTAAACTTACATGATTATCTAAAAAGTATGATATGTTAATGCCCATGATGGCTACATGGTTTACATGAGGACTTGAGTTATCGGAACTCTCATTCCCACATTGGTGCTCAATACTACTCCCAAAACATACTTTAGCTCATACTTTTAATAAAACTTCCTTCCTTTTTAGCTTTAAAATCTCCATTTTGGAAACAATGTTCCCCTTTTTAGTTCAAAACTCTTTTGAAACTTTTTAGCTTCCTTTTAGCTTAAATGTGAAACACTTATCAACCTTTAGGGAATACTTAGTCCCCTTTATAAATTTAGAGAAATGAACTCAACTCTTGCTGTTTATTTAATTTTAAACTTTAACTCGGGAATACTAAGTTCCTTGTACCTTTCTGAGAAATTAACTCAGCCTTTACTCTTTTCCTTAACTCGCACTTAAGCCTTAAAACAAAGTTAAAACGTTTAACTAAGACTCTAAGAACTTTAAAAAACTTTACTTTTACTCATTTCATAGACTTGACTTCTTTCATTTTTGACTTTGATCCTAACTTTTCTTGAATTTGGATTATGGATTCAAGGATCACGATCTCATGTTTATAGATGATTTCATGATGTTTAGATGTACTCTAGAGTGTTAGAATCAACTAGGAATGAAAGTTACATCACTTAAGAATAGTACGAAAAGATAGGGTAAGAACGTGGTCTCCAGGGGGTATTGGTGCTCTAAGAGGCGTGGGGCGCCAGGGTCTGTCAGACAGAGCCTGTCCTGAGGCGCTCTGGCAGGCGTGGCGCCCCAAGGGTTGTCTGATGGGACCTCTGACTTTTCTTCTTCGTTTTTCATCTCTAGAACTTCCAAACTCCCATGGATCCCATCCCAAACACTTAGGATCCTACATAACTCATTACCTAATAGTTTAGACCCGAAAACAGTCCAAAAACATGAATTAAAACTAATAGAGATCAACTATAATTCAACAAACAAGAACTTCACAACTTTTAATCAACATCTTCAAGATTTTCATTAAAATAAATCTAATTTGATGTATTGAATCAAGTTGGAGTGTGGGTGAAAGGGCCCAACACCAAATGATCTCTCTCTCTCTCTCTCACACGCACACATACACACACACTATTTTTATTAAAGTTCGAATATATTTCCAACCCTTTTCCCTAAAATATTTGACCATCATATGACGACCAAAATAATAAAATCTATGAACAATTGATAAATCAGGGTTTAAGAATAAATTAGTCATAGATAATTATTAATAGAAAAATTAGCCACGTAATTATTGCAAAATTTCCATTGAAATGCCCTTGATAATATTCTTTTTCAAAATTTGTGGCTAAATAAAATTAATAGAAATTTTTAATATTAACTGCAAAAAAATTTGACACTATTTTGATTTTCACATAATATAACAATGTTATTATATGAACATTGATGTACAAAAGTTAACAATTCTGTATTGTTTATTTGGATTTGCCCCCAAATTCCTTAAACTAGGGTAGAAAATTTAGGCATTGTGTAATTTTTTTTTCTAACAATAATATATGGATTGTCTTAAAAGATGTTAAAAATTATTAATAATAGAAAAGGAGTTATATGACTTGACATCCCATGAGAGAGATGACACTTTTTTTCGTCAAGTATTCTTAAGGAAAATATGTATATCTGGGTGATATTATAGTCTTAAAAGAAACATAAGTGATTTTTTTGAAATGTAGAAAATTTTGTAAATGATACAGAGGAAGTATGCGGCCTCATATTGCAACCATGTCACATTAATCGAGAGTGCAGCTTACCATATCGGCGTGCGAATTATTACGTGGCTTTGTGTGTGCCTAAACTTACGTTTGGTCAAGTTAGTAATTATTGTTGTTGTGTTAATAGGTAAAATGAATAGTCTTTCAAATTAAAGAATATTTATTTATATTTTTTTTCATTTAACTATATAATACTATAATAAAATAACAAAGTTCCAAGGGAAGTCAATTTTTAATTTTAGTACTTCATCAATTTTTATCATGCTTTGACATATGGCTTAGAGTGATATTAATGAAAATGTTATTTCATATATATTTATCTCTTTATGTGAATGTTATTTCATATATATTTATCTCTTTATGTGAGTGAGAAATTAAATAATCATAATTCAATATTATATTTGTAAATTGTAACATAGACTTTATAGTTTCAATAGTATAAAATTAAAAATTATAAGTTTGGTAGTTTATTGAGTTTCAATTTTGAAATTAAGATTAAATTATTTAAATATATATTTGAAATGTGTATCATTGCAATTTTCTTATGCTAAAATTACATATATGTGGACATCAAAATGATATTTGTGAGATAGTTTTTTATCTAACGTAAATTTTGATTGATCAGATTAAATATCAATTACTTATTATATCTTATTTTACTTGATTTCTATATTATAATATAATTTATTTTATTTGTTCATATTAATAAAATAATCTATTGTTGATTAAAGTATAAAATATTATCATATATATGTTAAAATATATGGACTAATATTTTTTGCGGATGTTCTTTTTGTGTAAATGGTATATTTCGCTTCTATATAATAGTCCACAAATTAAATTACACTAAACAAATATTTGCAACGAGCATGACCATTGGAGCATGTACGAGATATGCATTCAAGATTCCCTGTTTGAGAGACCACTTACTCAATCAACTTCATCACCCTCGGAGATTCTCCACTAGTTTACTATGTTCAGTAGTGCTTTTCAATAATTTTTTTAGAAAAAATTCTTACTTCTCATCTATTTAATTAAGTTCTAGCATTAAATGTTAAAAGCTTATTCAACCTCAATATTTACATAAAATCAAAAGAAGAATGATATTGTTTGCACATAATATTGCATCACTTAATCTCGGTTAATTGATAGATATTTTTAATTAATTAAATCACATGGTCATAATAAGTTGAAATTATGTAAAATTGAAATGTCATAGTCCTTTTCTAATATTCACATATGGTTTTCTCAATTGGCAAAATATTTAATTAATTTTTTTTATAATTTTCTGATTGACGTCTTAAATAATTTTTTTGCAAAAAATTTAAAAGTCTATAAAAGAAATTAAGCTACAAAATTATTGCCAATCCGTCCTTAAACTGTTATTTGTACTGATTAAATTTATTACGAAAGATCTCGTAAAGTTTTTCAAAAAAAATATCCGAATGTCTTTTCATCAAATATTCATGGGCTAACATTAGCACACGGAGAATTGATATCTCTGTCTTTTGTCACTCGGGGATGAGTGATGAGTAAATTGGTATCTATCGTAATGACATGTTTCCGTCGTTATTGAAATACCAACGGGGGAAATTGGAACTGGAATTTTTTTCCGTAGTATTTGGATTTTTTCAACCTTGTCAAGATTTGAAGGAAATTAGAATGTAGAGAAATCTTGTAGCAACCGGGAGAACCATTTATAAGTTTGATTGCATGAGTAGTTAGATAACTCGTTAAGGAATTTGTACGATTTTAAGATATAATTTTATATAACTAAATCATATTAGTTGATCAATAAACATTCTCTTCTTTGTTTATAAGCTAGCCATGGTAAAATAGTACGAAGTGACGTAAATACCTTGTGTAGGTAACACAAATTTATATCCTACAAATGAAGAACTTTTTAGAGAGAGGTTCAACTCATATATGATTGAACTCATTCGATATTAAATTTCTTACTCTTGTATTTTTATTGTTTCTCAAAATGATATTACTTGGATAACGTAATAATTCAAGCAAAACATGTCTTGGCATCTTACAACAAATAGATATTGAACCTTGAAGAGAAAATTAAAGGTGAAATATAGGGCAGGTGTCCTTATCTAGCTCATAAATCATATTAGGGAGGCAAATGACTTTTCATTTGGGAGCTCATATGCTTAATCAACCAATTCGCCTTTGCGAGTCCTCCATGAATATTACTATATAGGAGTAGAATATTTAAATGCTAAAACCTTATCTGGTGATGATGTTAAACCAAATAAACAAAGTCATATCATGTGTTTACTCATAATGTTTCATCACTTAATCATAATTAATTATTTTAATATTTTAATTCATTAAATCACTTAATTATAATAAATTGAATTAATTTAATATAAACTATTGAATACATAGTTTGAAATGACGTAAAACTGTGATGATGTCTAATAAATGAAAATCTAGGTGATCACTACTACGCATATTAAAAAAAAACAATTAACGTATCCTGTTATAATCAACATTTTTTAATGTTGACATAGAGTTTGCTCAATTGGTACACATTTAATCTTACAAAATTGGGAAAATGTTTGAAATATATCTGAACTTTCATTGAAATTGTTGCAACAGTACCAAACTTTGCCGATGCAGTATTAATAGTGCAATTTAAATATTGCATCATTATAAATAGTAACTTGTCCAGCTCAAAAGTTGGGATTGCTACGCCAATTTCGATTAAAGTTCGGATATATTTGAACTCTTTCCCCTAAAAATTGGCCATCATATGATGAAAAATAAATAAATCTTATGACTAATTGATAAATCAGGTACTAAGAATAAAATACTCATGGATATTTATTAACAGTAAAAATTAGTCACGTAATTAATTCAAATCTTCCATTGAAATGCCCTTGATAATATTTTTTTCCATAATTTGTGGCTAAATAAAATTAATAGAAATTTTTAATATTAACTAAAAAATTATTGACGGCTATTTTTGTTTTTTTCATAATATAGCAATGTTATTATATAAACATTGATGTACAAAAATTAACAATTCTGTTGTTTATTTAGATTTGCCACCGAATTCCTTAAAACTAGGGTAGAAAAGTTTGACACTGTGTAATTTTTTTACCGAGAATAATAATACATGGCTTGTCTTAAAGGATGTTAAAAAATTATTAATAATATAAACGGAATTATGTGACATGGCATTCCATTAGGAGAGAGATGATCTTTTCTTTCGTCAAGTATATTTTAGGGATAATACCCAAGTACCCCCTCAACCTATGCCCGAAATCTGAGAGACACACTTATACTATACTAAGGTCCTATTACCCCCCTGAACTTATTTTATTAATAATTTTACCCCTTTTTATCTTACGTGACACTATCTTGTGAGCCCAACGATGATTGACTTTTTTTTCGAACTAGTGCCACGTAGGCTAAAAAGGGGTAGAAAATTACATATAAAATAAGTTCAGGGGTGTAATAGGACCTTAGTATAGTATAAGTGTGTCTCTGGGATTTCGGGCATAGGTTGAGGGGGTGCTTGGGTATTTTCCCTATATTTTAAGGAAAATATGTACATTTGGTTGATATTATAGTCCTAAAACAAAAATAAGTGATATTACTAGGTAATTTCCCAAACATGGGTGACTATCTAGGGAAATTACTCTTTGAATTGTTTAGAGACAAGAAAATTAGTTATAATGAATTATAAAAATTATCATAGAAAAATAAACATTCTTTAAATAACTCATTAAATTTTTATCTCTTTCTATAAAGGTTAAAATTATAATAATATTATATACATGATAAAAATATATTATCAAATTTTTTAATCTACAATTTTTTGTTTTTTATGTAAAATTATAATCAATAATTTTCTATATATAATTAGTTTTTAGTTAATCCATCATCAATAAATACATTTAGTAATTTTTTGTTAATATTGTTCTACTAAACAAAAACAAAACAGGTGCGATGTTTTTCTAAAGTCATTTTTGCTTTTATGGTAATGACATAAATTAAACTTGGCTAGTGCATTTGAATTTTATATTAATTTGACTAGGATTACTATAACTCATTGTGTTTTTTCCTGTTTAGTCGAGTTATATAATACTAATTCGATGACAATATTAACCTTACCATAAAATTTATGCACTGAACTCTCTATAAATTCCACTACTACATCAATAACAAATTACACATTTTCAGAGAATTTTGTCTCTCAGAACTATATTGAATAGCATTACATACATTCAAACAAAGAGAAAATGAATTCATCCAAAACTATTCTTTTAATTTTATTATCTCTTCTGCTTTTTCAAATCAAAGGTACATATTATAATTTTATGCTACACTTTATAGTTTAACATTTTTCTGACGATGATAACTTTAATACAAATTTTTTAATGGTTAACTTTTTTTTTTTGAACTGTAGAGAATTTCGTGAATGGTACAGAGGAAGTATGTGGCCTCGTATTGCAACCATGTCACATTAATCGAGAGTGCAGCTTACCATGTCGGCGTAAGAACTATTACGTGGCTTTGTGTGTGCCTAAACTTAAGTTTGGTCAAGTTAGTAAATATTGTTGTTGTGTTAATAGATAAAATGGATATTCTTTAAAATTGAAGAATATTATTTATATATATTTTATTTAACTATATAATACTATAATAAAATAGCAAAGTTCTAAGGGAAGTCGATTTTTTAATTTTAATACTTCATCGAATTTTATTATGCTTTTACACATGGCTCTGAGTGAGATAAATGAATATGCTATATCATATATATTCATCTCTTTATGTGAGTGAGAAATAAAATAGTCAGAATTCAATATTACGTGTAATTTATAACATAGACTTTATAATTTCAATAATATAAAATTCAAAATTATAATATTGGTAGTTTAATGGGTTTCTATTTTTTAAATAAAGATTAAATTATCTAAATATAAATTTGAAATGTCTATCGTTCCAAATTTTCTTATGCTAAAATTACATATAAGTGGACATCAAAATGATATTTGTGAGATAATGTTTTTATCTAACATAAATTTTGATTAGTTTGATTAAATATCAATTACTTATTATATCCTATTTTACTTGATATCTATATTATAATATAATTTTTTTTATTTGTTCATATTAATAAATTAATCTAATATTGATTAGAGTATAAAAATTATCATATATACATTAAAATATACGGACTTATATTTTTTGTGGGTGCTCTTTTACTGAGTGTGTAAATGGTAAATTTCGATTCAGTATAATAGTCCACAAATTAAATTACACTAGATAAATTTGTGCGACGAGCACGACCAATGAAGTATGTAGGAGATCTGCATCCAAAACTAGCTGTTTGAGAGGTCACTTACTCAATCAACTATGTCACCCTCGCAGATCCTCCACTAGTATTGTTATGCATTATGATCCAAGCTATTGTAATTGTAGTAGTGTTCAGTAATTTTTTTAGAAAAAAATTCTCACTTCTCATCTATTTAATTAAGTTCTAGCATTAAATGTTAAAAGCTTACCTAGCCTCAATATTTACATAAATCAAAAGAAGAATGATATTGTTTGCACATAAAATTTCATCACTTAATCTCGGTTAATTGATAGATATTTTTAATTAATTAAATCACATGATCATAATAACTTGAAATTATGTAAAATTTAAATGTCATAATCCTTTTCTAATATTCACAAATGGTTTTCTCAATTGGCAAAATATTTAATTAATTTTTTATAATCTTCTGAAGGACGTCTTAAATAATTTTTTTGAGAAAAATTTAAAAGTCTATAAAAGAAATTAAGCTACAAACTTATTGCCAATCCGTCCTTAAACTGTTATTTGCACTGATTAAATTTAATACGAAAGATCTCGTAAAGTTTTTCAAAAAAAAAAATCCGAAGTCTTTTCATCAAATATTCATGGGCTAACATTAGCACACGGAGAATTAGTATCTCTGTGTTTTGTCACTCAGGGATGAGTGATAGGTAAATTGGTATCTATCGTAATGACATGTTTCCGTCGTTATTGAAATTTCAATAGGGTAAATTGGAACTGGAATTTTTTTCTGTAGTATTTTGGATTTTTTCAACCTTGTCTAGATTTGAAGGAAATTAGAATGTAGAGAGATCTTGTAGCAACCGGGAGAACCATTTATAATTTTGATTGCATGAGTAGTTAGATAACTCGTTACGAAATTTGAACGATTTTAAGATATACTTTTATGTAACTAAATCATATTTTTGATCAATAGACATTCTCTTCTTTGTTTATAAGCTAACAATGGTAAAATAGTACGAAGTGACGTAAATACCATGTGTAGGTAACACAAATTTATATCCTACAAATGAAGAACTTTTTAGTAGAGAATACTATAACCTTTTCAATGTGCCTACCTAATGCTAATTTAAATCAATCGGATTTCTTATATATTTCTTTAATCTAACATCAAAATGTCAATTTTTAAAATTTTGTTGCGCCATAAAAATATGGGTTTGGCAATCTATGGACCAAGATCAAAGGAATAAGTTAGCCCAACATGCTATAAATGGATAAATTTCAATTTGGAAAAATAAGTTAAATACAAAAATAAGTTTATTATTCTCTAATTTTTCCTTTTTTTTTAAATAATTCTTTTTTTTTTTTTAATTTTAATAGAACTTTAGAGATACATAACATATGCTCTCCTATGGCATACACTTTCCCAATATCATGCCTATTTTTTCTCCACTAAAACACTCAATCTTTTGAATCACTTTTTGAATTTTGAATTATTACTTTTATTCAAACACGTTTTACAACATTTCATATGCAATTTTGAATTTCAAAGGTCAAAAATCTGAATTTTCTGAAAATTGGATCTACCATTGTTCTCTAGTTCTTCTTCTTCTTATTCTTACTCCAGCATCCGTTGTTCTTTTGTTCTTCGTTTCTTCTTGTTCATCGTTATAGTACATCATATTAATGGATCCTTTTACGAATAGGAGGATTTATGATTCGGACGATGAAAATTGGAAAGAAAATAGAAAAAAGTGTTTGCATGATCCTTTGAATGTTCGGAAGGATTCAAACAAAGATATTCTGGAATCCTCTAAATCAAAGGTTGCAAAAATACACACAAAAAAAGAGAAAATCATTAGCAACCATTATTGCCAGGCCGACATTGCTTCTGGTATGTCTTTTTTATACTTCTTTTAAAATTATTTTTAAAGTTATAGTACGTTTGATACATATCGTTATAGTGTGTTATAATGTGTATTCAATTTCATGATACATGAATTAATTTCGTGTCAGATGATTTTCTATGTATCACGAGTATTTGAAAATTATTATCATAAATTATACAATAAGTTTAATACAAATGGAATCAGTGTGTTATAGTGTTTAGTCGATGCATTGATACATGTATTAGATGTGTATCATATGTTTTTTATGTAGTATGAATTTTTGAAAACTAATATCATGTATCAATAAGGTATTAATTGTTTATTTAGTATTAGTTGTTTTATTTAGTATTGATATTCAATATCACTAATTTTTTTTTAAAAAAATTGCAGCCACTCTAGTACAACATAAAAAAGATATTAACACATCCCATAAGGTTTATTGTCAATTTCAACAACACTTTTCTGAAGGATTTTGAACAATATATAGGGGAGAATGTAATCCAACTGTTTAGGAATACAAATTTTGGACCCTTTTTAGATATTACTAAATGTAATTTCAGGGCCAAATCACTAAGTGCTTGTTGTTGTTAGAGTTGGAACAAGGCAACTCTAATGTGTTGCATATTAGACATTCAAATGGGTGTATCCTGAAATTTGGTATAGATGAATTTGCAATATTAACAGGACTTAAAGTCAAATGCAATACCAATGATTTTCAATACCCAGAATCAACGAATTGTATGCTATTCCAAAATATTTTCCTGGTGCAGTGAATAGTGTTACCAAGTATCAACTAGTTCAACGATTAAGATGGGTAACTGAGAGAACGATCAGGATGCACTCCAAATGTCTATATTGTTTTTTATTCATACATTCACATTGACTACTCTTGATAATACAACTATATCGATTGTGGATTTTCTAATGGTTGAAGGTAGATATAAAGATTATCCTTGGGGTCAGCTTCATTCTCAAAACTCATCGGTTCACGTAGACAAGATTTTGATGTTAGCAAAGAATTGTATCGATTATATGGGCTGCCGTATGCACTTAACGTATGGATATACGAATGTGCATTTCAGTTAAATCATGAATTGCTTTCAAAGAACGAAATGCCATCCCAAGAATGGACAATTGGAGAGTTGTGTCTGATACGGAAAAGTTTGAAATGCTTATGTCTACCATTTTTCAAGAGGTAAAATTGAATCAATTTTTACTGTTAGAATAAACTATTTAAAGCTTGTCTATTTAATATCGTTATTAATGTCTTGTGATACATTATAATATGTCTTAACTATTTAATGTGTTTTGGTACATATGTATTGTATTAACATTTAAATTATTTTATGTTTTGTGATACATTCAAAATGCATACTCAAACATTATCCCAACAGCAGAGGAACTTGAAGGTTTTGACCTAGTTGAAGTTGAACATGCTCCTCATTCTTCACCACCCTTAGTACAACCGGATGAGGAAGTTGATTTTGATAATTTCTCAACCAAACCTCCCGAACAGTTATTAAGGAGATCTTCTAGAGTGTTTGATACATCACTCCACCCCCCCAAAAAAAAAGAAGAAAAAAAGTGGTTATACATAAAAAAAGGTTTTAGAATCGAGTCATCCTGATCGATCAAATGTGTCTTCGACACCGGATGATAATGTACATGTTTCTATTCCAGATCTTCCTCCGACTCCGGCTGCTGACCTACATGGTTCTATTCCATACGTGTCTCCGAAGTCGGCTGCTGATGTACATGGTTCTGAGGATTCTCAGAAAGTCAACTATTTAATTCTAGATATTGAAGAGTTGAAAGGACATTTGAAAATTTACATTAGTTAATTATTTTGTTATTTTTAATCAAATTTAATTTACTTTTATCCTAAATGTATTTATAATTTATAGGTTGACAAGAAATTTGAGGAACTGATTATATTGATAAAGGAAAATCACTCCCAGTTGATGCAATCTCTAGGCAAGGAAAACATCAATGTTGAGGCTAATACAAGCACATTTTAGTCTGAGAAACAAACATCTCTACAAATACGGATTGATCCTTCTGATATGGGTGGTGTAGCTGAGGATGGAGTTGGTGTTTCTGGTAACTATGGTGAACATCAAGTCATCGACGATGCGGGGGATGTCTCTGAGGATGTTATTGATGTTTTTGTTAACGAGGGTGAACAACAAGTCAATGCTACTCCAAAGGTATGTTTTATGATACATTGTGGTACGATTTATCATTTAGTTGATGTCATGCATCATGCACATATACTCATTGTTATGTATCATGTGAGTATAATCACTGTTACGTATCAGCTCAAATTATATTAACACTTTTTACATAAAAACTACATATTTAGGATGGTGATGCACATCAATCGCACCAAGATTTAAATGAACCTATCATGGAGCAAGATGGTGATGACAATATTCAACACAACATCCCTCATATTTTTTCCGATAGAACACAATGGATGCATCGATAGATTTTTCAATTTTGCTTTATGACACAATTTCATTACACACAAATTTACTAAAAAAATCATTACATCATATTATACAGGAATCTTTCACTTCAACATCAATATCGTCATCAACTCAAGCAGCAATATATGCACTTATCAAAGATTTGAGGAAAGATCCTACTAATGCTAGACCATTGTATTCTTACAATCCACAGAATATAACTAGCAGCCAGTACTTATTGACTGATAGTCAATTACCCACTCCTCGCAGCCTCTATCTCTCGGCGCTCCTTCTTCCTTGCTTGCGTCTCGTCCTCTGCTCGACCCCTATGCCTCTTGGCACTCTCTCGAGGGGGAGGTGGTGGAATTTCAGAAGTAGCAAAAAGGGCCGCCAACACTATGTCCTCAGCAGGCTCGACTAAAGGGGCCTCAGAATCTGGCACCCTAGCCTCTAAGATCGTGTCGATATCTGCACGAAGATTGTCGACTGCAGCCTGAAGGGTCGACACATCCACCGGAGGGGCTGGTCGGGCTAGCACCCTCAACTCTAAGGCGTCCAAGCGCTGGTTAACCTCAACGATCTTCCACTCTGTAAACTGCACCATTTTCCACTCTAGGCGCTCTTCGGACTCAGTAATCGACTTCTGCATCCACAGATGGATATGATGCAGAAGAGTGGCCATTTGTGCCTCTAGTTTTTGGACCCTAGCAAGCGGGACCAGTGCCGGTAGAGGGGATCTGCGAGAGGAGCTCGGGGCAGTGCTACTACCCGGGATAGAGTCGACCGGGGTAGTGTTAGTGGACGCCGCCTGTGTAGCTGTGCGGGCGTGGGCTAGCGTATCAGCAAGATCATCAGCAAGTGGGGGCAGCTCCGGACGGGGCCCTCTGCGTGGAGCCAACTCATTGGCCTCGTCTCTGATGAGGCCGACGTCAACAGTGCCCTGTGGGGTGTTAAGCTGATCTACGTGCCATATTGACACACCTGCGGACCTGCAGAGGGCAAAGATCATGCACGGGAAAGGGTAGGTAGTAGTGACCTTGAATGCCCTCTAGTGCATGATTGCCTGGAGAAGCCATGCGAAGTCCACCTCGAATCCGGCTATCATCGCCGCCATCAACACTGCTCGATCCTAGGTAACGATATAATCAGCAGCTGTGGGGGAAAGGCAGTGACGGACAAGCAGCCACAAGAACTTTGCTGTGAACGTGAGGTTGGCCTTCTTGATGGCCCCCTTCGGCTTAGTCACCCAATCGGCTCCCTCTCCATCTACTGACAGGTGCAGGGCCATCCATATCTTGGTGGTCTCTCTCAGTGATGGCTCGCGCAAGAACTGGCCATCCTTAACTATCTGCCAGCGGTAGTCAAACTCGGCAGTGAGAGGGGTTCGAGTAGCATCAACACTCTCACCGTATAGAAACCGGCGGATGGCTGGCAGGAAAATGTCAACCTGTACGCCCCGTACTCGGACCTGCTCCAGTGGGGCCTGTTTAGCGGGGGTAGCCCGTCTATCTATCTGTGATCAGAGAGTCACTACGTAAGATGCGTAGAACTCTCGGACCAATTCTTCACTGTATCGTCCCAACAGACGTGCTGTCCACTCCAAGCGATGCCTGATGAAGAGATTATGGATCTCAGGCATCGTCGGGAGACTCCCTGTAAGGACCCGCCGCTACAAAGTGAGTGTTCGAGTCATCACTCCTTTATCAGTCAGGAACTTGGCGTCGGAGTAGACTTGGAATTGCCTGTCGACACACCACCAGTTGGGCTGGTCAGTGGCTGGGGTGGGGAACTGAACTGGTGAGCCCGATGTAGAGTCTGAACTGTCAGCCTCATCATACGAGGCCGACGCTGCGGCGGTGGCGGGTGCGGGAACCTCAGTAGAGCCGGAGGCTTCCTCGGAACATGATACTCCTAAGGATCCAGACGCTCCTTCCTCATTTATGGCTGACCTAGAGGGTGTGCCGGTCAGTATGCGCTCCTCATCAGACTGAGAGGCAGTGACTACGCCGGATGCCACCTTTTTGGGTATGGATCTGGGAGCACGCGCAGCACGGGAAGGGGTGGAAGTGCCTGGGGGCACGTACTCAGGGTCACGCTCATCATCAGAGCCGATGACCATGCGGGCAGACGGGGCGACAGACTTTGATCTCCCGCGTGCGTAGATGCGGTCTTGCTTGGGTGCCATAGTAGATAGTACCTGTAAAGGATCAATATTAGTATGAGTAGTGGCAAACAAGACAAGCAAAACCATACTTAACAAAACATTGAAAATAGTAGGTAACTGCTATAGAAACAGTGGCAAACGACGGGCCTGGTGACGGCTCTTCGTGACTATGACGGACGTCATGAGGTCCATCGTGTATTACTTGGACTGTGTATATATAGAGAACCCTGAAGGAGAGTCTCTGACTAGCATGATGGTCTGTGCAGGATGGACCGTCACAGGTACGACGGTCCGTCGTAGAACACTTGAAAAAAAAGAAAAATAAAATATGGAGACCCTTAGGGGAGGGGTCTCTGACCGTCATGACGGTCGTGCAGGACGTACCGTCATGGGTATGACGGTCCGTTACATGTGTCCGTTGAAGGACACTTGGAAAAAAATGAGAGACCCTTAGAAACAGGGTCTCTGACAACCAGAACAGTTGTGCAGAACGGACCGTCGTGAAGACGACGGTCCGTCACATGTGTCCGTTGAGGAGCACTTGGGAAAAAATGAGAGACCCTTAGAAACAGGGTCTCTGACAACTGGAACGGTTGTGCAGGATGGACCGTCATGAGTACGACGGTCCATCACATGTGTCCGTTGGGACAGGGTGCTAGGGCTTTTGCAACGGACCCTACAACGGTCCGTTGTGGGTACGACGTCCATCATCGGGGTCTCGTACTGAATAACAGTGACAAAACTGAGGGTACACTATGCATTCCCGATGAACCCACATCAAACTTGTAGTGTTTTGGACCTACATTTGTCTATCTCAACAGCCTTGGAAACTAGCAATGCAAAGGCACCTATGTCTAGGTTTGTAAACTTGGCAATTTCGAACATTTTGAACCTAGGTTAGACAGAATCTAATAAAGGAAACAACATACGACGAAGAACTAAGTTAATACTAACTAATAAACAAAAATTCAAGATAAAAGAGTAGAAATTAGAGACACATACCTTAGAAATGGAGAAAACCAAATAGACAAGTGCTCGGTGGCCAGGCAGACACCCACAGCAGCAGTTCCCACTAGTAGATTAAC
Organism: Solanum chilense; assembly: GCA_032847665.1. NCBI lineage: Eukaryota > Viridiplantae > Streptophyta > Magnoliopsida > Solanales > Solanaceae > Solanum > Solanum chilense. The sequence goes on from CM064966.1 coordinate 6,609,599, forward strand.
ACTTTAGGGCTTTGGAGAATTGTGGGGGGGCAATGATTGGTGGTTGATAGAGGAATAGATTGTGGAAGTTGAGAAGGAAAGAGTAATGGGAGAAATAATGAAGTAATGGGGGTGAAATGAGGGGTTGGGGAGTTTAAATGGTGAAAGTTTATATTAAACTCCAATCGGGTCGGGTCGGGTATGCCTCATTAATCACGCGACGATTCCCCGACGACTATCCATCGCAGTTGTGACGACCCGTCGTTGGTTCCGTCGTGTGTGCCCTAGTTTGAAAATTACAGAAAGATGTACCTGGTACGACGGAGGCATACGACGATCCGTCGGAGGCGCAACGGTCCGTCGATGTATCCGTCAGTGACTGCTGCAGAGTAATTTTCTGCAGAATTTCCTGGTGATGTGCCTGCAAATTTAAAAACTCATTAGTAGAAAAATGCTACCATTACTAAAAAGACTATAAGTATTGGGTTGCCTCCCAACAAGCGCCTGATTTAATGTCGCGGCACGAGTGGGGACCCTTGATTACTTAGACTTCATTAAGATGGTATGCCTCTATCACTTCATTTCCCGATGCTTTATGCCCAAAATAGAGTTTTATTCTATCTCTATTCCTCTTAAACCACACTCCCTCCTTGGCTTTTAACTCAACTGCTCCATGAGGGAATACTTGGGTAATCAAGTAAGAGCTAGTCCATTTGGACTTGAGCCTGCTCGGAAGACAAGGCACCCCAGAACTGTCTACAAGCACCAAATCCCCAACCATAAACTCTTGTTTTGCATTTTTCTGTTCAGTCTCCTTCTTCATCTTTTCTTTGTGGGATATGGCAGATACCGATTGGAGCTCACCACTCTGCCTCATGGTCCTACAAATGTTGAAGGTCGCTTCTTCATTATTCAACCAAAATGTCATCTGTCCCTTCTCCATATCAACTAATGCTCTACCTGTAGCAAGGAATGGCCTCCCAAGAATAATAGACACTTCAAAATCGACCTTACAATCAAGAATAACAAAATCAGCCGGAAGGATGAATGACTCCACTTTTACTAGCACATCATGGAGTATCCCTATAGGCCGTTTCACTGTTCGATCAGCCATCAGTAGCCGCATCGCAGTGGGTTTTGGATCCCCCAAAACCAATTTCTTGTAAATTGAGAGGGGCATGAGATTTATGCTTGCCCCCAGATCACATAATGCTTTCGCAAAATGTAATGACCTAACTGTACAAGGAATAGTGAATGCACCAGGATCTTCTTTCTTTTGTACGAGGGATCTTGTAGCAATAGCACTACAATGCTGCAGTCTATCATCATCCTCGAAAGTGACCGATCTTTTCTTGGTGACCAGATCTTTCAAAATTTGGCATAACCGGGCATTTGTTCTAGAGTTTCTACCAAAGGGACATTGATAGAAAGTTGCTTCAACATTGTTATGAATCGCCGGTATTTACCATCCTCGGTATTTTTCACTAATCCCTGAGGGAAGGGTGGTGGTGGCCTAGGCATGGGAATTACCTTGATATGTACTTCTGCATCTTTTCCATTACTTTCCTCTGCTTCACCACTACCCTTTACCACATTATCATTATCCTTTCTCACATTTTCCTCAGTAGATGGCATAGGTGGGTCAATGGTTTGCTTACCACCCCAAGTAGTGATTGCCATACAGTGCGCATCATTCTTTGGATTTTGGATAGTGTTGCTAGGAAGAGTGCCCGGTTGCCGTGTGTTCACTGTCGTAGATAATTGGGCCATTTGCAACTCGATCTGCTTAATCGAAATTGCATGTGTATCAACTTTTTGCCCAATACTAGCTAAATCACACCTCAACTCTTTAATGTGCTCATCACTAGCATCGAAACTCCTCATCATTTTATGCAACATATCCTCAACTCGCGCCATACTATCTCTACCATCCCTAGGAGTAACTTCACGATTTTGAGGAGGGACATAGGGACCATTCCTGTCGTTTCTATTATCATAGTTACCCCTGTTAAAGTTGTTATCGCGGTTGTAGTTTCCATCTCGAACATAATGACCCTCACGGTTGTAGTTACCATAGTTCCGACCTTGGTTCCCTTGACCTTGGCGCCAGTTATCCTGATTTGAGCCTTGGGCACTTGGTCGGAAACCCCCCGTCTGCTCATTTACTGGATAAGTGTCCTCCACATAATAGCACTCATCATTAGGAGGTGGTGGTTTAGCCAAGTAGTTAACTCCATTTATCTTTTCTGCACCCCCTGTGACATGTTTTACTACCAACCCTAGCTCAGTTCTCATCTGAGCCATTTCTTCACGAATCTCATCTGTGGCTGGGTTGTGAGTGGACTGCACTGCGAATGTGTTTCTCCCTCTATCAGACTTTCTAGTACTCCAAGCTTTGTTATTTCGGGAGATTTTCTCTAATTTTTCAGTGATCTCAGCATAAGGACACTCCCCATAAGATCCACCTGCTATAGTGTCCAACACCGCTTTACTGTTATCATCCTGTCCTCGATAGAAGTATTCTTTCAGTGACTCATCATCTATACGGTGATTTGGAACACTTCTCAAGAATGAGGTGAATCTATCCCAAGAACTACTAACTGACTCTCCTGGTAATGCCACAAAGTTGTTCACTTTGTCTTTGTGGTTTAGTTTCTTGGAGACCGGATAGTAGCGTGCTAAGAAAACATCTCTTAATTGGTTCCAAGTGAAGATTGAGTTGTATGGGAGCTTAGTGAACCATATAGCAGCCTCTCCCGTCAGTGAGAGAGGAAACACTCTGAGACCTATTACTTCTAGATCCAAATCAGGCCTTCCCACACAACTTTTACACACTGCCCTTACCTTAGCTATATGGGCATGTGGATCCTCAGAACGTAGCCCTGAAAACAAACCTCTGGCAGTGAGCATTTGCATCAGGCTACTAGTTACCACAAAGGTGTGGCCTGTGGGTAGAGGGGGCAAGACAAGTGGCCCGTCCGAGTCTGCTATGTTATCATACCCTCTGTAGTATGCTTGGGGCCGTGGAACGAGATTTTGTCCCCTCTGTTGATGTTCACCCGGAGCATCGGGTAACATCTGACCATGAACATCAACCGGAGCTGGGATGTTCTGGTTTGGATCACATAATTTATTCCCAAGTTTCGATTCATATTGCGCAGTGTACGCTCTAACTCGTGATCGTAGGGAAACAAGGGTTCTCTTCCTCTCCGTGTATTTGGCATACAAGGAGGATAGTTCTGAAAAGAAATCAAAAACAATAAAACAAAGTAAAATCAGGAAAATATCAACTAAACTATAGTAATAAGTTCAAGTTAATCTAAAAGCTAGATTCCCCGGCAGCGGCGCCAAAATTTGATACGCTCAAACTTACTTCTCAAATAAGAAGTAAAGCGGTCGTGTCAAGTAAATAACCCAACTAGTGAGGTTGGGATCGTTCCCACGAGGAAAATAGTCTAGACTTAACTTCAACCTGTTATTACTATTGTTTGGTCAATGACTTCCTTGGAAAGTAAAAACAATAGGGGGGGGGGTTTCTATTTCTAAATGAGTAAAATTAATTAACAAACTTGACAGAGACACTTAACAACTTTGAATGTTGGATTTTAATCAATTAATCAAAGTAACTAGGGTTTACGTGTTCCCCACAGGTTCATAACTTGATAACTCCAACTATAATAATTCTTTCCTAGTATCTTGCATGCAAAGTGATAAGTTATGTATTTCTAAATCCTTGGTCCGGCATCTAGAAAATCTCACTCCGCACCTTGGTCCGGCTACGTGTGTTGCTATCCTAACCCTTATCCTTACCTCATATTAAGCATCGTATTCGATATTTGACTAAGTTATTACCTCGTACCAATCAATACTAGCCTATTAGATAGTATACACTAAATCTATGTTAATAATTCTTTTCCTATTATCTACCTCCTTGGTCAGGCAAGTAGCATTAAGGCGAGTTCTAACATTGGCCATCCGTTAAAAAGACTTCTAAGCGAAAGAATTATTAATACATGCAAGACACTATTCTAGAATTGTTATTTCAGTTAGGGTTTATCTCTTATTATTTGCCTATAGTTACAACCCTAGTTATAGAGTTTATTTACTCATGGCCATAAACACAATATTCAAATATATTACATAAGAGTTCATGTACTTACTTCAATGAAAGAGTAAAATCCAAAAGTTTGCTTGATTAATCACCAATATTCACTTGCAAGAATCTCAAAGTAATCAATAATCTCACAAAAAGTCCAATGATTATCAAGAATCTCACAATACAATGTTTACCAATAAGGAATTTTACAATCTAAGAGTCTCCAATCTAAGAGTCTACCCTATCTGGCGTCTAACCCCAAAAATGAAGGTTTTCGAACTATTTATAAAAAATAAAAAACCTAATTATACGAGGACTCTGTTTGCTGAAAATCTGCCAAAACGCGGCTAGGTCGATGGATCGTCATGGTCACGACGGACCGTCATGGACTCCGTCGTCCCATACTTGTGCAATTTCTTCTGCTGCTCTTCTTCATTACCCTCGACGGCAAGTATGACGGACCGTCATAGGCACACCGGTCCGTCAAGGGCCTTCGTTTCAAAACACTTCAACTCTTGGAATATGGGTACTGGGATCACTTCTTTGAACTTCATGACGAACCTGCAGGACGAACCGTCATAGACACGATGGACCGTCACAAGCTTCGTAATCCCACACTTGGTCAGACTTCCCCATCTTTATTCAGCAGCTGCACTACGCTGCCACCTACGGACCGTCACAAGCACGACGGACCGTCATAATCTCCGTAGGTGGTCTCTTCTGCATTTCTTCGCTCAAAATCTCCGCATTCAGCTTTGGACAGATTTCCTGCAAAACAAAGAGAAACTTATATAAAAATTAGCACAAAAAAGGCTTTTGGACACACTAAACTTAAGGAAAAAGTATTAATTATACCGTGAAACCACGGTATATCACGTAGTCACACCACCACCAGAAGAAGATCTGGTTCACATAGTGTAGCATCTATGCATAAACAAAGTTTTAATGTTATATTTCTTGTTTTGATACGTTATTGAACAAGTACTTTGATGTTTTTAATGTTATTTAAATGGTTCTATCAATTTCCTTGAAGATTTTTTGTTGTTGTTACATTATGCAACAAGTATTTTTGCTTAGAAAACATAAATATCAGACATATTAAAGTGTAGTCAAAGTTTTTTTTTTTAATTGAACATAGTTAGTAGTAAATAGTTTATTTGAAAACTAAATTTACATGATACTTAGTTATAATGAATATCATAGTTGTGTGAAGTGCGATAGTTTTGTAAAAGTAAACCTATTTACTATATATTTCAAGTAAAGTATATCAAATAAAGCATTACATAAGTTAAATAAATATAAATTACATGATACGTGATATATAGTCATTGTAATGTACACAGCAACCTCAATAAGTGTTTTTTAAAAAAAATAAATGTAGATGATACGTTGGGTAAAGCACATGATATATGTATTTTACGTTACTCAAAATACACATTTGTATTTTGAATTAAAAGCACATGATACATTGGATAAATCATATGTACCATGTACGATATGTTACCCAATAATCCCTGAATTTATATCTTATAGTGTAACATTAGAATTACAAAATTTATATAAAAAAGAAATAGTGACTGTCACAATCCAAAAATGGACGTGATTGCACTCGTCTTATCCCACCAAGACAAGTCAGCCTACAACTCAACCATTACAATAAAGTGCGGAAATAAAATATAAGTAACTTAATAAAAAAAACCAAAACCTGGTAGTCACGTGTACAAGCCTCTAAAATATTACAATTGATTCAAAAGAAAACTCAAGTCTCAAATGAACTTGTTTCTAGAATAGAACAAGATCATAATTAAGGAGAGGAAAGTCTGCTGAGATGGAAACAGCTAGCTCACAAATCTCCAAGAAGCGTGGGAAAAGAAGAGAATGACAAGTACAACAAAAATCCAGGCTCATAACCTACAAAAAATTTGTAGAAGCAACGGGTGAGTACCAAACCACACGTTACTTAGCAAGTAAACCTCTAAACACAAGCTATGGGGATGAAATACGGGTACTCCTACCACCCCCAACCCAACCTCCACAACTACAACCTGCATTAAAATCAACCCAACCTAACAGCTTACAGTTTACATAGCACGTAGCTCAATAACAACACTTAGACAAAATACATATCCTCAACAACAACACTTCAACAAATTACATATCCTCAACAACAATATTTCAACAAATTATATATTCGCAATAACAAGCTCAATATTGATCAATCACAAGTTCCGCAGAACGACACTTAGAAGATCAACAAAACATGATATCAAGTTCACTAATGATAAGTATGTGCAATGCGATGGAATGCAATGTCAAGTATAATGATGCATGTCTGACCTAGTGATACACACCCGCTATCTCTCAGTCTGGGACCCATGGGGGACATATCTGTCCATGCATGTGTTGCAGCGCATGACACGACCCTCAATAATAGTAACCATTGCGGCGCGCGATACGTCTCTCGAAATATAGTATCCAGGGGGGCGTGCGACACGTCCCTTGAAATGGTACATCATTTTAAGTACTCATTCTTTCTCAATGCACATAACACTTGTCACAACCAATGCAGATGACAAGTTCACACAAATAAAGAGGAGATGACCATTTTCATAACATCGCACACTTCACAACCACACAAACATGAAGTCACATAAACAATGATTTAACAATCCTTTAACCCTTTCTCAACACATCATACATAAACAATTGATCACATTGCCTTTTGTTATCCCTTTTTTTCATCATTAAAATTAATCAATGTGGACAAGTCAACCCATCACCAATCCCGTTACTCCCAAACATATACCACAAGGAAATACATACATTTCATACACTTAACAAGATTTTAGACATCAACTTGCCTCAAATAGTCAAACGATCACTCCGGGGACTTGAGCCTTCCCTTTTTGTTGAGCTTCCAAATCGACGCAGTCTATTCAAGTATATATTCACAATAAAATTTCAAAACTAACAACACCCACATTATTATAGTTTTACCCTAGTCTCAATAACCCACTCAAAATACATTACCAAGTTCTTATATCTTGGTGTCAATTAACATGTCAAATCTCATGTTTACCGAATTTCAAGCTTAAGATTAAGTTTCAATTATATTGAATATCATAATTCAAATGGTATTCATATAATATCATACATCTAATATTTAACTGCTCCATACCAACCTATCAAAACTTGAATCATAATGTAGTAAGCTTAAGAATATTTCTTCACGAAAATTTGAATTAGGTCGTTAGAAACCTTGGACCAGGAAATCAGTGTGCAGCAAACTGAACTATTTTAAAACTAACATTAAAAAATGAACATATAATCAATATCCTCATGATTATCATCAATCATTGGCATCATTAATTCCCATTCTTAAATTGTCAGCCTTAGCTTATTGATAAAAGAATTCTTTGCCTTATTCTTGGCCAAACAACGCCTACAAACATTTTATGACATTCGCCCATTTCCCTTTAATAATATTACTACATTAATATAAGTGTCATAATATAATTTCATAGAAAGGATAAGAGTTGGGAGTTTCACTTATCTTTGACGTGAAGAAGTGCACGCCGCCCCTTTGCATTCGTCTATCGCCTCTTAGTCTTATTTTTTCTCTCTCTCAAATATTAAACCCTACTTCTTATTTTAATATTTAAGAGTTAAATAGTGCATGGTCTTAAATAAATTATCACTTTATTCCACTAACTTTCAATTAATTTAATTATCTATAATTACCCATCAACAAATTAACTAAAGTTAAAGAATAATTTAGAATTTTCATAAAAATAATTTTTTGGGTCATTACATTGACACAAATATATTTATCAACATAAATAATAACAAAGTATTTATAATGAAAAGTGCAACTTAAAATTTAATTAACACAAGTTATTTATAAGTTTATTTATCAAAACCAAAAGTGTTTAAATTGCAATTGAAATGAATGTTGAAAATGATAAATGTTTACGTTTTAAATTATTCAAAAAAAATTAATATCTTAGAAACATTACGACTAATTCACTTCTCTTTTTGGAAGAAAGTACAAGTTCTTCTGTTGTGTCCTTCTTGTCCACATTGTCCACAACAGTTTGTGTTCAGCTACCAAATTGTTAGGGTCTGACCAATCTGCCTAATCTGGCATTGGTACCATTGGAATTTCATATGTTTTTGCCAATGCATCAGGCTTGTAGTAATCAGAGTAATATGGATGCATAACTGTGACATTCTTTTCTTTCAATACAACGATTGCATGTGCACAAGGTATCTCATCTAGTTGAAATCCACCACAATAACATACTTTCCGCTCAAGACAAACAATATATCGTCTTCCAGCTTCATAAACCGAGAAAATAAATTCAGATGATGGAACAACCTGTGTATATTAAAAAATTAAATATATGATTTTTTTCAAAATAAATCATGGTCAAACTGCAGAATGATACAATGAATTAGATATATAAAATATAAAATATTATATAATGATACATACCTCCATGTTTAAATTTTTAGCTGCGTTTATAATCAACAACTCCTCAAATTTTCTCCCTAACGTGTCCTTTGTATATGAGGCTACTTCTCTATTTTTGCAATACCAAGAACCAAATGGAATTCTAACTTCTTCCAAGAATTCTAATATAGTTAATTGGCGTGCTTCAACAAGACAATCATTGATAGAGTCTGCATGTTTGAAGTCATCATTCTACCTATATTTACTGTTGCATGAACTCTTGATCACTTTTCATAACCTGCATCTTCAAGGTACTCCTTAATCCTGTGATCAATTCTATTAACCTTAGCCATATACTTATCAAAATCTTTCTTTCTATATGCCTTGACCATAGAGTAGAATATATCACTTATCACCTTTCTGCTCCTTTGATGCATGCATAATGAGGTACATTTGGGAACACAATCCTCACACTCTTCATAATACTCTCATTTCTATCTGAAACAACACACATATCTTTTATCTCGCCAAATACATTTTTGAATTGTTCGAAAAACCATGTCCACGAACAATCATTTTTGGTGTCAACAACACCATATGCCAATGAGAATATTCAACCTGATTAGAGACACACATTATATCATTTGATACAGAACATATACAAACACATAACAATTACAAAAAAATGCATACCTGCGCCATCAAGTATGCTTGCTGATACAAATGTCCCTTTGTAAGCTCCACTCAGATGTGCACCATCCACAACAACTATTGGCCTGCAATAATTGAATCCCCTAATGAATGGTCTTAAGGCGACGAACAGATACATAAATTCATCCTCCTCAGTCTTCTGCATTCTCATATAAGAATTTGGATACATGGTATTTAACATGTGTATGTATCGCAACAACCGTCTATATCCTGCAGATGATTTACCCCTAATCATGGAGAGTGCACGTTCTTTAGCACGTCATGCATGGGGTAAGATACTTGAACCCCATAGAATTCTCTTATATCATCAATTATATCTTTTGGAGTATAAATTCGTTTATGATTGACCAATTTGGAGAAGTAACTCCACTTACAAATCCGACTGTTGCTTCGACTTTGGTTAATACCGCTCCCTCATCGGACACGTATGTTCACTATTGAAACTTCTAACAATGAAAATATCAGATTTTTTCCTACTGGATGCCTTCATAGTCCAACCACATTTTTCTGAAAAGCATACCAACACATAGTTGCGTACATTTTTTCATCAATTATATCATATAACATATACAACAATAATGTTTAAAGTAATCAAACAATGAATTACACGAAAGTATCTACCATTTTCGAAGAAAATTATTTTACACATATCAGAACTTTTTGCTATGCTTGTTTAAATTGATATATCAGTAGTAGTATATTAAAGTATCAATATAGTTAATCAATGTATATTAAAGTATCAACATAGTTAATTCAATGTATCAATAAACTTAACGAAATAGTGAATCATAGATTAAAACAGATTTAACTCAAAATATCAACTAACTAATGATACATGGAGGTTTCTATAGAAAACAGTAATGTTTCATGTACTAATTTTATTAGCATGAATATATATATAAATTCCAAACACTATCATCACATCTACAAGTGTTGCTTTATCCTTATATATCTGACCTGTCTTCACCTCTACACTTTCTGAATCGATTATAACATGTGTAACTCCAAATTCTGGATTTCATACGAATCAAATAAGCTAGATTCAACCATTGCCAAAGCTTCTGTATCCTCTGTTGTGCCTTCTACACCTGTAATTTCTCCACATGTTCCATCAAATTTATGTACAGTACCACCAATCTTTTCAACTGTGTCAATACATAATGGATACATTGAAAATCCTTGCGAATTTTTTTCAGTTCTAAATATAGTTTAATACCCATATCGTTCCTAACCTTCATTGGACAAGAGTTACCTTCTATAATTTAACGAATTTCATTATTTTCCCTTGATACATCGATATCCAACTCGACTGCATTTGCTGCTTTGAGATTCGAAAACGAAATTGAATCTCCAACAATAATTCTATCGATTTTGTAACTTTCATGCTGCAATTCGCTCACCCAAATTCATAAACTTTTATTGTAACATTAATTTTATTTAAATTGACTTTAGGCACTCAAGTCAATTTTTCATACATATGCGTCTAAAATTTGGCATATAAACTAACTTCAAATAATATGAAAGTGAATTATTCCAATCATTTTTACATAAGTTCATGTCATATAAAATTGTACTTCGACTATTTTTGCATGAGGTTCAACTCATATATGGTTGAACTCATTTGATATAAAATTTCTTAATATTGTATTTTTTTTGTTTCTCAAAATGATATTACTTGGATAACATAATAATTCAAGCAAAACATGTCTTGGCATCTTACAACAAATAGATATCGAACCTCGAAGAGAAAATTAAAGGTGAAATATAGGACAGGTGTCCTTATATAGCTCATAAATCATATTAAGGAGGCAAATGACTTTTCATTTGGGATCTCATCTGCTTAATCAACCAATTCGCCTTTGCGAGTCCTCCGTAAATATTACTATATAGGAGTAGAATATTTAAATGCTAAAACCTTATCTGGTCATGATGTTAAACCAAATCAAAAAAGTCATATCATGTGTTTACTCATAATGTTTCATCACTTAATTATAATTAATTATTTTAATATTTTAATTCATTAAATCACTTAATTATAATAAATTGAATTAATTTAATATAAAGTATTGAATACATAGTTTGAAATGGCGTAAAACTTTAATGATGTCTAATAAATGAAAATCTAGGTGATCACTACTACACCTATTTCAAAAAAACAATTAACATATCATATTATAATCAACATTTTTTAATGTTGACATAGAGTTTGCTCAATTGGTACACATTTAATCCTACAGAATTAGGAAATTTTTTGAAATATATCTGAACTTTGATTGAAATTGCTGCAACAGTACCACACTTTGGGAATGACATTTACCGCTGCAGTATTAATAGTGCATTTTAAAGGTATACATGTGCTCGTGTGGACATCATAAATATTGCATCATTATAAATAGTAACTTGTCCACGTGGACACATATTGTCACGCCCCGAGTCTACATCCTGGACGTAGCCCGCTCCCAATGATCATTGCTTGTCTTGAGCGAACCCTTGGCCTAGCTTGCTTAACTCAGCAGAGACTTAACTCATTATAAGAAAGAAACATTCTCAAATAATAATTTAAATTAAAATATCTTGGCCAAAATATCTTTTAAGTCTCGTATGATAAAATATATTTAAATAAATAGAGACTTAAACTGGACTATCTAACTTATTATCTGTCTATGAAGCCTCTGCAATACTAGGATGAATGTTGGGACAAACCGCACAACATTCTATAAATGAAAATACTGGAAGCAATAAAAGAGTCCTTCGAATTCAAGGAAGCTCACCACTAACTCTGGATACTCAAACTAGATCAATGTGGCGCTGGATGTTGATCCTGGTTACCTGGCTCTAAATCATAACACGATGCAGGTAAACTGACATCAGTACATTGAATATACTAGTATGTGAGTTGGAATTCTAAACAACAACTTTAAGGTTGAAAGGAATATGAAGAAATTTACCTTGGCATAGCTAAACTCATGAATTACTGAACTAAATATAAAGAAAATAACAACACATGCCATATATGTATAACAAACTCAACTTTACTTTTATATGAAAGTAATATAGTTTTTCTATGGGATATTCTCTAACCGACAGCCATCACTATGAGCCTAAGCGATCGTACAACATCTTACGTCACGTTGCAAGAGGATCGTCCGACACCTTGCCGTTAGTATAAAACCTGAACTACTAAGTGGATCCCTCAGTCAATGCTAAAAAGCACTAAGCAATCATCTAAAAAGTGACCCTTCTTCTGTCCATGTTTGCTTCATTCTTTATGGGGTATTGAGTTAATATGAACTCGCATCCCTATATCGGATCTACTACTCCCAAAATACTTAGCTAATATGTTTTAAAAACAACTTCTTCTCTGGTTTGAGGTAATCGCTCAAACTTAGCTTTAAAAGCTCTATTGGATCATGGTTTCCTTTTTACAAAAACTAGCCAAAGGCTCTGTTAGAAGTCTAGCTTCCTTCTTCTTGCTCAAAATGTGAAAATATTTGTAACTCTTAGGGCATACTTAGTTCACTTGTAACTTTTGAGAAATGAACTCAACTCTTTACTCTTTGCTTAACTTGAAATTCTTGACCTTAACTCAACTCTTAGGTGATACATAGTTCCTCTATATTTCTTGAAGGAAAGACTTCAACTTTACTCTTTACCCCGACTTGAAACTTGAGCCTTAAAACAAAGTTATAACGTTTAATAAAGACCCTTGAAAACTTATAGTAACTTTACTTTGACTTGCTTCTTAACTTCTAGACTTAACTCTTAACTTCTTTGACTTTGATCTTAACTTTCCTTGAATTGTATTATGTATTCAAGGTTATGATTTCCGCTCTTTTGTGATTTCTAGGTGTTCAGAAATCATTTGAAGTAATTAGAATCATTAGAAGGTGTTAATGTGCCTTAGAAGGACTTATAAGGGTTAAACTAGGGTTGTGCATCGGTCGGTTCGGTTCTGTTTTGAAGTTTATCGGGTTGACTTATTGGTTATCAGTTTGTAGAGATGCTAAACCGTTAAAGAACCATTAAGATATTGGTTTATCGATTTTTGATCATTATCGGTTCGTTTATCGGTTTAATCGTTAAGATTTGACACAAAAGAAAAAACATTGAAAATCACTTAGAAACAAGGTGACAAACCAAATAAACCATGCATTTGAGTTCACAAGTTACATCTTGCTAAAAGACAAGCACTTTTACATTGTAAAATAATCAAGTGTTTGAGACAACAAAAAATAATAGTAGGAAACTAAACTCCTAGTCGAGGACTTTATATACAAAATGGTATTAGTATAATTATTTAATTTACTATCGGGTTATCGGTTAACCCATTAAGAAAAAACTTCAAAACGTTAAGAACCAATAACCCGATAAAAAAATCAAAAACGTTATCAAAACCACTTAACCAATAACATAATACTATAAACAAATAAATTTTTTAACGATTTCGATTCGGTTTTGAACAACCCTAGGTTAAACTACGAAACTAGGTGAAAAACGTCGATCCGGTGCAATGGTGGCACGTCTCGCCAGCCTCAATATAGTGAGGCTTGATTCTGGTACACTGGTGCCGTGCTGCTCCAGGCCCTAGTTAACTTAAGCTCTCTTCTGGCGCACTGCATGTGCGATCGCAAGTGCGTCTAACGAATTTTTCAACTCGTTTTGTGACACAAAAACGTTTAAACCTCCATGGTTCCATCCCCAAACCCCTAGGATCATCAATACCAATCAGATCTAACTCGAAACAACATCATAAACTACTAATCAATATTAATGGGCATAAAATCAACTCTATCAGGAATTCACTTCTAATCATGTAATCAATTCTAAAACTTTTGAACTGAAATAGGAATAGTGTAGGGATGAATTAATCCAATACGAAAGAGCTCATATACCTTGATAGGGATCACCCGTGACGAATTCCACCCAAAATCTCTTGGAGTTCTTGGTAAAACTTTGATCTTTCTTCCTTCTCCTTCTTTAATTCTCTTTTCGCCCAAACCCTAAGTGTAAGAGAACTTTTCTAATCTGAACTAAAACTTATTGTTACCCCAATTAGAACCTTAAAAAAAATTACGAAATAAGTTTATAAAAATACTATTTTACCCTTCCTTACATACGGATTGGACTTCCCTTACTTCAAAAGCCCAACTTCCGAAAGACATATATCTCTCAAACGATATCGAAATCGTGCAAACTCGGGCCGTTAGAAAGGGTTTTCCAACCATATAAAGAATTAAGTCTAACTCATCCTATTCTAGAAGTTATGACCGCTTGCAAATAACCAAACACTAAATTTCTTAACTTAATAAGTTTTTCATATTTTTCCCTTCTGTTCTAAAAGTTAAAGATTTTTGTAACTTATATTATTCTTGACTAATACGAGTTACGATATGTTATACTTATATACCTTGAGGATACACTAGTGCATGGGGTAATAGGTCCAACTCAAAGGTTGGGATTGCTACGCCAATTTCGATTAAAGTTCGGATATATTTTGAACTCTTTTCCCTAAAAAATTGGCCATCATATGATGAACAAAAATAATTAAATCTTATGACTAATTGATAAATCAGGGACTAAGAATAAATTACTCATGGATATTTATTAACAGAAAAAATTAGTAACGTAATTAATTCAAATCTTCCATTGAAATGCCCTTGATAATATTTTTTTCCATAATTCGTGGCTAAATAAAATTAATAGGAATTTTTATTATTTACTACAAAATTATTGACGGCTTTTTCGTTTTTTCATAATATAGCAATGTTATTATATAAAATTGATGTACAAAAGTTAACAATTCTTTGTTGTTTATTTGGATTTGCCACCGAATTCCTTAAAACTAGGGTATAAAAGTTCGACGCTGTGTAATTCTTTTACTGAGAATAATAATACATGGATTGTCTTAAAGGATGTTAAAAAATTATTAATAATATACACGGAATTATGTGACATGGCATTTCATTAGGAGAGAGATGACCTTTTCTTTCGTCAAGTATATTTTAAGGAAAATATGTACATTTGGTTGATATTATAATCCTAAAACAAAAATAAGTGATATTACTAGGTAATTTCCCAAATATGGGTGACTATCTAGGGAAATTACTCTTTGAATTGTTTAGAGACAAGAAAATTAGTTATAATGAATTATAAAAATTATCATAGAAGAATAAACATTCTTTAAATAGCTCATTAAATTTTTATCTCTTTCGATAAAGGTTAAACTTATAATAATTTTATATACATGATAAAAATATATTATCAAATTTATTAATCTACAATTTTTTATTTTTTATGTAAAATAATAATCAATAATTTTCTATATATAATTAGTTTTTAGTTAATTCATCATCAATAAATATATTTAGTAATTTTTTGTAAGTATTGTTCTATTAAACAAAAACAAAACAGGTGCGATGTTTTTCTAAAGTCATTTTTGCTTTTATGGTAATGACATAAATTAAACTTGGCTAGTGCATTTGAATTTTATATTAATTTGACTAGGATTACTATAACTCATTGTGTTTTTTCCTGTTTAGTCGAGTTATATAATACTAATTCGATGACAATATTAACTTTACCATAAAATTTATGCACTAAACTCTCTATAAATTCCACAACTACATCAATAACAAATACACATTTTCAAAGAATTTTGTCTCTCAAAACTATATTGAATAGCATTACATACATTCAAACAAAGAGAAAATGAATTCATCCAAAACTGTTCTTTTAATTTTATTATCTCTTCTGTTTTTTCAAATCAAAGGTACATATTATAATTTTATGCTACACTTTATAGTTTAACATTTTTCTGACGATGATAACTTTAACACAAATTTTTAATAAATTTTTTAATGGTTAACTTTTTTTTTGAGCTGTAGAGAATTTCGTGAATGGTACAGAGGAAGTATGCGGCCTCGTATTGCAACCATGTCACATTAATCGAGAGTGCAGCTTACCATGTCGGCGTAAGAATTATTACGTGGCTCTGTGTGTGCCTAAACTTAAGTTTGGTCAAGTTAGTAAATATTGTTGTTGTGTTAATAGGTAAAATGGATATTCTTTCAAATTGAAGAATATTATTTATATATGTTTCATTTAACTATATAATACTACAATAAAATAGCAAAGTTCTAAGGGAAGTCGATCTTTTAATTTTAATACTTCATCGAATTTTATTATGCTTTTACACATGGCTCAAAGTGAGATAAATGAAATGCTATATCATATATATTCATCTTTTTATGTGAGTGAGAAATAAAACAGTCATAATTCAATATTACGTTTGTAAATTATTACATAGACTTTATAGTTTCAATAATATAAACTTCAAAATTATCATATTGGTAGTTTAATGGGTTTCTATTTTTAAATAAAGATTAAATTATCTAAAAATAAATTTGAAATGTCTATCGTTCCAAATTTTCTTATGCTAAAATTACATATATGTGGACATCAAAATGATATTTGTGAGATAATGTTTTTATCTAACATAAATTTTGATTAGTTTGATTAAATATCAATTACTTATTATATCTTATTTTACTTGATCTCTATATTATAATATAATTTTTTTATTTGTTCATATTAATAAATTAATCTAATATTGATTAGAGTATAAAAATTATCATATATACGTTAAAATATATGGACTAATATTTTTTGTGGGTGCTCTTTTACTAAGTGTGTAAATGGTAAATTCCGCTTCAGTATATTAGTCCACAAATTAAATTACACTAGATAAATTTGTGCAACGAGCACGACCAATGAAGTATGTAGGAGATCTGCATCCAAGACTAACTGTTTGAGAGATCACTTACTCAATGAACTCTGTCACCCTCGCAGATCCTCCACTAGTATTGCTATGTATCATGATCCAACCTATCGTAATTGTAGTAGTGTTCAATAATTTTTTTAGAAAAAAATTCTTACTTCTCATCTATTTAATTAAGTTCAAGCATTAAATGTTAAAAGCTTATTCAGCCTCAATATTTACATAAAATCAAAAGAAGAATGATATTGTTTGCACATAAAATTTCATCACTTAATCTCGGTTAATTGATAGATATTTTTAATTAATTAAATCACTTGGTCATAATAAGTTGAAATGATGTAAAATTGAAATGTCATAATCCTTTTCTAATATTCACATATGGTTTTCTCAATTGGCAAAATATTTGATTAATTATTTTTATGATTTTCTGATGGGCGTCTTAAATAATTTTTTTGCGAAAAATTTAAAAGTCTATAAAACAAATTAAGCTACAAAATTATTGCCAATCCGTCCTTAAACTGTTATTTGTACTGATTAAATTTATTACGAAAGATCTCGTAAAGTTTTTCAAAAAATATCCGAAAGTCTTTTCACCAAATATTAATGGGCTAACATTAGCACACGGAGAATTGGTATCTCTGCGTTTTGTCACTCGGTGATGAGTGATGGGTAAATTGGTATCTATCGTAATGACATTTTTCCGTCGTTATTGAAATGCCAATGGGGGAAATTGGAACTGGAATTTTTTTCCGTAGTATTTGAATTTTTTCAACCTTGTCTAGATTTGAAGGAAATTAGAATGTAGAGAAATCTTATAGCAACCGGGAGAACCATTTATAATTTTGATTGCATGAGTAGTTAGATAACTCGTTAAGAAATTTGTACGATTTTAAGATATACTTTTAAATAACCAAATCATAGTTAGTTGATCAATAAACATTCTCTTCTTTGTTTATAAGCTAACCATGGTAAAATAGTACGAAGTGACGTAAATACCATGTGTAGGTAACACAAATTTATATCTTACAAATGAAGAACTCTTTAGTAGAGAACACTATAACCTTTTCAATGTGTCTACCTAATGCGAATTAAAATCAACCGGATTTCTTATATATTTCTTTAATCTAACATCAAAATGTCAATTTTTAAAATTTTGTTGGGCCATTAAAATATGGGTTTGGCAATCTATGGGCCAAGATCAAAGGAATAAGTTAGCCCAACATGATATAAATGGATGAATTTTAATTTGGAAAAATAACTTAAATACAGAATTATAAGTTTATTATTCTCTAATTTTTCCTTTTTTATTATTTTTTTTAAATAATTCCTTTTTTTTTTAAATTTTAATAGAAGTTTAGAGATACATAACATTCTCTATCCTATGGCACACGCTTCCCCAATATCATGCCTATTTTTCTCTACTAAAACACTCAATCTTCTGAATCACTTTTTGAATTTTGAATTATTACTTTTATTCAAACACGTTTTACAACATTTAATATGCAATTTTGAATTTCAAAATTCAAAAAGCTGAAATTTCTGAAATTGGATCTACCATTGTTCTCTAGTTCTTCTTCTTCTTCTTCTTACTCCATCATCCGTTGTTCTTTTGTTCTTCGTTTCTTCTTGTTCATCGTTATATTACATCATATTAATGGATCCTTTTACGAATAGGAGGATTTATGATTCGGACGATGAAAATTGAAAAGAAAATAGAAAAAAGTGCTTGCATGATCCTTTTAATGTTCGAAAGGATTCAAACAAAGATATTCTGGAATCCTCTATATCAAAGGTACACACAAAAAAAAGAGAAAAGCATCAGCAACCATTATTGCCAGGCCGACATTGCTTCTGGTATGTCTTTTTTATACTTCTTTTAAAATTATTTTTAAAGTTAAAGTACGTTTGATACATATCATTATAGTGTGTTATAATGTTTATTCGATTTCATGATACATGAATTAATTGCGTGTCAGATGATTTTCTATGTATCACGAGTATTTGAAAATTATTATTATGAATCATACAATAAGTTTAATACATATCGAATCAGTGTGTTATTGTGTTTAGTCGATGCATTGATACATGTATTAGATGTGTATCATATGTTTTTATGTAGTATGAATTTTTGAAAACTGATATCATTTATGTAACGACCTGTTTAGTCGTTTTGAGCAGTAGAGTTTATTCTGGTAAGAACTGTCTTGGTCGACGGATCCCACGACTACCCGTCATGGGCACGACGGACCGTCGAGGGGGTCTCGTTCCAAAACACTTAGAATTCTGAAATTTGGGTACTGAGATTGACTCTCTGAACTTCGTGACAGAATGGCAGGACGGACCGTCGCAGGCACGACGGACCGTCACAAATCCTTCCACAGAATTAACTCTCTGAACTTGGTGACGGACCTGCAGGACGGACCGTCACAGGCTGCGTAACCCTGACTGGGTCGGATTTCTGTTAAAAGTTTTTAAGGGGCGTTTTGGACTATTCATGCTTATAATTATAAAGTTAGTGGATTAATGTTAATAATCCAATTACTTGGGGGTTAAAGGAGATAACCTTGAAATAAAAAGTGGGTTATTTTTATCATCTTTTATACTTAATTATATGACAATTAGGGTAAAAGAGAGAGGGTTTGAATAAGAAAAACAGAAAGAACAGAGAGAGAAGGGAGAAACGAGCGAGAGAAAGAGAATAACACAGAAGAAAGCAAAGGTTTTGGAAGATAGCTTGTTTGATTGTGATTCTTCGGTGGAGGTAGGTTATGGTTTATGCTACTTCATAGTAAACTCTTAATTGCGAATGATATATATTGGGTAGTATTGTAAAGTCTTCTATATGCTTAATTGTGTGCTTGCATGATGTGATTATGTATTTGTAATGGGTTGGGAAGATGAGGCTGTGAATCTTAAATCTTAAATTCACTTTGTTAATGATGATGCCTTGGTATAAAAGAAGGCTTAATGAACTAAAGTAATGAGATTAGAGGATCGGGTGTCACGTTCCGACACCAGGATAGTATTAGAGTATCGGGTGTAACGTTCCGACACCAGGATAGTATTAGAGGATCGGGTGTCACGTTCCGACACCAGGATAGTATTAGAGGATCGGGTGTCACTTTCCGACACCAGGATAGTATTAGAGGATCGGGTGTCACGTTCCGACACCAGGATAGTATTAGAGGATCGGGTGTCACGTTTCGATACCAGGATAGTAGGGGATCGGAGTGTCACATTCCGACACCAGGATAGTAGTAGTGGAGCGGAGTGTCACGTACCGACACAAAAGGAATAAAGAGAATGAATCTTGAATTATGTTAATATACTCAATTTAAAGAACTAATTCCCAAATGAGTATGATGGGGAGGCTTGAGTCCTCATAGATATGCTGGGTGTTGTGGCCAACGGTTATGGTATTTGTTGTTATCACCTGTTGAGTATGTAGTTGATTTTATATTATTATTTGATATATATTGTTTTCTATTTTGAGTTGGCCGATGATACGTACTCAGTACTTGTGCCTTGTACTGACCCCTACTTGTATTTGTTTTCTTTGATTATTTGTGGAGTGCAGCTAACGTACCATCGTCTTCAACTCGTCCGCAACTCTAGCCTGTCTTCATCACACCAGATTTCAGGGTGAGCTATTGTTTCTAGCTTGGACTGGATCTTCTTCTTCACGTCTTGATGCCTTGAAGTTCTGGCATGGACTAGCTGTTTATTTATTTTAGCTTCTTAGATACTCTTAGCTTTAGTAATTCGAGGATAGATGTTCTTGTGGTGATGACTTCCAGATTTTGGGAATAATAAGTATTGAGTTTTTAGAAGTTATTTAATCAATTTTCATTAATGAGTTTTAAGTCTTCCGCATTATATTCTGTTATTATGGTTGAAATGTTGGGGTTTAGATTGGTTGGTTCGCTCACATAGTAGGATAAGTGTGGGTGCCACTCGCGGCTCGTTTTGGGTCGTGACAATTTATCAATAAGGTATTAGTTGCTAATTTAGTATTAGTTGTTTTATTTAGTATTGATATTCAATATCATTAATTTTTTTTTTCAAATTGCAGCCACTCAAGTACAACATAAAAAAGATACTAACACATCCCATAAGGTTTGTTGTCAATTTCAACAACACTTTTCTGAAGGATTTTGAACAATATATAGGGGAGAATGTAATTCAACTGTTTAGGAATACAATGTTTGGACCCTTTTTAGATATTACTAAATGTAATTTCAGGGCCAAATCTCTAAGTGCTTGTTGTTGTTAGAGTTGGAACAAGGCAACCCTAATGTGTTGCATATTAGACATTCAAATGGGTGTATCCTGAAATTTGGTATAGATGAATTTGCAATATTAACTGGAGTTAAAGTCAAAGGCAATTGCAATGATTTTCAATACCCAGAATCAACTAATTGTATGCTATTCCAAAGTATTTTCCTGCAGTGAATAGTGTTACCAATATCAACTAGTTCAACGATTAAGATGGGTAACTGAGAGAACGATCAGGATGCACTCCAAATGTCTATATTGTTCTTTATTCATACATTCGTATTGGCCACTCTTGATAATACAACTATATCCATTGTGGATTTTC
Source organism: Solanum chilense (assembly GCA_032847665.1). NCBI lineage: Eukaryota > Viridiplantae > Streptophyta > Magnoliopsida > Solanales > Solanaceae > Solanum > Solanum chilense. The sequence continues at coordinate 6,631,215 of CM064966.1, forward strand.
TAATGGTTGAAGGTAGATATCAAGATTATCCTTGGGGTCAGCTATCATTCTCAAAACTCATCGATTCACTTAGACAGGATTTTGATGTTAGCAAAAAATTGTATCGATTATATGGGCTTCCATATGCACTTAACGTATGGATATACGAATGTGCAATCCAGTTAAATCCTGAATTGTTGTCAAAGAACGAAATGTCATACCAAGAATGTACAATTGGAGAGTTGTGTGTCTGATACGGAAAAGTTTGAAATGCTTATGTCTACCATTTTTCAAGAGGTAAACTTGAATCAATTTTTACTGTTAGAATAAACTATTTAAAGTTTGTCTATTTAATATCGTTATTATGTCTTGTGATACATTCTGATATGTCTTAACTATTTAATGTGTTTTGGTACATATGTATTGTATTAACATTTAAATTATTTTGTGTGTTTTGATACATTCAGAGTGCATGCTCAAACATTATCCCTACAGCAGAGGAACTTGAAGCTTTTGACCTAGTTGAAGTTGAACATGCTCCTCATTCTTCACCACCCTTAGTACAACCGAATGAGGAAGTTGATTTTGATAATTTCTCCACCAAACCTCCCGAACAGTTATTGAGGAGATCTTCTAGAGTGTCTGATACATCTATCCACACACCCCCCCCCCCAAAAGAAAAAAAAAGTGGTTATACATAAAAAAAAGGTTTTAGAATCGAGTCAGCCTGATCAATCAAATGTGTCTTCGACAATAGATGATGATGTACATGTTTCTATTCCAGATCTTCCTCCGACTCCGGCTGCTGATGTACATGGTTCTATTCCATACGTGTCTCCAAAGTCGGCTGCTGATGTACATGGTTCTGCAGATTCTCAGAAAGTCAACTATTGTAATTCTAGATATTGAAGAGTTGAAAGGACATTTGAAAAATTACGTAAGTTAATTATTTTGATATTTTTAATCAAATTTAATTTACTTTTATCCTAAATGTATTTATAATTTACAGGTTGACAAGAAATTTGAGGAACTGATTATATTGATAAAGGAAAATCACTCCTAGTTGATGCAATCTCTTGGCAAGGAAAACATCAATGTTAAGGCTAATACAAGCACATTTTAGTCTGGGAAACAAACATCTCGACAAATACGGATTGATCTTTCTGATATGGGTGGTGTATCTGAGGATAGTTTTGGTGTTTCTGGTAAGTATGGTGAACATCAAGTCATCGACGATGCGGGGGATGTCTCTGAGGATGTTATTGATGTTTTTGTTAATGAGGGTGAACAACAAGTCAATGCTACTCCAAAGGTATGTTTTATGATACATTGTAGTATGATTTATCATTTAGTTGATGTCATGTATCATGCACATACACTCATTGTTATGTATCATGCGAGTATAATCACTGTTACGTATTAGCACAAATTATATTAACACTTTTTACATAAAAACTGCATATTCAGGATGGTGATGCACATCAATGGCACCAAGATTTAAATGAACCTATCATGGAGCAAGATGGTGATGACAATATTCAACACAACATCCCTCATATTTTTTCCGATAAAACAACAATGGATGCATCGATAGATTTTTCAATTTTGCTTTATGACACAATTTCATTACACACAAATTTACTTAAAAAATCATTACATCATATTATACAGGAATCTTTCACTTCAACAACAATATCGTCATCAAATCAATCAGCAATAGATGCACTTATAAAAGATTTGAGGAAGGATCCTACTAATGCTAACCATTGTATTCTTACAATCCACAGAATATAACTAGCAGCCAGTACTTGTTGATTGATAGTCAATTACCCACTAACATTCCAATAACTGAGATTGGAGTTAGAATCGATTCAGTCACTCCTGCGCATAGAAACAGAATGCCTTCGAGAAATATTCAATCTCCATATTGTACTTCTTTTGGGTGAATCGAGAAGGGAAAAGAGAAATTGAAGGATATGGTTCGTCTCCATTTCCCATTAGAAGGATGTGGCATTACAGATCAAGTTTCGCCGAAACTTATTGGGGATTATATGAATTGATTGTCAAGGGGGCTCCTCAAAAATTATAACAATATGTAAGTTTTATACAATTTTTTTGCAAGTGTTTTGGTTAATTATTTTCGATATAACTTATTCATGATACTTTGTCTACTTTTTTTGTAATTAAGTCACTGTTGTGTATCATGTACATATAATCAAACATTATGTATCATGTATGCAGGGACCCATCAGACGATAAATACAGATCAGAATCTTCTTCTTTTGGATTTACGATGATGGACTTTGTTGGTTTTTTTTCAATGAACAAGAATTGGTTCTATGCCATGTCACAGCCAAACAAATGTTGGACTGATGAGGTAAAATTCTTTAACTAATTATCAAATGTGTATCAGTTACACTTATATTATTATAACATGATACATTCTGTAGAAGTATCATAATATTTAAATAGCAAAATTTATGATCAATATTTAATAATTATATTATTATATATTGTTTAGATGTATATAATTTCCTATTAAGTTTTCATTTTTTTATAACACATTGATGTGATTTTTTACTAACTTCGTAAAAAATCAAAACTCTGCAGAATGGATTAATGCAGATACACAACAACCCACCGCTTGTTCATGTCACTTGTAAAAAATTGTTATGATAGGTATTACATGGATAATAATGATAATAGTCTTAGTACAAAAGAACATGTTGATCGCACTTCAGTTGTATCTGTATACGAGAGGTCAATAATTAACATCGTCAAAGGTTTTGGAATCCCAGCTGCTTTACTATGGCATCTTGTAGATGAGGTCTACATCCCGATTAACTCCGATCAAGAATTCCATTGGGTGCTGGCAGTTGTTGTGTTGAAAAACAGGGTAATAAGAGTTTTTGACACATCAATATGCACAAGGAAAAAAGTAATTCCTCATGAGATAAAAATGTTGTCTAAAATGCTTCCTTCTTACATATTGGACAGTGGATTCTTTGAAGAAACTGAGCGAACAAAATTTGATGATTATCATGCATATAAGGAAAACATTACTGGTTGACTTTTGGAGCCTCAACTTCCTTTCATGATTGAATCTGCACAAGACATTGCTCAACAGAATAGTGATAGCCTGTCAGTATCAAGAATTTCATTCGTTTGTTCTTAATCATGTATCATTAAGTTTTTAATTTATATTCTGCATTTTTTTTTGTAGAGACCGTTGGTTGTATGTTACTGCATTTTCCCGTTATATGAGTGACCAAATCAAAATATCATATGCTGATTTTCGTCCTGAATACCTACGTCAAAGATATGGAGCACTGCTGTGGAGTTATGGCAGCGAGAAGGCTAAGTGTGGATACATTAGTGACAATGAAAATCCACCAAAATCTAAGGGCGTAGTCACACCACCACCAGAAGAAGATCTGGTTCACATAGTGTAGCATCTATGCATAAACAATGTTTTAATGTTATATTTCTTGTTTTGATACGTTATTGAACAAGTATTTTAATATTTTTTATGTTATTTTAATGGATCTATTTCCTTGAAGATTTTTTGTTGTTGTTACATTATGGAACAAGTATTTTTGCTTAGAAAACATAAATATCAGACATATTATGACGTCACACAGGTTTAATAAAGTGTAGTCAAAGTTTTTTTTAATTGAACATAGTTAGTAATAAATAGTTTATTTAAAAACTAAATTTACATGATACTTAGTTATAATGAATATCATAGTTGTGTGAAGTGCGATAGTTTTGTAAAAGTAAAGTTATTTACTCTATATTTCAAGTAAAGTATATCAAATAAAGCATTACATAAGTTAAATAATATAAATCACATGATACGTGATATATAGTAATCTTAATGTACACAGTAACCTCAATAAGTGTTTTTTTAATTAAATGTAGATGATACGTTGGGCAAAGCACATGATATATGTATTTTACGTTACTCAAAATACACATTTGTGTTTTGAATTAAAATCACATGATACATTGGATAAAACATATGTATCATGTACGATATGTTACCCAATAATCCCTGAATTTATATCTCATAGCCTAACATAAGAATTACAAAATTTATATAAAAAAGAAATATTGACTGTCATGATCCAAAAATGGATGTGATGGCACTCGTCTTATCCCACCAAGACAAGTCAACCTACAACTCAACCATTACAATAAAGTGCGGAAATAAAATATAAGTAACTTAATAAAAAACCCAAAACGTGGTAGTCACGTGTACAAGCCTCTAAAATATTACAATTGATTCAAAAGAAAACTCAAGTCTCAAATGAACTTGTTTCTAGAATAGAAAAAGATCATAATTAAGGAGAAGAAAGTCTGCTGAGATGGAAACAACTACCTCACAAATCTCCAAGAAGCCTGGGAAAAGAAGAGAATGACAAGTATAACAAAAATCCAGGCTCATAACCTACAAAAAATTTGTAGAAGCAAAGAGTGAGTACCAAACCACACGGTACTCAGCAAGTAAACCTCTAAACACAAGATAAGGAAATGAAATACGTGTACTCCTACCACCCCCAACCGAACCTCCACAACTACAACCTGAATTAAAATCAACCCATCCTAACAACTTACAGTTTACATAACACGTAGCTCAATAACAACACTTCGACAAATTACATATCCTCAACAACAACACTTCAACAAATTACATATCCTCAACAACAATACTTCAACAAATTACATATCCGCAATAACAAGCTCAATATTGATCAATCACAAGTTCCGCAGAACGACACTTAAAAGATCAGCAAAACACGATATCAAGTTCACTAATGATAAGTATGTGCAATGCGATGGAATGCAATGTCAAGTATAATGATGGATGTCTGACCTAGTGATACACACCCGCTGTCTCTCAGTCCGGGACCCATGGGGGACATATCTATCCATGCATCTGTCGCGGCGCACGACACGGCCCTCGATAATAGTAACCATCGTGGCGCGCGATACGTCCCTCGAAATATAGTATCCATGGGGGGGGCAATACGTCCCTTGAAATGGTACATCATTTTAAGTACTCATTCTTTCTCAATGCGCATAACACTTGTCACAACCAATGCCTCAGAATAATGCAGATGACAAGTTCACACAAATAATGAGGAGATGACCATTTTCATAACATCGCACACTTCACAACCACACAAACATGAAGTCACATCAACAATTATTCAACAAGCCTTTAACCCTTTCTCAACACATCCCCACATAAACAATTGATCACATTGCCTTTTGTTATCCCTTTTTTTTCATCATTAGAATTAATCAATGTGGACAAGTCAACCCATCACCAATCCCATTAATCCCAAACATACACCACAAGGAAATACACACATTTCATACACTTAACAAGAGTTTAGAAATCCACTTGCCTCAAATAGTCAAACGATCACTCCGGGGACTTGAGCCTTCCCTTTTTGTTGAGCTTCCGAATCGACGCAGTCTATTCAAGTATATATTCACAATAAGGTTTCAAAACTAACAACACCCACATTATTATTGTTTTACCCTAGAATCAAAAACCCACTCAAAATACATAACCAAGTTCTTATATCTTGGTGTCAATTAACATGTCAACTCTCATGTTTACCAAATTTCAAACTTAAGATTAAGTTCCAATTTTATCGAATATCATAATTCAAATGGTATTCATATAATATCATACATCTAATATTTAATTGCTCCATACCAACCTATCAAAACTTGAATCATAATGTAGTAAGCTTAAAAAGATTCTTAACGACAATTTGAATTAGGTCGTTATAAACCTTGGACCAGGAAATCAGTTTGCTGCAAACTGAACTATTTTAAAACTAACATTAAAAAAAGAACATATAATCAATATCCTAATGATTATCATCAATCATTGGCATCACTATTTCCATTCTTAAATTGCAGCCTTAGCTTATTGATAAAAAAAATTCTTTGCCTTACTCTTGGCCAAACAACGCCTACAAACATTTTATGACATTCACCCATTTCCCTTTAATAATTACTATATTAATATAAGTTCCATAATATAATTTCATAGAAAGCATAAGAGTTGGGAGTTTCACTTATCTTTGACGTGAAGAAGTGCACGCCGTCCCTTTGCATTCGTCTATCGCCTCTTAGTCTTATTTGTTTTCTCTCTCAAATTGAGGACTCAAATATTAAACCCTACTTCTTATTTTAATATATAAGAGTTAAATAGTACATGGTCTAAAATAAATTATCACTTTAGTCCACTAAATTTCAATTAATTTAATTATCTATAATTACCCATCAACAAATTAACTAAAGTTAAAAGAATAATTTAGAATTTTCAAAAAAAAAAAATCGGGTCATTTCATTGACACAAATATATTTATCAACATAAATAATAACAAAGTATTTATAATGAAAAGTGCAACTTAAAATTTAATTAACACAAGTTATTTATAAGTTTATTTATCAAAACCAAAAGTGTTTAGATTGCAACTGAAATGAATGCTGAAAATGATAAATGTTTACGTTTTAAATTATTCAAAAAAAAATTAATATCTTAGAAACATTACGACTAATTCACTTCTCTTTTTGGAAGAAAGTACAAGTTCTTCTGTTGTGTCCTTCTTGTCCACATTGTCCACAACAGTTTGTAATCAACTACCAAATTGTTAGGGTCTGACCAATCTGCCTTATCTGGCATTGGTACCATTGGAATTTCATATGTTTTTGCCAATGCATCAGGCTTGTAGTAATCAGAGCAATATGGATGCGTATCTGTGACATTCTTATCTTTCAATACAGCGATGGCACGTGCACAAGGTATCTCATCTAGTTGAAATCCACCATAATAACATACTTTCCGCTCAAGACTAACAATATATCTTCTTCCAGCTTCATAAATCGAGAAAATAAATTCAGCTGATGGAACAACCTGTGTATATTAAAAAATTTAAATATATGATTTTTTCAAAATAAATCATGTTCAAACTGCAGAATGATACAATGAATTAGATAGATATAATATAAAATATTATATAATAATACATACCTCCATCTTTGAACTTTTAGCTGCGTTTACAATCAACAACTCCTCAAATTTTCTCCCTAATGTGTCCTTTGTATATGAGGCTACTTCTCTGTTTTTGCAATGCCAAGAACCAAATGGAATTCTAACTTCTTCCAAGAATTTTAATATATTTAATTGGCGTGCTTCAACAAGACAACCATTGATACATTCTGCATGTTTGAAGTCATCATTCTACCTCTATTTACTGTTGCATGAACTCTTAACCACTTTTCATAACCTGCATCTTCAAGGTACTCCTTAACCTTGTGATCAATTCTATCAACCTTAGCCATCAACTTATCAAAATCTTTCTTTCTATATGCCTTGGCCATAGAGTATAATAGATCACTTATCTCCTTTCTACTCCTTTTGAAGTTGCCACATACATTCTTTCAAAGATGTCATATGCATGCATAATTAGGTACATTTGGGAACACAATCCTCACACTCTTCATAATACTCTAATTTCTATTCGAAACAACACATATATCTTTTCTCTCACCAAATATATTTTTGAATTGTTCGAAAAACCATGTCCACGAACAATCATTTTCGGTGTCAATAACACGATATGCCAATGGGAATATTCAACCTGATTACAGACACACATTATATCATTTGATACGTAACATATACAAATACATAACAATTACAAAAAAAAATACATACCTACGCCATCAAGTATGCTTGCTGATACAAATGTCCCTTTGTAAGCTCCAGTCAGATTTGCACCATCCACAACAACTATTGGCCTGTAGTAACTGAATCCCCCAATGAATGGTCTTAAGGCGACGAACAGATACATAAATTCATCCTCCTCAGTCTTATGCATTCTTATATAAGAATTTGGATACACGGTATTGTGTATGTATCGCGACAACCGTCTATATCCTGCAGATGATTTTTCCCTAATCATGGAGAGTGCACGTTCATTAGCACGCCATGCTTGTTGTTAAGATATTTGAACCCCATAGAATTCTCTAATATCATCAATTATATCTTTCGGAGTATAAATTCGTTTATGATTGACCAATTTAGAGCAGTAACTCCACTTACAAATCTGATTGTTGCTACTCTCTCCCTCATTGGACACGTATGTTCACTATTGAAACTTCTAACAATGAAAATATCAGATTTTTTCCTGCAAGACGCCTTCATAGTCCAACCACACTTGTCTGAAAAGCATACCAACACATAGTTGCGTACTTTTTTTCATCAATTACATCATATAATATATACATCAATAATGTTTAAAGTAATCAAACAATGAATTAAACGAAATTATCTACCATTTTCGAAGAAAATTACTTTACACGTATCAGAACTTTTTGCTATGCTTGTTTAAATTGATATATCAGCAGTAGTATATTAAAGTATCAATATTGTTAATCAATGTATATTAAGGTATCAATATAGTTAATTCAATGTATCAATTAACTTAACGAATAGTGAATCATAGATTAAAACAGATTTAACTCAAAATATCAACTAACTAATGATACATGGAGGTTTCTATAGAAAACAGTAATGTTTCATGTACTAATTTTATCAACATGTAAATATATATAAATTCCAAACACTACCATACTTTTTTTATCAGATCTCTTTACTTTGCAATTGAAGTTGTTCTTTATCTTATATTTCGTCATCACATCTACAAGTGTTGCTTTATCCTTATATATCTGACCTGTATTCACCTCTACACTTTCTGAATCGATTATAACATTTGTAACTCCAAATTCTGGATTTTCATACGAATCAAATAAACTAGATTCAACCATTGCCAAAGCTTCTGTATCCTGTGTTGTGCCTTCTACACATGTAATTTCTCCACATATTCAATCAAAGTTATGTACAGTACCACCAATCTTTTCAACTATGTCAATACATAATGGATACATTGAAAATCCTGACTCATTTTTTTCAGTTCTAAATATAGTTTAATACCCATATCGTTCCTAACCTTCATTGGACAAGAGTTACCTTCTATCATTTAATGAATTTCATTATTTTTTCTTGATACATCGATATCCAACTCGATTGCATTTGCTGCTTTGAGATTTGAAAACGATATTGAATCTCCAACAATAATTTTATCGATTTTGTAACTTTCATACTGCAATTCGTTCACCCAAATTCATAAACTTTTTTTTGTAACATTAATTTTATTTAAATTGACTTTAGGCACACAAGTCTATTTTTCATACATATGCGTCTAAAATTTGGCATATAAACTAACTTCAAATAATATGAAAGTGAATTATTCCAATCATTTTTACATAAGTTCATGTCATATAAAACTGAACTTCGACTATTTTTGCATGAGGTTCAACTCATATATGGTTGAACTCATTCGATATCAAATTTCTTACTATTGTATTTTTTTTGTTTCTCAAAATGATATTACTTGGATAACGTAATAATTGAAGCAAAACATGTCTTGGCATCTTACAACAAATAAATACTGAACCTCGAAGAGAAAATTAAAGCTGAAATATAGGGCAGGTGTCCTTATCTAGCTCATAAATCATATTAGGGAGGCAAATGACTTTTCATTTGGGAGCTCATCTTCTTAATCAACCAATTCGCCTTTGCGAGTCCTCCATGAATATTACTATATAGGAGTAGAATATTTAAATGCTAAAATCTTATCTGGTCATGATGTTAAACCAAATCAAAAAAGTCATATCATGTGTTTACTCATAATGTTTCATCACTTAATCATAATTAATATTATTAATATTTTAATTCATTTAATCACTTAATTATAATAAATTGAATTAATTTAATATAAACTATTGAATACATAGTTTGAAATGGCGTAAAACTCTAAGGATGTCTAATAAATGAAAATCTAGGTGATCACTACTACGCATATTTTAAAAAAACAGTGAATGTATCATGTTATAATCAACATTTTTTGATGTTGACATAGAGTTTGCTCAATTGGTACACATTTAATCTTACAAAATTGGAAAAATGTTTGAAATATATCTGAACTTTGATTGAAATTATTGCAACAGTACCAAACTTTGGGAATGACATTTACCGCTGCAGTATTAAAAGTGCATTTTAAAGGTATACATGTGCTCGTATAGACATAATAAATATTGCATCATTATAAATAGTAACTTGTCCACGTGGACACATATTGTCACACCCCGAGTCTTCATACTGGACGTGGCCGACACCTAATGGCCATTGCTTGTCTTGAGCGAACCCTTGGCCTAGCTTGCTTAACTCGGCAGAGATTTAACTCATTATAAGAAAGAAACATTCTCAAAGAATAATTTAAAGTAAAAATCTTGGCCAAAATATCTTTTAAGTCTCATATGATAAAATATATATAAATAAATAGAGACTTAAACTGGACTATCTGACTGATTATCCGTCTATGAAGCCTCTACAATACTAGGATGAATGCTGAGACAAATCGCACAACATTCTATAAATGAAAAGATTGGAAGCAATAAATGAGTCCTCCGGATTCAAGGAAGCTCACCACTAACTCTGGTTACTCAAACTAGATCAACGAGGCGCTGGATGTTGATCCTGGTTACCTGGCTCTACATCATAAGACGATGCAGGGCAACTAACATCAGTACATTGAATGTACGAGTACGCGAGTTGGAATTCTAAACAACAACTTTAAGCTTGAAAGGAATAATAAGAAATTTACCTTCGCTCAGCTAAACTCATGAATTACTGAACTAAATATAAAGCAAATAACAACACATGCCATATATGTATAACAAACTCAACTTTACTTTTATATGAAAGTAATATAGTTTTTCTGTGGGAGATTCTCTAACCGACAACCATCACTACGAGCCTAAGCGATCATACAACATCTTACCTCACGTTGTAAGAGGATCGTCTGATACCTTGCCATTAGTATAAAACCTGAACTACTAAGTGGATCCACCAGTCGTTGCTAAAAAGCACTAAGCAATCATGTAAAAAGTATGACCCTTCTTTTGTCCATGTTTTCTTCATTGTTTATAGGGTATTGAGTTAATATGAACTCGCATCCCTAATCGGATCTTCTACTTCCAAAATACTTAGCTAATATGTTTTGAAAACAACTTCTTCTCTGGTTTGAGGTAATTGCTCAAACTTAGCTTTAAACGCTCTCTTGGACATCATGGTTTCATTTTTACAAAAACTAGCCAAAGGCTCTATTAGAAGTCTAGCTTCTTTCTTCTTGCTAAAAATGTGAAAATATTTGTAACTCTTAGGGAATACTTAGTTTCCCTTGTAACTTTTGAGAAATGAATTCAACTCTTTACTCTTTGCTTAACTTGAAACTCTTGACCTTAACTCAACTCTTAGGTAATACATAGTTCCTCTATATTTCTTGAAGGAAAGACTTCAACTTTACTCTTTACTCTGACTTGTAAGTTGAGACTTAAAACAAAGTTATAACGTTTAATAAAGACCCTTGAAAGCTTATAGAAACTTTTTTTTGACTTGCTTCGTAACTTCTAGACTTCACTCTTAACTCCTTTGACTTTAATCTTAACTTTCCTTGAATTGTATTATGTATTCAAGGTTATGATTTCCGTTTTTTTGCGATTTATAGGTGTTCAGAAATCATTTGAAGTAATTCGAATCCTTAGAAGGTGTTAATGTGCCTTAGAAGGGCTTATAACGGTTAAACTACGAAAACTAGGTGAAAACGCCGATCCGGCGCAATGGTGGCACGTCTCGCCAGCCTCAGTTGAGTGAGGCTTGATTCTGGCACACTGGTGCCGTGCTGCTCCAGGACCTAGTTAACTTAAGCTCTCTTCTGGCGCACTGCATGTGCGACCGCAAGTGCGTCGAACAAATTTTTCAACTCGTTCTGTGACACAGAAACGCCTAGACCTCCATGGTTCCATCCCCAAACCCCTAGGATCATCAATACCAATAAGATCTAACTCGAAACAACATCATAAACTACTAATCAATATCAATGTGCATGAAATCAACTCAACCAAAAAGGGATTCGATGAGATTATCAATAATTCACTTCTAATCATGTAATCAATTCTAAAACTCCTGAACTAAAATAGGATTAGTGTAGGGATGAATTAACCCAATACGAAAGAGCTCATATACCATGATAGGGATCACCCATGACGAATTCCACTTAAAATCTCTTGGCGTTTTTTGTGAAACTTTGATCTTTCTTCCTTCTCTTTCTTTAATTCTCTTTTCGCCCAAACCCTAAGCGTAAGAGAACTTTTCTAATATGAACTAAAACTTATTGTTACCCCAATTAGACCCTTAAAACAAATTACGAAATAAATTTATAAAAATACCATTTTGCCCTTCCTTACATACGGATTGAACTTCCCTTACTTCAAAAGCCCAACTTCCGAAAGACATATCTCTCTCATACGATATCGAAATCGTGCAAAACTCGGGCCGTTAGAAAGGTTTTTCCAACCTTATAAAGAATTAAGTCTAACTCATCCTATACTAGAAGTTATGACCGCTTGCAAATGACCAAACACTAAATTTCTTAACTTTAATAAGTTTTTCATATTTTCCCCTTCCGTTCTAAAAGTGAAAGATTTTTGTAACTTATATTATTCTTGACTAATACGAGTTACGATATGTTATACATATATATCTTGAAGATACACTAGTGCAGGGGGTAATAGGTCCAACTCAAAGGTTGGGATTGCTACACCAATTTCGATAAAAGTTCAGATATATTTTGAACTCTTTTTCCTAAAGTTTGGCCATCATATGATGAACAAAAAAAAATTAAATCTTATGACTAATTGATAAATCAGGGACTAAGAATAAATTACTCATGGATATTTATTAACAGAAAAAATTAGTCACGTAATTAGTTAAAATCTTCCATTGAAATGCCCTTGATAATATTTTTTTGCACAATTCGTTGCTAAATAAAATTAAAAGGAATTTTTAATATTAACTACAAAATTATTGACGGCTATTTTCATTTTTTCATAATATAGCAATGTTATTATATAAACATTGATGTACAAAAGTTAACAATTCTCTGTTATTTATTTGGATTTGCCACCGAATTCCTTAAAACTAGGGTAGAAAAGTTTGACGCTGTGTAATTCTTTTACTGAGAATAATAATACGTGGATTGTCTTAAAGGATGTTAAAAAATTATTAATAATATAAACGGAATTACGTGACATGGCATTTCATTAGGAGAGAGATGACCTTTTGTTTCGTCAAGTATATTTTAAGGAAAATATGTACATTTGGTTGATATTATAATCCTAAAACAAAAATAAGTTATATTACTAGGTAATTTCCCAAATATGGGTGACTATCTAGGGAAATTACTCTTTGAATTGTTTAGAGACAAGAAAATTAGTTATAATGAATTATAAAATTATCATAGAAGAATAAACATTCTTTAAATAGCTCATTAAATTTTTATCTCTTTCGATAAAGGTTAAACTTATAATAATATTATATACATGATAAAAATATATTATCAAATTTTTTAATCTACAATTTTTTTTTTTTTATGTAAAATAATAATCAATAATTTTCTATATATAATTAGTTTGTAGTTAATTCATGTTCAATAAATATATTTAGTAATTTTTTGTTAGTATTGTTCTATTAAACAAAAACAAAACAGGTGCTATGTTTTTCTAAAGTCATTTTTGCTTTTATGGTAATGACATAAATTAAACTTGACTAGTGCATTTGAATTTTATATTAATTTGACTAGGATTACTATAACTTATTGTGTTTTTTCCTGTTTAGTCGAGTTATATAATACTAATTCGATGACAATATTAACTTTACCATAAAATTTATGCACTAAACTCTCTATAAATTCCATAACTACATCATAACAAATTACACATTTTCAAAGAATTTTGTCTCTCAAAACTTTATTGAATAGCATTACATACATTCAAACAAAGAGAAAATGAATTCATCCAAAACTGTTCTTTTAATTTTATTATCTCTTCTGCTTTTTCAAATCAAAGGTACATATTATAATTTTATGCTAAAATTTATAGTTTAACATTTTTCTGACGATGATAACTTTAATACAAATTTTTAATAAATTTTTTAATGATTAACTTTTTTTTATGAACTGTAGAGAATTTCGTGAATGGTACAGAGGAAGTATGCGGCCTCGTATTGCAACCATGTCACATTAATAGAGAGTGCAGCTTACCATGTCGACGTAAGAACTATTACGTGGCTTTGTGTGTGCCTAAACTTAAGTTTGGTCAAGTTAGTAAATATTGTTGTTGTGTAAATAGGTAAAATGAATATTCTTTCAAATTGAAGAATATTATCTATATATGTTTCATTTAACTATATAATACTATAATAAAATAGCAAAGTTCGAAGGGAAGTCGATTTTTTGAATTTTAATACTTTATCGACATTTATTATGCTTTTACGTATGGCTCAGAGTGAGATTACTGAACATGCTATATCATATAGATTTATCTCTTTATGTGAGTGAGAAATAAAATAATCATATGCAATATTACATTTGTAAATTATAACATAGACTTTATAGTTTGAATAATAAAAAATTCAAAATTATAATATTGGTAGTTTAATGAGTTTCTATTTTTAAATAAAGATTAAATTATTTAAATATTAATTTGAAATGTCTATCATTTCAAATTTTCTTATGTTAAAATTACATGTATGTGGACATCTAATGATATTTGTGAGATAATTTTTTATCTAATATAAATTTTGATTAGTTTGATTAAATATCAATTACTTCTTGTATCTTATTTTACTTGATCTCTATATTATAATATAATTTATTTTATTTGTTCATATTAATGAAGTAATCTAATGTTGATTAGAGTATAAAAAATTATCATATATACATTAAAATATATGGATTAATATTTTTTGCGGGTGCTCTTTTACTGAGTGTGTAAATGGTAAATTTCGCTTCAATATAATAGTCCACAAATTAAATTACCCTAGACAAATTTGTGCGACGAGCACGACCAATGAAGTATGCAGGAGATCTGCATCCAAAACTAAATGTTTGAGAGATAACTTACTAAATGAACTCCGTCACCCTCGCAGATCCTCCACTAGTATTACTATGTATCATAATCCAAGATATTGTAAGTGTAGTAGTGTTCAATAATTTTTTTGAAAAAACTCTTACTTCTCATCTATTTAATTAAGTTCTACCATTAAATGAAAACTTATTCAGCCTCAATATTTACATAAGATCAAAAGAAGAATGATATTGTTTGCACAAAAAATTTCATCACTTAATCTGTAACGACCTGTTTAGTCGTTTTGAGCAGCAGATTTTATTTCTGGAAAAACTGTCTGAGTCGACGGAACCCACGACGCACCGTCATGGTCACGACGGACCGTCGAGGGTGTCTCATTCCAAAACACTTTAGAATTTTGAAATTTGAGTGCTGAAATCGACTCTCTGAACTCTGTGACGGACCTGCAGGACGGACCGTCACAGGTACGACGAACCGTTGTGAGCTTCCATTTCAAAACACTTCAACTCTTGAGAATTTGGTACTGGGAGCAATTCTCTGAACGTCGTGACGGAAGTGCAGGACGGACCGTCGTAGGCACGACGGACCGTCACAGGTTGCGTAATCCCAGGCTGGGTCGGATTTCTATTTAAGTTTTAAAGGGGCGTTTTGGACTATTCTTGCTATAATTATAAATTTCGTGGGTTAATATTAATGACTCAATTTCTTGGGGGATAAAAGAGGTAACCTTGAGTTAATTAGTGGGTTACTATTGTCATCTTTTATACTTAATTATATGCTAATTAGGGTAAAAGAAAGAGGGTTTGAATAAGAAAAATAGAAAGAACAAAGAGAGAGAGAGAGGATCGAACGAGAAGAGGAGAAACGAAGAGGGAACAAAGCTTTGGGGAATTTGCTTGCTTGATCACTAATCTTCGGTGGAGGTAGGTTATGGTTTTTATACTATTCGTAGTAAACTCTTAATAGCGAATGATATGTATTGGTAGTATTGTAAACCCTTCTATATGCTTAATTGTATGCTTGCATGATTGTGATTATGTGATTTTGAAAAAATAGCATGATAAAGCTATTGAATCCTAAATCTTGAAGAAACCCTAATTCACCTTGTAATTGATGATGCCTTGGTATAAAAGAAGGCTTGATGAACTAACGTAATGAGATTGATGATGCCTTGGTATAAGAGAAGGCTTGATGAATTGATAAAATGAGGTTAGTGGATCGGAGTGTCACGTTCCGACACATAGTATTAAGGGATCGGGTGTCACGAACCGACACGTAGAATTAGGGGATCGGAGTGTCACGTTCTGACACATAGTATTAAGAGATCGGGTGTCACGAACCGACACGTAGAATTAGGGGATCGGAGTGTCACGTACCGACACATAGTATTAGGGGATCGGGTGTCACGAACCGACACGTAGAATTAGGGGATCGGAGTGTCACGTACTGACACATAGTAGTAGGGGATCGGAGTGTCACGTACCGACACAAGAGGAATAAAGATAATGAATCTTGAAAGATGTTAATATACTCAAACTAATGAACCTAATTCCCAAATGAGTATGGTATTGAGGCTTGAGTCCTCATGGATGAACTTGGTGGTACTTATTGATTATTATAGTACTTGTTGTTGCTACATGTTGAGTATTGTAGTCGATTTATGATATTAACTGATACATATTGTTTTCTATTTTGAGTTGGCCGATGATACCTACTCAGTACTTGTGTTTGTACTGACCCCTACTTGTATATTTCTTTCTTTGTTATTTGTGGAGTGCAGCAAACGCGCCGTCGTCTTCAACTCAATCGAAATTCTAGCCAGTCTTCATTACACCGGAATTCAGGGTGAGCTAATGCTTCTAGCTTGGACTGGATCTTCTTCTTCATGTCTTGATGCCTTGAATTTCCGGCATGGACTAGCTTTTTGATTTATTTTAGCTTCTTAGAATACTCTTAGTTTAGTAATTTGATCATAGATGTTCTTGTGGTGATGACTTCCAGATTTTGGGGATAATGAGTTATAAATTTTAGAAGTTTATTGAATTGATTTTCATTAATGAGTTTAAGTCTTCCGCATTACTTTCTGTTGATATTATACTGAAATGTTGGGTTTTGTATTGTTGGTTCGCTCACATAGGAGGGTAAGTGTGGGTGCCACTCGCGACCCAATTTGGGTCGTTACAAACTTGGTATCAGAGCATTAGGTTAGTTGGTCTCATCACACAAGAACGAGTCTAGTAGAGTCTTGAGGAACGGTAGGGGGACGCCTTTACTTTTCTTTGAGAGGCTATAAGACTTTAGGAAAATTCCATTCTTTCTTTCTTTCTTTCGTGCTATTACTTGGATCCAATTGGTATCTAGGTGATACAAATTGGTATCTGACCATCTTCACTCTATTTCGCAGATGGTTAGAACTAGAGCAACGACTGCACCAACACCAACACCGGCAAGACAGGATGCGTCTCAGCCAGCCACTGAGGCTGTAGCTCGAAGGGGAACAGTGGCGAGAGGCCGTGGAAGAGGTCGTGGGAGGACGTCCTCTAGAGGAAGAGGACAAGCACCTAGCCCACCTGGTACTAGGGTGGTGACTCCTCCACCGACTGAAGAAGTGGTAAGAGAGGGTGAGGAAGGTGAGAATGAACAAGTACAGAATGAGGGATTTCCACCCCAACCTACCCCAGAGATGATCAATCAGGTTCTTGCTTATCTTAGCGGGTTATCTGATCAGGGCCAGACACCTCCAGTGTTTTCTGCACCAGCACCTCAGGTTCCTGAGGTACAACATGCAGCTACTGTAGCTTCCCGCATGGATGCCTCATTGGAAATAGGCACGTTTCCACGTCTGACTACAGGGCCTATAATGACAAATGATCAGCATGAACTTTTCAGTAAGTTCTTGAAATTGAAACCTCCAGTCTTCAAGGGTGCTGAATCTGAGGATGCTTACGATTTTCTGGTTGACTGTCATGAGCTACTACACAAGATGGGTATAGTAGAACGGTTTGGTGTTGAGTTCGTGAGTTATCAGTTTCAAGGGAACGCCAAAATGTGGTGGCGGTCACATGTCGAGTGTCAACCAACAGAGGCACCACCTATGACTTGGACATCATTCTCTAGCTTGTTTATGGAGAAGTATATCCCCCGAACTTTGAGGGTTAGGAAAAGAGATGAGTTCTTGAGCCTAGAGCAAGGTAGGATGTCGGTTACTGCATATGAGGCTAAGTTTCGTGCATTATCCAGGTATGCCACCCAACTTTGTTTCAGTCCACAAGAGAGGATTCGCCATTTTGTGAAAGGGTTGAGGTCAGAATTGCGGATTTCAGCCTTACAGGTACCGGCTGCGGCAAAATCCTTCCAAGAAGTGGTAGACTTCGTGATAGAGGTAGAAGGAGTGAAGCCAGATGACTTCGCCACGACATCGACATCAAAAAGGTTTCAAAAGGGAGGTGAGTTTAATGGTTCCTACTCCATAGGACAGGGTTCAGGAGGGTACTCAGTCCGACCAATTCAGTCTTCACTACAGACTGTAGTTGGAGGTCCACCTCAAACCGGTCAACACTTCTCTGAGAGACCTATTCTTGACTCCAGGGAGTGTTATGGATGTGGGGAGACTGGACATATTAGGAGGAATTGTCCAAAACAGAGTTACAGACCCCCAATAGCTAGAGGTAGAGGTGGTCATGGTAGAGGTCGTTATTCTGGAGGACGTGGTGGTCGAGGTAATGGTGGTCACCGAAACGGCCGAGGTGACGGACAAACTGGAGCCACTACAGCACAACATGGTAGGGGCAACGGGCAGACAGGTGATAGGGCCCATTGTTACGCTTTCCCCGGGCGGTCTGAAGCGGAGGCATCTGATGCTGTTATCACAGGTAATCTTTTGGTTTGTGATTTCATGGCTTCTGTATTATTTGATCCTGGCTCCACATTTTCATATGTATCTTCCTCATTTGCTACTGGCCTTAATTTACATTGTGAATTGCTTGACATACCTATTCGTGTTTCTACTCCGGTGGGTGAGTCTATGATAGTTGAAAAAGTATATAGGTCTTGTCTGGTGACTTTCGTGGGGAGCAATACTTATGTAGACTTGGTTATCTTAGAAATGGTTGATTTTGATGTAATTCTGGGTATGACTTGGCTTTCTCCGAATTTTGCGATCTTGGATTGTAATGCTAAAACCGTGACGTTAGCCAAGCCTGAGACAGATCCGTTAGTATGGGAGGGCGACTACACTTCCACTCTGGTTCGTATCATCTTCTTTCTTCGTGCTAAGAGAATGGTTAGTAGGGGGTGTTTAGCTTTCTTGGCACACCTCAGGGATGACACTACCCAAGTACCTTCAATTGAGTCAGTTTCGGTAGTCCGTGAGTTTCTGGATGTGTTCCCTGCAGATCTTCCTGGTATGCCACCGGATAGAGATATTGATTTTTGCATTGATCTTGAACCGAGTACTCGCCCCATTTCTATACCCCCTTATAGAATGGCTCCCGCGGAGTTAAGAGAGTTAAAGGCCCAACTTCAAGAGTTGTTGAGCAAAGGCTTCATTAGACCCAGTGCATCTCCGTGGGGTGCTCCGGTGTTATTTGTGAAGAAGAAGGATGAGAGCTTTCGGATGTGCATAGACTACAGACAACTGAATAAGGTAACTATTAAGAACAAGTATCCCATTCCTCGCATTGATGACTTGTTCGATCAATTACAAGGTGCTTGTGTCTTTTCTAAGATTGACTTGAGATCCGGTTATCATCAATTGAAAATACGGGCAGCGGATGTGCCAAAGACTGCTTTTCGAACCAGGTATGGGCATTACGAATTTGTAGTGATGTCTTTTGGTCTTACGAATGCCCCTGCTGCGTTCATGAGCTTGATGAATGGGATTTTCAAGCCATATCTGGATCTCTTTGTGATCGTATTCATTGACGATATACTGATATACTCAAAGAGTAAGAAGGAACATGAGGAGCATTTGAGAATGGTGTTAGAGTTTTTGAGGAAGAAAAAACTTTATGCCAAATTCTCCAAGTGTGAGTTTTGGCTAGATTCAGTGTCCTTTTTGGGGCACGTGGTTTCTAAGAATGGAGTAATGGTGGATCCTTCTAAGATTGAGACAGTGAAGAATTGGGTAAGACCTACTAATGTGTCAGAAATAAGGAGTTTTGTTGGGCTAGCTTGCTATTACCGTCGATTTGTCAAGGGATTCTCTTCCATTGTTTCCCAATTGACGAACTTGACTAAGCAGAATGTTCCATTTATATGGTCGGATGAATGTGAGGAAAGCTTTCAGAAGCTCAAGTCCTTGTTGACTACTGCACCAATTCTTACCTTGCCGGTAGAGGGTAAGAATTTCATCGTTTATTGTGATGCATCCTATTCTGGTTTGGGTGCATTGCTAATGCAAGAGAAGAATGTGATTGCTTATGCTTCGAGGCAATTAAAGGTACATGAACGTAACTATCCGACCCATGATTTGGAGTTGGTTGCGGTAGTGTTTGCATTAAAGCAATGGAGACACTATCTATATGGGGTTAAGTGTGAAGTCTATACGGATCATCGTAGCCTACAGTATGTCTTTACTTAGAGGGATTTGAATTTGAGACAGAGGAGATGGATGGAACTACTAAAGGACTATGATGTTACCATCTTGTATCACCCAGGAAAGGCTAATGTTGTGGCAGACGCCTTAAGTAGAAAGGCAGGAAGCATGGGAAGTCTAGCTCATTTGCAAGTCTCTAGACGCCCGTTGGCTAGAGAAATCCAAAACTTGGCTAATGACTTTATGAGGCTAGAAGTAAGTGAGAAGGGAGGATTTTTGGCTTGTGTGGAGGCGAGATCTTCTTTTCTTGACAGGATCAAGGGAAAACAGTTTGATGATGAGAAACTAAGTCGAATTCGGGATATGGTGTTGCGAGGAGAGGCTAAAGAAGCAATAATTGATGAGGAAGGTGTTTTGAGAATTAAGGGAAGGGTATGTGTGCCCCGTGTTGATGATTTGATCCACACTGTTCTTACAGAGGCTCATAGTTCCGGATATTCTATACATCCTGGTGCAACCAAGATGTACCGTGACCTAAAGCAACACTTTTGGTGGAGTAGAATTAAGTGAGACATTGTTGATTTTGTTGCCAAATGTCCAAATTGTCAACAAGTAAAGTATGAACACCAGAGGCCCGGAGAAACACTTCAGAGAATGCCTATTCCGGAATGGAAGTGGGAGAGAATTGCAATGGACTTCGTGGTTGGTCTTCCAAAGACATTGGGTAAGTTTGATTCTATTTGGGTAATTGTGGACAGATTAACTAAGTCTGCTCACTTCATTCTGGTCAAGGTGACCTACAATGCAGAGAAGTTAGCCAAAATCTACATCTCAGAAATCGTTCGATTGAATGGAGTTCCACTTTCCATCATATCAGATAGAGGTACGCAGTTTACTTCTAAGTTTTGGAGAACATTGCATGCTGAATTAGGTACTAAGTTGGATCTTAGTACTGCATTTCACCCTCAGACCGATGGTCAGTCGGATCGAACGATCCAAGTGTTGGAAGATATGCTTCGTGCATGTGTGATAGAATTTGGTGGCCATTGAGATAACTTCTTACCCTTAGCGGAGTTCTCATACAATAATAGCTACCAATCCAGTATTGACATGGCTCCATTTAAAGCATTGTATGGGAGGAGATGTAGGTCTCCCATTGGTTGGTTTGATGCATTTGAGGTTAGACCTTGGGGTACTGATCTGTTGAGGGATTCATTGGAAAAGGTGAAAGCTATTCAAGGAAAGCTTTTAGCGGCTCAAAATAGGAAAAAGGAATATGCGGATTGAAAGGTTAGAGACTTGGAGTTCATGGAGGGTGAACAAGTCTTGCTGAAGGTTTCACCCATGAAAGGGGTGATGCGGTTTGGTAAAAGAGGTAAGCTAAGCCCAAGGTATATCGGACCATTTGAAGTACTTAAGCGAGTAGGGGAGGTGGCTTATGAATTAGCCTTGCCTCCAGGGCTGTCAGGAGTGCATCCGGTATTTCACGTGTCTATGTTGAAAAGATACCATGGGGATGGAAATTACATCATTCGTTGGGATTCGGTTCTGCTTGATGAGAATTTGTCTTATGAGGAGGAACCTTTTGCTATTTTAGATAGAGAAGTTCGCAAGTTGAGGTCGAGGGAGATTGCATCCATCAAAGTTCAATGGAAGAATCGACCAATTGAAGAGGCCACTTGGGAGAAGGAGGCTGATATACAAGAAAAATACCCACATCTGTTTACAGATTCAGGTACTTCTTCTCGTCCTTGTTTTTCTCCTTTTGATCGTTCGAGGACGAACGATGGGTAAATTGGTATCTATAGTAATGACCTGTTTAGTCGTTTTGAGCAGCAGATTTTATTTTTGGAAAAACTGTCTGAGTCGACGGAACCCACGACGCACCGTCATGGTCACACGAACCGTCGAGGGTGTCTCGTTCCAAAACACTTAGAATTCTGAGATTTGAGTGCTGAAATTGACTCTCTGAACTCTGTGACGGACCTGCAGGATGGACCGTCACAGATACGACGAACCGTTGTGAACTTCCGTTTCAAAAAACTTCAATTCTTGAGAATTGGGTACTGGGAGCAATTCTCTGAACGTCATGACGGAAGTGCAGGACGGACCGTCGTAGGCACGACGGACCGTCACAGACTCTTCAAGGAAATTGAGTCTCTGAAGTTTGTGACGAACCTGCAGGACGGACCGTCGCAGGCATGACGGGCCGTCACAGGTTGCGTAATCCCAGGCGGGGTCGGATTTCTGTTTAAGTTTAAAGGGGCATTTTAGACTATTCCTGCTATAATTATAAAATTCGTGGGTTTATATTAATAACTCAATTTCTTGG
>CM064966.1:6654236-6679236 GCA_032847665.1 Solanum chilense
ATGAATTAGCCTTGCCTCCAGGGCTGTCAGGAGTGCATCCGGTATTTCACGTGTCTATGTTGAAAAGATACCATGGGGATGGAAATTACATCATTCGTTGGGATTCGGTTCTGCTTGATGAGAATTTGTCTTATGAGGAGGAACCTGTTGCTATTTTAGATAGAGAAGTTCGCAAGTTGAGGTCGAGGGAGATTGCATCCATCAAAGTTCAATGGAAGAATCGACTAGTCGAAGAGGCCACTTGGGAGAAGGAGGCTGATATGCAAGAAAGATACACATACCTGTTTACAGATTCAGGTACTCCTTCTCGTCCTTGTTTTTCTTCTTCTGATCGTTCGAGGACGAACGATGGGTAAATTGGTATCTATTATAACGACCTGTTTAGTCGTTTTGAGCAGCAGATTTTATTTCTAGAAAAACTGTCTGAGTCGACGGAACCCACGACGCACCGTCATGGTCACGATGGACCGTCGAGGGTGTCTCGTTCCAAAACACTTTAGAATTCTGAAATTTGAGTGCTGAAATCGACTCTCTGAACTCTGTGACGGACCTGTAGGACGGACCGTCACAGGTACGACGAACCGTTGTGAGCTTCCATTTCAAAACACTTCAACTCTTGAGAATTTGTTACTGGGAGCAATTCTCTGAACGTCGTGACGGAAGTGCAGGACGGACCATCGTAGGCATGACGGACCATCACAGGTTGCGTAATCCCAGGCTGGGTCGGATTTCTATTTAAGTTTTAAAGGGGCGTTTTGGACTATTCTTGCTATAATTATAAATTTCGTGGGTTAATATTAATGACTCAATTTCTTAGGGGATAAAAGAGGTAACCTTGAGTTAATTAGTGGGTTACTATTGTCATCTTTTATACTTAATTATATGCTAATTAGGGTAAAAGAAAGAGGGTTTGAATAAGAAAAATAGAAAGAACAAAGAGAAAGAGAGAGGATCGAACGAGAAGAGGAGAAACGAAGAGGGAACAAAGCTTTGGGGAATTTGCTTGCTTGATCACTAATCTTCGGTGGAGGTAGGTTATGGTTTTTATACTATTCGTAGTAAACTCTTAATAGCGAATGATATGTATTGGTAGTATTGTAAACCCTTCTATATGCTTAATTGTATGCTTGCATGAATGTGATTATGTGATTTTGATAAAATAAGCATGATAAAGCTATTGAATCCTAAATCTTGAAGAAACCCTAATTCACCTTGTTATTGATGATGTCTTGGTATAAAAGAAGGCTTGATGAACTAACGTAATGAGATTGATGATGCCTTGGTATAAGAGAAGGCTTGATGAATTGATAGAATGAGGTTAGTGGATCGGAGTGTCACGTTCCGACACATAGTATTAAGGGATCGGGTGTCACGAACCGACACGTAGAATTAGGGGATCAGAGTGTCACGTTCCGACACATAGTATTAAGGGATCGGGTGTCACGAACCGACACGTAGAATTAGGGGATCGGAGTGTCACGTACCGACACATAGTATTAGGGGATCGGGTGTCACGAACCGACACGTAGAATTAGGGGATCGGAGTGTCACGTACCGACACATAGTAGTAGGGGATCGGAGTGTCACGTACCGACACAAGAGGAATAAAGATAATGAATCTTGAAAGATGTTAATATACTCAAACTAATGAACCTAATTCCCAAATGAGTATGGTATTGAGGCTTGAGTCCTCATGGATGAACTTGGTGGTACTTATTGATGATTATAGTACTTGTTGTTGCTACATGTTGAGTATTGTAGTCGATTTATGATATTAACTGATACATACTGTTTTCTATTTTGAGTTGGCCGATGATACCTACTCAGTACTTGTGTTGGTACTGACCCCTACTTGTATGTTTCTTTATTTGTTATTTGTGGAGTGCAGCAAACGCGCCGTCGTCTTCAACTCAATCGAAATTCTAGCCAGTCTTCATTACACCGTAATTCAGGGTGAGCTAATGCTTCTAGCTTGGACTGGATCTTCTTCTTCATGTCTTGATGCCTTGAAGTTCCGGCATGGACTAGCTTTTTGATTTATTTTAGCTTCTTAGAATACTCTTAGTTTAGTAATTTGATCATAGATGTTCTTGTGGTGATGACTTCCAGATTTTGGGGATAATGAGTTATAAATTTTAGAAGTTTATTGAATTGATTTTCATTAATGAGTTTAAGTCTTCCGCATTACTTTCTGTTGATATTATATTGAAATGTTGGGTTTTGTATTGTTGGTTCGCTCACATAGGAGGGTAAGTGTGGGTGCCACTCGCGACCCGATTTGGGTCGTGACATAATCTCGGTTAATTGATAGATATTTTTAATTAATTAAATCACATGGTCATAATAAGTTGAAATGATGTAAAATTGAAATGTCATAACCCTTATATAATATTCACATATGGTTCTCAATTGGCAAAATATTTAATTAATTTTTTTATAATCTTCTGATGGACGTCTTAAATAATTTTTTTGTGAAAAATTTGAAAGTCTATAAAACAAATTAAGATACAAAATTATTGTCAATCCGTCCTTAAAGTGTTATTTGTACTGATTAAATTTATTACGAAAGATCTCGCAAAGGTTTTAAAAAAAATGCCTGAAAGTAATTTCACCAAATATTCATGGGCTAACATTAGCACACGGAGAATTGATATCTCCGTGTTTTGTCACTCGGGGATGAGTGATGGGTAAATTGGTATCTATCGTAATGACATGTTCCCGTCGTTATTGAAATGCCAACGGGGGAAATTGGAATCGGAATTTTTTTTCGTAGTATTTGAATTTTTCTAACCTTGTCTAGATTTGAAGGAAATTAGAATGTAGAGAAATCTTGTAGCAACCCGGAGAACCATTTATAATTTTGATTGCATGAGTAATTAGATAACTCGTTAAGGAATTTGTAAGATTTAAAGATATATTTTTATATCACTAAATCATATTTAGTTGATGAATAAACATTCCCTTCTTTGTTTATAAGCTAACCATGATAAAATAGTATGAAGTGACCTAAATATCATGTGTAGGTAACACAAATTTATATCCTACAAATGAAGAACTTTTTAGCAGAGAACACTATAACCTTTTCAATGTGCTTACCTAATGCGAATTTTTTAATCAAAATTATATATTTCTTTAATCTAACATCAAAATGTCATTTTTTAAAATTTTGTTGGGCCATAAAAATATGATTTTGGCAATCTATGGGCCAAGATCAAAGGAATAAGTTAGCCCAACATGATATAAATTGATGAATTTCAGTTTGGAAAAATAACTTAAATACACAACTATAAGTTTATTATTCTCTAATTTTCCCTTCTTTTTTTAAAAATTACATATACTTTTTTTAGTTTTAATATAAGTAAAAGATACATAACATTCTCTTCCTATGACACACGCTTCCCCAATATCATGCCTATTTTTTCTCTACTAAAACACTCAATCTTCTGAATCACTTTTTGAATTTTGAATCATTACTTTTAATCAAACACGTTTTACAACATTTAATATGCAATTTTAAATTTCAAAATTCAAAAATCTAAAATTTCTGAAAATTGGAACTACCATTATTCTCTGGTTCTTCTTCTTCTTCTTACTCCATCATCCGTTGTTCTTTTGTTCTTCGTTTCTTCTAGTTCATCGTCATATTACATCATATTAATGGATCCTTTTACGAATAGGAGGATTTATGATTCGGACGATGAAAATTGAAAAGAAAATAGAAAAAAGTGTTTGCATGATCCTTTGAATGTTCGAAAGGATTCAAACAAAGATATTCCGGAATCCTCTAAATCAAAGGTTGCAAAAATACACACAAAAAAAGAGAAAATCATCAGCAACCATTATTGCCAGGCCGACATTGCTTCTGGTATTTTTTTTTATACTTCTTTAAAATTATTTTTAAAGTTATAGTACGTTTGATATTTATCGTTATAGTGTGTTATAATGTTTATTCGATTTCATGATACATGAATTAATTGCGTGTCAGATGATTTTCTATGTATCACGAGTATTTAAAATTGTTATCATGTATCGTGCAATAAGTTTAACACATATCGACTCAGTGTGTTATAATGTTTAGCCTGATCAATCAAATGTGTCTCCGACACCGGATCATGATGTACATGTTTCTACTCCAGATCTGTCTCCCACTCTGGCTGCTGATGTACATGGTTCTATTACAGACGTATCTCCGAACCTGGGTGTTGATGTACATGGTTCTGCAGATTCTCAGAAAGTCAACTATGTAATTCTAGATATTGAATAGTTGAAAGGACATTTGAAAAGTTACGTAAGTTAATTATTTTGATATTTTTAATCAAATGTAATTTATTTTTATCCTAAATGTATTTATAATTTACAGGCAAGAAATTTGAGGAACTGATTTAATTGATAAAGGAAAATCACTCCCAGTGGATGCAATCTCGAGGCAAGGAAAACATCAATGTTGAGGCTATACAAGCACATTTTAGTCTGAGAAACAAACATCTCCACAAATACGGATTGATCTTTCTGATATGGGTGGTGTAGCTTAGTATGGTGTTGGTGTTTCTGGTAAATATGGTGAACATCAAGTCACCAACGATGCGGGGGATGTCGTTGAGGATGTTGTTGGTGTTTTTGTTAACGAGGGTGAACAACAAGTCAATGCTACTCCAAAGGTAAGTTTTATGATACATTGTATACGATTCGTCATTTAGTTGATGTCATGTATCATGCACATATACTCATTGTTATGTATCATGCGAGTATAATCACTGTTACGTATTAGCACAAATTATATTAACACTTTTTACATAAAAACTGCATATTGAGTATGGTGACGCACATCAATCGCACCAAGATTTAAATGAACCTATCATGGAGCAAGATGGTGATGGCAATGTTCAACACAACATCCCTAACGTTTTTCCCGATAAAACAACAATGGATGCATCGATAGATTTTTCAATTTTGCTTTATGACACACAATTTCATTACACATAAATTTACTAAAAAAATCATTACATCATATTATACTGAAATCTTCCACTTCAACAACAATATTACCATCAACTCAAGCAGCAATAGATGCACTTATCAAAGATTTGAGGAAAGATCCTACTAGTGCTAGACCATTGTATTCTTACAATCCACAGAATATAACTAGCAGCCAGTACTTATTGACTGATAGTCAATTATCCACTGACGTTCCAATAACTGAGATTGGAGTTAGAACCGATTCAGTCAATCATGCGCATAGAAACCAAATGCCTTCGAGAAATATTCAATCTCCAAATTGTACTTCTTTTGGGTCAAGCGAGAAGGGAAAAGAGAAATTGAAGGATATGGTTCGTCTCCATTTCCCATTCGAAGGATGTGGCATTACAGATCAAGTTTCGCCGAAACTTGTTAGGGAATATATGAATTGGTTGGCAAGGGGGCTCCTAAAAAATCATAACATTTAGTAAGTGTTATACAATTTTTCTGCAAGTGTTTGGGTTAATTATTTTTTATATAACTAATTCATGATACTTTGTCTACTTTTTTTGTAATTAAGTTACTGCTACGTATCATGTATATATACTCAAACATTATGTATCATGTATGCAGGAACCCATCAGACGATAAATAAAGATCAAAATCTTCTTCTTTGGATTTACGATGATGGACTTTGTTGTTGATTTTCCAATGAACAAGAATTGGATCTATGCCATGTCACAGCCAAACAAATATTGGACTGATGAGGTAAAATTCTTAAACTAATTATTAAATGTGTATCAGTTACCCTTATATTATTATAACATGATACATTCAGTAGAAGTATCATAATATTTAATTAGAAAATTTATGATCAATATTTAATAATTATATTATTCTATATTTTTTAGATGTATATAATTTCTTATTATGTTTTTTCATTTTTTATAGCACATTGATGTGATTTTTTACTACCTTCGTAAAAAATCAAAACTCTGCAGCATGGATCAATACATATACACAATAACCCACTGCTTGTTCATGTCATATGTAAAAAATTGTTATGATAGATATTACATGGATAATGATGATGATAGTCTTAGTACACAAGAACATGTTGATCGCACTTCAGTTGTATCTGTATATGAGAGGTCAATAATTAACATCATCAAAGGTTTTGGAATCCCAGCTGCTTTACCATGTCATCTTGTAGATGAGGTCTACATCCCGATTAACTGCGATCAAGAATTCCATTGGGTGCTGGCAGTTGTTGAGTTGAAAAACAGGGTGATAAAAGTTTTTGACTCATCAATATGCACAAGGAAAAAAGTAACTCATGAGATAAAAATGTTGTCTAAAATGTTTCCTTCTTACCTAATGGACAGTGGATTCTTTGAAGAAACTGAGCGAACAAAATTTGGTGATTGTCATGCGTACAACGACAACATTACCGGTTCACTTTTGGAGCCTCAAGTTCCTTTCATGATTGAATTTTCACAAGACATTGCTCAACAGAATAGTGATAGCCTGTAAGTATCAAGAATTTCGTTCGTTTGTTCTTAATCATGTATCATTAAGTTTTTAATTTATATTCTGCATTTTTTTGTCGAGACTGTGGGTTATATGTTACTGCATTAGCCGATTATATGAGTGACCAAATCAATATATCATATGCTGATTTTCGTCCTGAATACCTACGTCAAAGATATGGAGCATTGCGATGGAGTTATGGCAGCGAGAAGGCTAAGTGTGGATACATTAGTGACAATGAGGATCCACCAAAATCTAAGGGCGTAGTCATACCACCACCAGAAGAAGATTTGGTTCACATAGTGTAGCATCTATGCATAAACAATGTTTTAATGATATATTTCTTTTTTTGATACGTTATTGAACAAGTATTTTGATGTTTTTAATGTTATTTTAATGGTTTTGTCTATTTCCTTGAAGATTTATTTTGATTGTTACATTATGGAACAAGTATTTTTGCTTAGAAAACATAAATATCAGACATATTATGGCGTCACACAAATTTAATAAAGTGTAGTCGAAGTTTTTTTAATTAAACATAGTTAGTAATAAATAGTTTATTTGAAAACTAAATTTATATGATACTTAGTTATAATGAATATCATAGTTGTGTGAAGTGAGATAGTTTTGTAAAAGTAAAGTTATTACTGTATATTTCAAGTAAAGTATATCAAATAAAGCATTACACAAGTTAAATAATATAAATTACATGATACGTGATATATAGTCATTGTAATGTACACAGTAACCTCAATAAGTGTGTGTTTTTTAATTAAATGTAGATGATACATTGGGCAAAGCACATGATACATGTGTTTTACGTCACCCAAAATACACATTTGTGTTTTGAATTAAAAGTACATGATATATTGGCTAAAGCATACGTATCATGTACAATATATGTTACCCAATAATCCCTGAATTTATATCTCATAGTGTAGCATAAGAATTACAAAATTTATATAAAAAAGAAATATTGACACAAATATATTTTTCAACACAAACAAAGTATTTATAATCAAAGTGCAACTTAAAATTTAATTAACACATGTTATTTATAAGTTTATTTATCTAAACCAAAAGATTTAAATTGCAACGAAAATGAATGCTAAAAATGAAAAATGTTTATGCTTTAAATTATTCAAAAAAAATATTAATATCTTAGAAACATTACGACTAATTCACAAAGAAAGTACAAGTTCTTCTGTTGTGTCCTTCTTGTCCACATAGTTTCTGTTCACCGAAATCTTTTCATCTGCATTCTTTCTTCTTTGATTTCTTGGTCGTTTAGATAATCTTCTGTATCTAGCTGGATACACAGTTTCAGCTTCCACATTATTAGGATCTGACAAATCTACCTTATTTGGCGTTGGTACCATTGGAATTTCATATGTTTTTCCAATGAATCAGGCTTGTAGTAATCAGAGCGATATGGATGCATATCTGTAACATTCTTTTCTTTTCTTTCAATACAGCGATTGCATGTGCACAAGGTATCTCATCTAGTTGAAATCTACCACAATAACATACTTTCCTCTCAAGACAAACAATATATCTTTTTCCAGCTCCATAAACTGAGAAAACAGATTCAGACGATGGAACAACCTGTGTACATTAAAAAATTTAAATATATAATATTTTCAAAATAAATCATGTTCAAACTGCAGAATGATACAACGAATTAGATATATATAATATAAAATATTATATAATGATACATACCTCCATCTTTGAACTTTTAGCCGCGTTTATAATCAACAACTCCTCAAATTTTCTCCCTAATGTGTCCTTTGTATATGAGGCTACTTCTCTATTTTTGCAATGTCAAAAACCAAACAGAATTCTAACTTCCAAGAATTCTAATATAGTTTATTGACGTGCTTCAACAAGACAACCATTGATACATTCTGCAATGTTTGAATTCATCATTCTACCTCTATTTACTGTTGCATGAACTCTTGACCACTTTTCATAACCTGCATCTTCAAGGTACTCCTTAACCCTGTGATCAATTCTATCAACCTTAGCCATCAACTTATCAAAATCTTCCTTTCTATATGCCTTGGTCATAGAGTAGAATAGATCACTTATCGCCAATCTGCTCCTTTTGAAGTTGCCACATACATTCTTCCAAAGATGCCATATGCATGCATAATGAGGTACATTTGGGAACACAATCCTCACACTCTTCATAATACTCTCATTTCTATCTGAAACAACACACATATGTTTTCTCTCGCCAAATGCATTTTTAAATTGTTCGGAAAACCATGTCCACGAACAATCATTTTCGGTGTCAACAACACCATATGCCAATGGGAATATGCAACATGATTACAGACATACATTATATCATTTGATACGTAAAATATACAAACACTTAACAATTACAAAAAAATACATACATGCGCCATCAAGTGTGCTTGCTGATACAAATGTCCCTTTGTAAGCTCCACTCAGATGTGCACCATCCACAACAACTATTAGCCTACAGTAATTGAATCCCCTAATGAATGGTCTTAAGGCGACGAACAGATACATAAATTCATCCTCCTCAGTCTTCTGCATTCTTATAAAAGAATTTGGATACACGGTATTTAACATGTGTATGTATCGCAACAACCGTCTATATCCTGCAAATGATTTTCCCCTAATCATGGAGAGTGCAGGTTCTTTAAAATGCCATGCTTGCTGGTAAGATATTTTTAACCCCATAGAATTCTCTAATATCATCAATTATATCAATTTGGAGCAGTAACTCCATTTACAAATCCGATTATTGCTTCGACTTTGGTTAATACCCTCTCCCTCATCGGACACGTATGTTCACTATTGAAACTTCTAACAATGAAAATATCAGATTTTTTCCTGCAGGATGCCTTCATAGTCCAACCACATTTGTCTGAAAATCATACCAACACATAGCTGCGTACATTTTTTCATCATATTAATGCTTATAGCAATTACATCATATAATATATACAACAATAATGTTTAAAGTAATCAAAGAATGAATTACACGAAACTATCTACCATTTTCGAAGAAAATTATTTTTACACATATCAGAACTTTTTGCTATGCTTGTTAAATTGATATATCAACAGTAGTAAATTAAAGTATCAATATAGTTAATTCAATGTATATTAAAGTATCAATATAGTTAATTCAATGTATCAATAAACTTAACGAAATAGTGAATCATAGATTAAAATAGATTTAACTCAAAATATCAACGAACTAATGATACATGGAGGTTTCTATATAAAACAATAACGTTTCATGTACTAATTTTCGCAACATGTAAATATATATAAATTCCAAACATCATCATACCTTTGTTGATCAGATCTCTTTACTTTGCGATTAAAGTTGTTCTTTATCTTATATTTCGTCATCACATCTACAAGTGTTGCTTTATCCTTATATATCTGACCTGTCTTCACCTCTATACTTTCTGAATCGATTATAACATTTGTAACTCCAAATTCTGGATTTTCATACGAATCAAATAAACTAGATTCAAACATTGTCAAAGCTTCTGTATCCTGTGTTGTGCCTTCTATACATGTAATTTCTCCACATGTTCCATCAAAGTTATGTACAGTACCACCAATCTTTTAAATTGTGTCAATACATAATGGATACATTGAAAATCCTGGCTCATTTTTTTTTGGTTCTAAATATAGTTTAATACCCATATCGTTCTTAACCTTCATTGGACAGGAGTTACCTTCTACAATTTAACAAATTTCAATATCTTTCCTTGATACATCGATATCCAACTCGGCTGCAATTGTTGCTTTGAGATTCGAAAACGAAATTGAATCTCCAACAATAGTTCTGTCGATTTTGTAACTTTGATACTGTAAATCACTCACCCAAATTCCTGAATGCCTCATCAAAATTGATGTATTCATCATGTATCATCCAAAATAACAGAAATCTAATTCGTATTTTTTGCCCTTTCAATGGATGTTCATAAAATTGTCTTCAACCTAGATGATATAATCTTGAATTTTCAAAATTTGAAAGTGTGATTTAGTTACGTGCTGAATTATTGTTTCTTAATGCTTTGTTACCGTAACTTAATCTTAATTAAATAATAAACTTAAATGTTCTGTTTTTTCTCCCTTTTTATCTCAACAATTATTAAATTACTGTGTATTATTTACCATGCATCACAATGTACTAATGTATCACGCGATGACATTTTTAACGAATTTTTTGTAAATATTAAATTAGTCGGGAAGGGTTGTAATTATTATGTTTCACTATGGGATTAGTTAAATTTTTACTTTCAATTTTGAATATAAAAAAATATCAGGAAAAATCCATATATAACCAATTTCATGACCCTATTAAAGTAGTAGTTGAAATTCATAAACTTTTTTTGTAACATTAATTTTATTTAAATTGACTTTAGGCACACAAGTCTATTTTTCATACATACGCGTCTAAAATTTGTCATATAAACTAACTTCAAATAATATGAAAGTGAATTATTTCAATCATTTTTACATAAGTTCATGTCATATAAAATTGTACTTTGACTATTTTTGCATGAGGTTCAAATCATATGTGGCTGAACTCATCCGATATTAAATTTCTTAATATTGTATTTTTTTTGTTTCTCAAAATGATATTACTTTGATAACGTAATAATTGAAGCAAAACATGTCTTGGCATTTTACAACAAATAGATATTGAACCACGAAGAGAAAATTAAAGGTGAAATATAGGGAAGGTGTCCTTATCTAGATCATCAATCATATTAGAGAGGCAAATGACTTTTCATTTGGGAGCTCATCTGCTTAATCAACCAATTCGCCTTTGCGAGTCCTCCATGAATATTACTATATAGGAGTAGAATATTTAAATGCTAAAACCTTATTTGGTTATGGTATTAAACCAAATCAAAAAAGTCATATCATGTGTTTACTCATAAAGTTTCATCACTTAATCATAATTAATTATTTTAATATTTTAATATTTTAATTTATTAAATCACTTAATTATAATAAATTGAATTAATTTAATGTAAACTATTGAATACATAGTTTGACATGGCGTAAAACTGTAATGATGTCTAATAAATGAAAATCTAGGTGATCACTACTACGCATACTTAAAAAAAATTAACATATCATGTTATAATCAACATTTTTTAATGTTGACATAAAGTTTGCTCAATTGGTACACATTTAATCTTACAGAATTAGGAAAAAATTTGAAATATATCTGAACATTGATTGAAATTGCCGCAACAGTACCAAACTTTGGGAATGACATTTACCGCTGCAGTATTAATAGTGCATTTTAAAGGTATACATGTGCTCTTGTGGACATCATAAATATTGCATCATTATAAATAGTAACTTGTCAACGTGGACACATATTGTCACGCTCCGAGTCTATATCCTGGACGTGGCCGGCACCCAGTGACTGTTACTTGCCTTGAGCGAACCCTTGGCCTAACTTGCTTAACTCAGCGGAAGACTTAACTCATTATAAGAAAAGAATATTCTCAAAAATTAACTTAAGGTAAAATAAGTTGGCCAAATGAGCACTTAAGTCCCATATGATAAAATATCTGTAAATAAATAGAGACTCAAACTGGACTATCTGAATGACTATCTGCCTATGAAGCCTCTGCAATACTAGGATGAATGTTGGGACAAACCCCACAACATTCTATAAATGAGAAGACTGAAAGCAATAAAAGACTTCTCCGAATGCAAGGAGGCATACCACTGACTCTGGATGCTCAAACTGGATGAATGAGGCGCTGGATGCTGATCCTAGTTACCTGGCTCTGCATCATAAGACGTGCAGGCCAACTGGCATCAATACATTGAATGTATGACTACACGAGTTGGAATACTAAACAACAACTTTAAGCTTGAAAGGAATAAGAAGAAATTTACATTAGATCTTCTAAACTAATGAATTACTGAACTAAATATAAAGCAAATAACAACACATGACATATATATTAAAGATAATGTAATAACAAACTCAACTTTACTTGTATATGAAAGTAATATAGTTTTTCTGTGGGAGATTCCCGAACCGACAACCATCACTATGAGCCTAAGTGATCATAAAAAGTCTTACCTCACGTTGCAATAGGATCTTTTGATACCTTGCCGTCAGTATAAAACCTGAACTACTAAGTGGATCCACCAGTCGATGCTAAAAAGCACTAAGGAATCATCGAAAAGTATGACCCTTCTTCTGTCCATGTTGGCTACATAGTTTAGGGGTATTGAGTTAATATGAACTCGCGTCCCCATATCGGTGCTCAATACTACTCCGAAAATACTTAGCTCATATGTTTTAAAAACAACTTCTTCTCTGGCTTGAGGTAATTGTTCCAACTTAGCTTTAAAAGATCTCTTTGAAATCATGATTTCCTTTTTACAAAAACTACCTAAAGGCTCTGCTAGAAGTCTAGCTTCCTTATTCTTCCTCAAAATGTTAAAATATTTGTAACTCTTAGGGAATAATTAGCTCCCTTATAACTTTTGAGAAATAAACTCAAATTTTTACTCTTTGCTTAACTTGAATCTTTTGACCTTAACTCAACTCTTAGGAAATACATAGTTCCTCCATATTTCTTGAAGGAAAGACTTCAACTTTTACTCTTTACTCTGACTTGTAACTTGAGCCTTAAAACAAAGATAAAACGTTCAATAAAGACCCTTGAAACCTTATAGAAATATTACTTTGACTTGCTTCTTAACTTCTAGACTTAACTCTTAACTCCTTTTACTTTGATCTTAACTTTCCTTGAATTGTATTATGTATTTAAAGTTATGATTTCCATTCTTTAGCAATTTCTAGGTGTTAAGAAATCATTTGAAGTAATTAGAATCATCGGAAGGTTTTAATGTGCCTTAGAAGGACTTATGAGGGTTAAACTACGAAAACTAGGTGAAAAACGCCGATCTGGGCACACTGGTGGCGCATCTCGCCAAGCCTCAATTGACTGAGGCTTGGTTCTGGCACACTGATGTCGTGCCGCTCCAGGCCCAAGTTAACTGAAGCTCTCTACTGGCGCACTGCAGGTGCGACCGCAAGTGCGTCTAACGAATTTTTCAACCTGTTCAGTGGCCCAAAAATTCCTAAGCCTCTATGGTTCCATCCCCAACCCCCTAGAATCATGAATACCCACAGATCTAACTCGAAACAACATCAGAAACTACTAATCAACATCAATGGACATGAAATCAACTCAACCAAAAAGGGATTCGACGCGATTATCAAGAATTCATTTCTAATTATGTAATCAATTCTAAAACTTCTGAACTAAAAAAGGATTAGTGTAGGGATGAATTAAACCAACATGAAAGATCTCACATACCTTGATAGGGATCATCCCGGACGAATTCCGCTCGAAATCTCTTGGCGTTCTTGGTGAAACCTTGATCTTCCTTCTACTTCTTTTCTTCTCTTTTCACCCAAACCCTAAGCGTAAAAGAACTTTTCTAATGTGAACTAAAACTTATTTTTAACCCAATTAGACCCTTAAAACAAATTACCAAATAAATTTATAAAAAGACTAGTTTGTCCTTCCTTACCTACGGATTGGACTTTCCTTACTTCAATAGGCCAACTTCCGAAAGACATATCTCTCTCATACGATATCGAAATCGTGCAAACTCGAGCCGTTGGAAAAGGGTTTTCCAAACATATAAAGAACTAAGTGTAACTCATCTTGTTCTAGAAGTTATGCCCGCTTGCAAATAACCACACACTAAATTTCTTAACTTTAGTAAATTTTTCATATTTTTTCCTTTCGTTCCAAAAGTGAAAGATTTTTGTTTCTTAGGTTATTCTGACTATTACGAGTTACGAGATGTTACACATATATACCTTGAAGATACACTAGTGAAGGGGGTAATAGGTCCTGCTCAAAGGTTGGAATTACTACTCCAATTTCGATTGAATTTTGGATAAATTTCGAACCTTTTGCCTAAAAAAGTTTACCATTATATGATGAACAAAGAAAATTAAATCTTATGAACAATTGATAAATCAGGGACTAAGAATAATTTACTCATGGATAATTATCAACAGAAATAATAAGCCACGTAATGTTGCAAATCTTCAATTTAAATGTCATTGATAATATTTTTTTTTTCCGTAATTTGTGGCTAAATATAATTAATAGGAATTTTTAATATTAACTACAAAATTATTTGACTGCTATTTTGGTTTTTTCATAATATACCAATGTTATTATATAAACATTGATGTACAAAAGCTAACAATTCTCTGTTGTTTATTTGGATTTGCAACCGAATTCCTTAGAACTAGGGTAGAAAATTTTGGCGATGTGTAATTCTTTTACTAGAATAATATATAGATTGTCTTAGAGGATTTTAAAAAATTATTATTAATATAAAAGGAATTATGTGACATGACATTCCTATAGGAGAGAGATGACATTTTTTTCGTCAACTATATTTTAAGGAAGTACATTTTAAGAAAAATATGTACATTTGGGTTATATTATAGTCCTAATACAAACATAAGTGATATTACTAGGTAATTTCGCAAACATGAGTGACTATCTAGGAAAATTACTATTTGAATTGTTTAGAGACAAGAAAATTAGTTATAATAAATTATAAAAATTATCATAGAAGAATAAATATTCTTTAAATAACTGATTAAATTTTTGTCTCTTTCAATACAGGTTAAAATTATAATAATATTATATACATGAATAAAATAAATTAATGTAATGACCTGTTTAGTCGTTTTGAGCAGTAGAGTTTATTTCTGGTAATAACTATCTGGGTCGACGGATCCCACGACGGACCGTCATGGGCACGACGGACCGTCGAGGGGGTCTCGTTCCAAAACACTTAGATTCTGAAAATTTGGGTACTGAGATCGACTCTCTGAACTTCACGACGGAATGGCAGGACGGACCGTCGTTGGCACGACGGACCGTCACAAATCTTTCCACAGAATTAACTCTCTGAACTTTATGACGGACCTGCAGGACGGACCGTCACAGTCATGACGGACCGTCACAGGCTGCGTAACCCTGACTGGGTCGGATTTCTGTTAAAAGTTTTTAAGGGGCATTTTGGACTATTCATGCTTATAATTATAAAGTTAGTGGGTTAATGTTAATAATTCAATTACTTGAAGGTTAAAGGAGATAACCTTGAAATAAATAGTGGGTTATTTTTATCATCTTTTATACTTAATTATATGACAATTAGGGTAAAAGAAAAAGGGTTTGAATAAGAAAAATAGAAAGAACAGAGAGAGAAAGGGAGAACGAACGAGCGAGAGAAGAGAGAACTAAGAGGAAAGCAAAGACTTTGAGGAGTAGCTTGCGTGATCACGAATTCTTCGATGGAGGTAAGTTATGGTTTATGCTACTTCGTAGTAAACTCTAAATAGTGATTGATATGTATTGACTAATTTTGTAAAATCTTCTATATGCTTGATTGTGTGTTTGCATGATGTGATTTTGTAATTGTGATGGATTAGGATAGTAGAGGATCGGAGTGTCACGTTCCGACACCAGGATAGTAGAGGATCGGAGTGTCACGTTCCGACACCAGGATAGTAGAGGATCGGAGTGTCACGTTCCGACACCAGGATAGTAGGGGATGGGAGTGTCACGTTCCGACACATAGTAGTAGGGGATCGGAGTGTCACGTTTCGACACAAGAAGAACAAAGAGAATGAATCTTGAATTATGCTAATATACTCAGATTTTAAAGAAATCAACTTCCCAAATGAGTATGGTGTGGAGGCTTGAGTCCTCATAGATGTGTTTGGTGTTGTTGCAAATAATTCTTATACTTGTTGCTATCACCTGTTAAGTATTTGGTTGGTTTTATGTTATTATTCTATATATATTGCTTTCTATTTTGAGTTGGCCGATGATACCTACTCAGTACTTGTGCCTTGTACTGACCCCTACTTGTAATTTTCTTCTTTGTTATTTGTGGAGTGCAGCAAACGTGCCATCGACTTCAACTCGTCCTCAACTCTAGCCAGTCTTCATCACGTCAGATTTCAGGGTGAGCTATTGTTCCTAACTCGGACTGGATTCTCTCTCATTTATGTCTTGATGTCCTTGAAGTTCGGACATGGACCATCTGTTTACTTATTTTAGCTTCCTAGATACTCTTAGATTTAGTAATTTGAGGATAAAATGTTCTTGTGGTGATGACTTCCAGATTTTGGGAATAATAAGTATTAAATTTTAGAAGTTATTTATTGGTTATATTAATGAGTTTTAAGTCTTCCTCATTATATTCTGCTTATTATGGTTGAAATGTTGGGGTTTAGATTGGTTGGTTCGCTCACATAGTAGGATAAGTGTGGGTGCCACTCGCGGCTCGTTTTGGGTTGTGACAATTAACAAATTTTTTAATCCACAATTTTTTATTTTTTGTGTAAAATAATAATCAATTATTTTCTATATATAATTAGTTGTTAGTTAATCCATCATCAATAAATACATTTTAGTAATTTTTTTGTTAGTGTTCTATTAAACAAACAAAAGAAAAAAAAACAGGTGTGATGTTTTTGTTAAGTCAGTTTTGCTTTTATGGTAATGACATAAATTAAACTTGGTCAATGCATGTAACAACCTATATGGTTGTTTTGAGTACTAGAGATTTTTATTTTCTAAAATACATTCTGATAGATTCTAAATAGGTATTTTGGATTATTCGTAATTACAATTAAGAAACTAGTGAGTAATTTTAATAATTTATAGAGTTGGTGGTTAAAGAAAATAATATTAAAATTAGTAGGGTCACTTTTACCATATTTATGATTAATCATATAATAAGTAGGGTTAATATTTATTTTTATACCACAAATTGTTTAAGACTTGTTTTTGGTTTTTAGCGCCATGAACAAAGACCGACAAAAAGAGGTAAAAACTTCATCCAATTCTAAAATTTATTTCATAAACAATGAATAGTTCAGTGGGTATTAATTCTTGTTAATACTATTTAATTGTATTGGAAAGTGATGAAGTTTTGTAATCATTGAATTTTCTCTGCCAAAATATAATTAAAAACTGTCAAAACTGGGCACCTCCTTAAACGGTCAGCTACTAGTTCTCAGGGTTAACACAATTGTGGCGTCAATTCTTATTGGTTAAAGGAGAAATTGATAAGTATTATATATATATAGGAATTGGGGTGGAGGTTACTGCTAGTCTGTCTGCCACAAGGTCGTGACCAGTGGCTTCCAACTTTTTTTTATATATTAATATTTTGTTTTTACATTACAAATATTATTTTTGATATATTAAGATGGGTAATTTGGTATTAAGTTTATCTAATTGTTTAAATTTTGTTAAAGTTATGTTAATCAGAGGAATTAATCAGAGGAATTAAGACTTGCCTTAGATTTGAATTTTAGGAAATAAATTATAGTATTAGGTGAATTTTTGGGTCTAGGCTAGACATATTATAATGTGAGTGGTTATGAACCCTTTAACTTACAAATATTGTATCCTTGATCGATTAGAAACGTTTCAAGACATTGACGAAAGGAAAATCATTGTGGCTTAGCTTGCTTGATTTTGGTTCTTCGGTGGAGGTAGGTTATGGTTGATGCTATTTGATAGTAAACTCTTAATAGTAATTGATATGCATTGAATGATATTGTGAAGTTTTTTATGTACTTGATTGTGTGGTTGTGTGTTTTGTAATTGGTCTAAAATCCTGAGACCGTGAAATTTATATTCTTGAACCCTTATTGAAGTGATGCCTTGAATAAAGAAGGCTTGATGAAATATTATCAATGAATTGAAAGTGGTGATAATAAATGATAAATTAATGATATTATTGGATCGGAGTTTTACGTTCCGACACGATATATTTGGATCAGAGTGTTACGTTTCGACATTATATAATTGGATTGGAGTGTCACGTTCCGACACAGTATAATTGGATCAGAGTGTCACGTTCCAACACGGTATAATTGGATCAGAGTGTCACATTCCGACACGGTATAATTGGATCAGAGTGTCACATTCCGATCGATAGTATTACAGTAAAAACATATTGACTTAATGGAATGTACTCAATCTCAAAGAACTCGATTCCCCAAATGGTTTAATTAGAGACATGAGTCCTCATGGATGTTCTTGATATTGTTGACTTTTATTACATACTTACTTTAGTTTTGTTGACAGTGGTTCATGTTGTTTGTTGCTTATCACCTATTAAGTGCTATAGTTGAGTTCATACTATTTTCATTGTATATTAGTTTCTATTTTGGATTGGCCGATGACATGTACTCCCTACTTGTGTTTTTCTTTGTTTTCCTTTTATGGAGTGCAACGAGTGTACCCACGACTTTGACTGGCCCTCAGCTCTAGTCAATCTCCAGCATATCAGGTCCCACTGTGAGCTACTCATTCAAGATCGTATTGAATTCTCTCGGTCATGACATGATGTCTTTTGTTTTAGGACACATACCATTTTATTATTGTCTTTTGGTGCATTTGATACTCTTAGACTTAGTATTTGGAGATTAGAATTCCTTGATGTTATGACTTTCAAATTTTGGGGATACTATGTAACAGACTCTAGAAGTTTATCTGATTGGTTACTTTGATAAAGTTTGGATCTTCCACATTATTTTGTTATTCGTAGTTGAATTATTGGTAAATGTTGGGATTTGAATTCCTTGGTTCGCCTACCTAGGAGGTTAAGTCTGGATGTCACTCACGACTCATTTTAAGTCGTGACAATGCATCTAGATTTTATATTAATTTGACTAGGACTACTATAACTCATTGTGTTTTCTTCCTATTTAGTCGAGTTATACAATACTAATTGATGACAATATTAACCTTATCATAATATTTATGCCCTAAACTCTCTATAAATTCCACAAATACATCAACAACAAATCACACATTTTCAGAGAATTGTCTCTCAAAACTATATTTAACATCATAGAAAATGATTTCATCCAAAAGTGTTTTTTTAATTTTATTTTCTCTACTGGTTTTCCAAATCAAAGGTACATATTATAATTTTATACTACACTTAATAGTTTAACATTTTTCTTACGATGATAACTTTTATACAAATAATTAATAAATATTTTAATGGCTAACTTCTTTTACAAAATGTAGAGAATTTCGTGAATGGTACAGAGGAAGCATGCAGCCTCGTATTGGGACCATGTCACATTAATCGAGAGTGCATCTTACCATGATGGCATGCGAATTGTTACGTGGCTTTGTGTATGCCTAAACTTAAGTTTGGTCCAATTAGTAATCATTGTTGTTGAGTTAATAGGTAAAATGAATTTTCTTTCAAATTGAAGAATATTTATTTATATATGTCTCATTTAACTATATAAAACTATAAAATAGCAAAGTTCAAAGGAAAGTCTTTTTTTTAATTTTAATACTTCATCGAATTTTATTATGCTTTTACATATGGCTTAGAGTGATATTAATAAAAATGCTATATCATATATATTTATCTCTTTATGTGAGTGAGAAATAAAATAGTCATATTTCAATATTAAATTTGTAAATTATAACATAGACTTTATAGTTTCAATAATATAAAATTCAAAATTATAACATTGGTAGTTTAATGAGTTGTCTATATTTAAATAAAGAATTAAATTATTTAAATAAATTTGACATGTCTATTATTCAAAATTTTCTTATGCTAAAATTACATATATGTGGAGATAACAATGATATTTGTGAGATAATTTTTTCTTTCAATACTATATTGAATAGCATTACAGACATTTAAACAAAGAGAAAATGAATTCATCCAACAGTGTTCTTTTAATTTTATTTTCTCTTCTGCTTTTTGTCACGACCCAAATCGAGTCGCGAGTGGCACTCACACTTATCCTAC
Source organism: Solanum chilense (assembly GCA_032847665.1). NCBI lineage: Eukaryota > Viridiplantae > Streptophyta > Magnoliopsida > Solanales > Solanaceae > Solanum > Solanum chilense. The sequence continues at coordinate 6,674,613 of CM064966.1, forward strand.
TATGTGAGCGAACCAACCAATCTAAACCCCAACATTTCAATATAATATCAACAGAAAGTAATGCGGAAGACTTAAACTCATTAATGAAAATCAATTCAATAACTTCTAAAAACTCAACATCTATTATTCCCCCAAAATCTGGAAGTCATCATAACAAGAACATCTATGATCAAATTACTAAACTAAGAGCATTCTAAGAAGCTAAAATAAATAAATAGCTAGTCCATGCCGGAAATTCAAGGCATCAAGACATGAGGAAGAAGATCCAGTCCAAGCTAGAAACATTAGCTCACCCTGAAAATCCGGTGTAATGAAGACTGGCTAGAGTTGCGGTTGAGTTGAAGACGACGGTACGTTTGCTGCACTCCACAAATAACAAAGAAAGAAACATACAAGTAGGGGTCAGTACAAAACACAAGTACTGAGTAGGTATCATCGGCCAACTCAAAATAGAAAACAGTATATATCAGATAATATCATAAATCAACTACAATACTCAACATGTAGCAACAACAAGTACTATAATCATTAATAAGTACCGCCAAGTTCACCCATGAGGACTCAAGTCTCAATACCATACTCATTTGGGAATTAGGTTCATTAGATTGAGTATATTAACATCTTTCAAGATTCATTATCTTTATTTCTCTCATGTCGGTACGTGACACTCCGCTCCATATACTATCCTGGTGTCGGAACGTGACACTCCGATCCTCATATACTATCCTGGTGTCGGAACGTGACACTCCGATCCTCATATACTATCCTGGTGTCGGAACGTGACACTCCGATCCCCTAATTCTACGTGTCGGTTCGTGACACCCGATCCCCTAATTCTACGTGTCAGTTCGTGACACCCGATCCCCTAATTCTATGTGTCGGTTCGTGACACCCGATCCCCTAATTCTACGTGTCGGTCCGTGACACCCGATCCCCTAATTCTACGTGTCGGTCCGTGACACCCGATCCCCTAATTCTACGTGTCGGTTCGTGACACCCGCTCCACTACTCTCATCACTTTAGTTCATCAAGCCTTCCTTTATACCAAGGCATCATCAATCTCATTACTTTAGTTCATCAAGCCTTCTTTTATACCAAGGCATCATCAATCTCATTACTTTAGTTCATCAAGCCTTCTTTTATACCAAGGCATCATCAATCTCATTAATTTCTTCTTTTATACCAAGGCATCATCATTGACAAAGTAGATTAGGGTTTTTCAAGATTTAGGATTCAATAGCTTCATCATGCTTATTTTATCACAATTATATAATCACATTCATACAAGCATACAATTAAGCATATAGAAGGGTTTACAATACTACCCAATACATATCATTCGCTATTAAGAGTTTACTACGAATAGCATAAAAACCATAACCTACCTCCACCGAAGATTCGTGATCAAGCAAGCAATTTCCCAAAGCTTTGTGTTTCCTCTTCGTTCGTATCTCTCTCGATCGTTTCTCTTTCCCTCTGCTTGTTCTTTCTATTTTTCTTATTCAAACCCTCTTTCTTTTACCCTAATTAGCATATAATTAAGTATAAAAGATGAGGAATTAACCCACTAATTAACTCAAGGTTATCTCTTTTAACCCCCAAGTAATTAAACTATTAACATTAACCCACTAACTTTATAATTAAAGCAGGAATAGTCCAAAACGCCCCTTAAAATATTTACAGCAATCCGACCATGCCTGGGATTACGCAACCTGTTACGGTCTGTCGTGCCTGCGACGGTCCGTCCTGCAGGTCCGTCACAAAGTTCAGAGACTAATTTTCTGTGGAAAATGTGTGACGGTCCGTCGTGCCCACGATGGTCCGTCCTGCCATTCCGTCAGGAAGTTCAGAGAGTCCATTTCAGTACCCAAATTTAAGAATTCTAAGTGTTTTGGAACGAGACCCCCTCGATGGTCCATCGTGCCCATGACGGTCCGTCGTGGTTTCCGTTGACTCAGACAGTTTTTCCAGAAATAAAATTTGCTGCTCAAAACGACTAAACAGGTCGTTACAATAGATACCAATTTACCCATCGTTCGTCCTCGAACGATCACAAGAAGAAAAACGAGGGCAAAAAGGAGTACCTGAATCTGTAAACAGGTGTGGGTATCTTTCTTGCATATCAGCCTCCTTCTCCCAAGTGGCCTCTTCAACTGGTCGATTCTTCCATTAAACTTTGATGAATGCAATCTCCCTCGACCTCAACTTGCGAACTTCTCTATATAGAATGGCAACAGGCTCCTCCTCATAAGACAAATTCTCATCAAGCAGAACCGAATCCCAACGAATGATGTAGTTTCCATCCCCATGGTATCTTTTCAATATAGACACATGGAATACCGGATGCACTCCTGACAGTCCTGGAGGCAAGGCTAATTCATAAGCCACCTCCCCTACTCGCTTAAGTACTTCAAATGGTCCAATATACCTTGGTCTAAGCTTACCCCTTTTACCAAACCGCATCACCCCTTTCATGGGCGAAACCTTCAACAAGACTTGTTCACCCTCCATGAATTCCAAGTCTCTAACCTTTTGATCCGCATATTCCTTATGCCTACTTTGAGCCGCTAAAAGCTTTTCTTGAATAGATTTCACCTTCTCCAATGAATCCCTCAACAGATCAGTACCCCAAGGTCTAACCTCAAATGCATCAAACCAACCAATGGGAGACCTACATCTCCTCCCATACAGTGCCTCAAATGGAGCCATGTCTATACTTGAGTGATAGCTATTATTGTATGAAAACTCCGCTAAGGGTAAGAAGTTATCCCAATGACCACCAAATTCTATCACACATACACGAAGCATATCCTCCAACACTTGAATCGTTCACTCAGACTGACCATCGGTCTGAGGGTGAAATGCAGTACTAAGGTCCAACCTAGTACCTAATTTCGCATGCAATGTTCTCCAAAACTTAGAAGTAAACTGCGTACCTCTATCTGATATGATGGAAAGTGGAACTCCATGCAATCGAACAATTTCTGAGATGTAGAGTTTGGCTAACTTCTCTGCATTGTAGGTCACCTTGACCGGAATGAAGTGAGCAGACTTAGTTAATCTGTCCACAATTACCCAAATAGAATCAAACTTCCCCAATGTCTTTGGAAGACCAACCACGAAATCCATTGCAATTCTCTCCCACTTCCATTCAGGAATGGGCATTCTCTGAAGTGTTCCTCCGGGCCTCTGGTGTTCATACTTTACTTGTTGACAATTTGGACACTTGGCAACAAAATCAACAATGTCGCGCTTCATTCTACTCCACCAAAAGTGTTGCTTTAGGTCACGGTACATCTTGGTTGCACCAGGATGTATAGAATATCCGGAACTGTGAGCCTCTGTAAGAATGGTCTGTATCAAATCATCAACACTGGGCACACATACCCTTCCCTTAATCCTCAAAACACCTTCCTCATCAATTATTGCCTCTTTAGCCTCTCCTCGCAACACCATATCCCGAATTTGGCTTAGTTTCTCATCATCAAACTGTTTTCCCTTGATCTTGTCAAGAAAAGAAGATCTCGCCTCCACACAAGCTAAAAATCCTCCCTTCTCATTTACTTCTAGCCTCATAAAGTCATTAGCCAAGTTTTGGATTTCTCTAGCCAATGGGCGTCTAGAAACTTGCAAGTGAGCTAGACTTCCCATGCTTCATGCCTTTCTACTTAAAGCATCTGCCACAGCATTAGCTTTTCCCGAATGATACAGAATAGTGATATCGTAGTCCTTCAGTAGTTCCATCCATCTCCTCTGTCTTAAATTCAAATCTTTTTGAGTAAAGACATACTGTAGGCTACGATGATCCGTATAGACTTCACACTTAACCCCATACAGATAGTGCCTCCATTGCTTCAATGCAAATACTACCGCGGCCAACTCCAAATCATGGGTCGGGTAATTGCGTTCGTGCACCTTTAATTGCCTCGAAGCATAAGCAATTACATTCTTCTCTTGCATTAGCACTGCACCCAAACCAGAATAGGATGCATCACAATAAACAATGAAGTTCTTACCCTCTACTAGCAAGGTGAGGATTGGTGCAGTAGTCAACAAGGTCTTGAGCTTCTGAAAGCTTTCCTCACATTCATCCGACCATACAAATGGAACATTCTGCTTAGTCAAATTCGTCAATTGGGAAGCAATAGAAGAGAATCCTTTGACAAATTGACGGTAATAGCTAGCTAACCCAACAAAGCTCCTTATTTCTGACACATTAGTAGGTCTTACCCAATTCTTCACTGTCTCAATCTTAGAAGGATCCACCATCACTCCATCCTTAGAAACCACGTGCCCCAAGAAGGACACTGAATCTAGCCAGAACTCACACTTGGAGAATTTGGCATAAAGCCTTTTCTCCCTTAATACTTCCAACACAATTCTCAAATGCTCCTCATGTTCCTTCTTACTCTTGGAATATATCAGTATATCATCAATAAATACGATCACAAAGAGATCCAGATATGGCTTAAAAATCCCGTTCATCAAGCTCATGAAAGCAGCACGGGTATTCATAAGACCAAAAGACATTACTACAAATTCGTAATGCCCATACCTAGTTCGAAAAGCAGTCTTTGGCACATCCGTTGCCCGTATTTTCAATTGATGATAACCGGATCTCAAG